>CM047871.1:13749483-14014921 GCA_026212405.1 Petrea volubilis | reverse complement strand
TTTCCCACATATTGGGCAATTCCTAGATTTATTCCAGCATCGGTCTTCCGTATGATTTGACTTCCCACAATATGACAAGCTATATTTTTCTGATTCTGAGACGAGGGACCAGAAAAATTTCCTCGACTCCCCTGCGCGTTTGGCCTAAACATCTTGTTAGGTCCTCCTAGGGCTCTCCCACCTTGCCTTCCTGTACCAGCCGCTCGTACCAGCTGTCCCTTTTTAACTTCAATTGTTCCATAGTGCTCTCTACCTTTAGCGCCGTTTCAACAGCTGCCGTATAGGTAGGTAACTGGACCGCTGCCAACCGATCTAGGATTTCAAGTCGCAGTCCGCCGATAAATTTCCAGATCTTCCTCTCCTCATTCTCAGCAAAATATGGTGCGAATCGGGCGAGCTTGGTAAACAAGGCTTCATACTTTGCCACGCTTAACTCACGTTGTGCCAAGCTAAGAAATTCTCGTTCCCTTTTCTCTTGGATAACTCGGGGAACGTACTGGGAGTTAAATTCTTTAACAAAGTTTTCCCAAACAGGAGAAGTGTGAAGGGATACCCATTTGGTGCTTATGCGTTTCCACCAATGGCCGCGCGTCGTCCTCTAATCGAAAAGTAGCTAAAGTGACCTTCCGCTCCGGGTCACAATTTAGCACTTCGAAAATTTTTCTCCATTGCCTCCAGCCAGTTCGTGGCTTTGGTGTCATCAGGTTCACCTCGAAAGATCGGGGGTCCTAATCTTAGGAAGTTAGTCAAGGTGTCGGCAGTAGTTTCCCCCTAATTGTGATTGTTGTTATTGTTGTTATTGTTGTTATTTTGGTTCTCGAGGATTGTAGCTATCCGTTCAAATACAACCGTAAATCGCTCGTCCTGGGGCTCAGTCTCATTTCGAGTTCTCTTCGGCATCTATATCCAAAGATAAAATAAACTTAGAGTGAGGACTTAAAGAATAAGGAAGTCAAGTACTATCTTATATAGGCCAACTATAAATACACCAAAAGTTCGGCACGTTAGATATATACACAAGTATCATGCCATCCATGTACATGCAAAATACTTTGACATGATATTAGCTAGGCATCCTACTAAAGTAGCAAGCTATAGCATCCATACTACTACTTACTACACCACTACCTACATACTACAAGCATATATACACATATGTACAAGAGATGCATCACACCCTCTACTCAAGGGTGATCGGATCGAACTGGGTCCCACTTGGGATCTCCGAGACAACGGCCTCGCCTACAGGACTGGAGCCTAGAAGTGTAACAGCAAATCCCATCAGCTCTCTCATCTTCCTGTGGATTATCTCGACTGCACGCTGAAAGCGAGCCTGAAGGTCGTAGAGTCTGGCACGTGTGCTCTCGAGACTCGACTGCAAACAACTCACCTCCTCTCGAAGTTGGAGGTTCTCGTCACGTAAGTTGGCTATCTCTATCAATAAACTCATCGGGGTCTATCTCCGTAAACCTAAAAGTATTAGAACTAGAGGCAACCCTCCTATGAGGCATGCGTCCACGGCTACTCGACGGGCGATCCATCTACATCCAACATACCAATATTAGTCCCAATAAATACCAAAACATAGGTTCTCCCAAGAACTACGCTCTGATACCACCTATGACGACCCCGAAATCCCTTTATTATTATTATTATTATTATGGCTATTATTAGATTAATACTATCATTATTGGCTGCATACATGCATACATTTTTAATTGCAACGTATAAGGTACATTACATAAGGGTACATCAACAAAAGAGAGTCTCGACTTGCTAGTTTACTATTGATACATAGCAAAAGCAAAAACCCAAAACAGGTACGCAGCGGAAAATCCTACATCCTTCTTCCTAATAAAATGCTTCAAAAGGTTCCTCCTCCTCACCATCATAAAAGCTATCTTCGGAAGCATCTAAAATATAATATAACATGGAATCAACATACGTTGAGTAGAAACACTTCTTTATACACATAAGGTGCTCGGGTGTCAAGTGCACATTAGTTACACATAGCACATCTATAATTTCACACTTTCTACCTTTCGTCACCTGACAGTGACCCTTATAACTACCCGGGCCGAAATAACAACCAGCACATTTCTCCCGCCAGCCTTATCCTCCAATGGTCGTATCCCGGGCATACGCCTTAGTATTGTTCTACGACCCTCTCTCTTGAGTAGATCCCTCCGTCTACCTAAGGGAGGGATTAGGAGATGGAAGGTTGGTGAACTCTCCCGGCTACTCAATAGTATGTCCCGGTGGAACACCCCTCAGACCATTCCAGCACATATGGGCCCATTCACAACAATTGCAATTTGTTCACATGTGCACATAATCATAGTTTAGCAAAGTAAGCTCCACACTTATAAATGAAGCTTTATGTTTGCTTATTAAGCATATGTAAATAGATAGTAGCAAATATGTAAATAGATAAAATACAAATATAAATATATAAACATAACTAGTATAAATATATAAATATAAAGACTAAAATATAACTAGTATAAATATACTTAAATATATATATAGATTAAAAGATAACTAATATAAATATATAAAATATATAAAATGTGATATAGATAAGTTTATATATATAAAGATGATAGAAAAATATATAAACTATATAAAGTGTGATATAGATATAAGATGATTGAAATTATCTACATATATATATAAACTAATAAAATGAATATAATTATATATATACTTATACGTACCATATATATATATATATATAGATTAAAGTAGTCTTACTAAGTATTACTAAGTATATAATTAGTCTATAATAAGTAGACATATATATATACGTACATAACTATATATAGATATATCTATATATACCTAATATAATATGAATTAGCTAAATGAATAGATAACAATACTTTAAATATTTATATATATATATATACGTACATAAATATATATATATATATTTCTATAATCATCAAAGTAGGCATAAAACTATACAATAAAGTATAATAAATAGATATATGGAGCTTTCTTCACAATTACTTTCAAGACAACATAGGATATTCCCCTACTAGCTCATTTAAAGAATCATGGTCTCATACTACCTCATATAAAGCATAGAACTCACATAATAATCCAAATAAAACATAAGAATGCCATGTTATTGTAAAAAGGCACAATAATCACATAGTTTTCCAAGAAAGCATAGTAAACACATAGAACTCCAAATAAGCATACTAATCACATAAGATCTTCAAGATCATGCTCATAATTCTATCCATCCTTCAACTTCCTCCCAACAAGAGTTAAACATGATAAAATGAATTATAAAGTAACATGAAGCTAGCAACATAACTAAAACCCTCAACTTGGAGGTATGTTTGGCAAAAGCTCTCACTCTAGGCCATTCAAGCTTGTTCTTTTACATTGCTTGGGCACAAGAGTATGGAAGCTTGCCTAATCTCCTCAAGAAGAAGAAGAAAAACCCTCTACTTAAGGTATAAAGAAGAGTTCCTACCTTAGTTCTTCAAAGTGTGTAGTAATTTGGAGGAAGTGAAGTGTTTGGAGGAAAAAATGAAAGAGAGTGTAAGAGCAAGAGAGAGTGCACGGTTTTGGGCTGGAAAAATGGCTGAAAAATGAGGATTTTGGTGTATATGGTCTTGTGTAATTATCTTCCATGTATTAGACACAAATATCCAATTATTAAATTCAACTAAATACCTATTCCATACATTATACATGGCTATATATGCTTACACCTATTCTTACTAAATACCATGTATATGTATGTGGGTATGTGTGTGTGTGTATATGTAGCCATGTACATCACCACTAATATATAGTTATTTATGTATATGAGGTTCAAGAGTATGTATTAGTAAAGATATTTTGATAAAATACAAAATAAAATCAACTAAAATCAAACAAAAACCTATATAATCTGAACTCTTATTTATTAAGTATTTATTGCTTATTTCTCAGGAAAAAACGAAATTTGGGGTTGGAAAGGTGAAAAGACCAAAATACCCCTTGTTTTGCCCATTTTTTGAAAATTGCCCAAAAATAGAAATAAAATTGTAAAAATTCGAAAATTAATTTTTATAAGTCAAATAAAACCTAGAATATTTATTTGTATTATTATTTTAATTTTTGGATAATAATTAAGCATTTTAAAAATTATATTTCAAATTAAGAACTTAAAGACAATGTTTTCCGAAAATTACTAAAAATGCTTGGAAAAATAGGTAAAAGTTGAAAATAATCTATTAAAAATTTCTGGAAGTTTAGAAGGATCAAATGCATAAAAGTTTAAAAAAAATATTTGGAATTTATAATATTTTATAAATATTTAGGTAGTAAAATGCTCACTAGTTCACAAATAAAATCATATTTGAAAAAATAATCTCTAGAAATCAATAACTCACAAAATAATCCTATAAATTTTGTATAATATAAAATAGGTAAATAAGGGATTTACCAGGTCGTTACACTTTCACTACAGGAAAAACACTGGAAACTAGTGGAAAAAACTGGTGGAAATCTGAGGGAAATTCCGCCAAAAAATTGTGAAACCAGCGTAATTCAGTCCATCGAAATAATTTTTGCCGAAATAAGAACGACCGTCGAAATTCCCCCGATTTTTCTACAGGAATCAGCAAATTGCCATAGACCGGCGGAAAACTGATGGAATGAATTTTAAAAAAAAAACAATTTCATTAAACCGGGGGAATTTTCCGCCGAAATTGTTTTTAAAAAAAATTAATTTAATTCGAATGGGAGGAAATTTCTCCCAGTTTTTCTGCTAGAATATATTTTTTTTAAAAAAATTAATTAAAACCGAGGCAATTTTCCCCTGATTTTTCCGTCAGAATTTTTAAAAAAAAAATTAATTCAAATTTGGGGAAATTTCCCCTTTTTTTGCCGGAATAATTTTAAAAAAATTAATTCAAACTGGGGGAATTTTCCCCGATTTTCTTGCAAATATTTTTAAAAGAATATATAATTTCAACCGAGGGAAGTTTGCTCCAGTTTTCCTTTGGAATTTTATTTTTTTTTAAATAATAATTGCAGGCTACAAATTAGTCGATTTGAATTTTTTTTATTTATAAATTTCATTTATAATATTCAAATAATGCAAAACGCTAAAATTGACAAATATGTAAAATAAACAAAAATACAAAAAGCTAAAATAAGTTGACAAATATGTAAAATAAACAAAAAAAATACAAAAAGCTAAAATAAATTGACAAATACACAATATTATCCCATATTGTTTGAAACATAATTCAAACATAAAATACAAATATGCAAAACAAATAAAAACATTGTTCATATGACAAATCAAAATGTCTAACGTGTCTACTCGTCATTTTCATCCTCAAAATAGTTGATGTCATTTTCGTTGTCATCTCCAGCATTTATTGGATTCATATTTGGTTGCGGTGTGAACATGTGTAGAGCGAAAAATCCTTGATGGGGATCATGAGCGGTATCGTGGGACGTATTGCCCGTGGGACAATGATGACGAGATGGCTGGGGAGCTAATCTGGAGGCGGACGGGCGATTGCCCATAAGTTCGGTGTATAGCTGTTGTATCATTGACATCATTGTGTTATTCTGTGTCTTTAATTGGGTGATCTCTTCCTTATCAATATGATCTTTGAGTTGCAACAACTACGTCTCTACATCTCCTCCAAAATTAGAAGGACCACTATGTGATGAGGAACATCCGTATGAGTGTTGCCCCCTCTTTTCCCGAGGAACGAAGTTCAGCCCAATCTGGTGGCCCTTTCTGTTCGGGGGTCCGACTGCCTATATAAACAGCTCGTGTCTAGACTGCTGTATAGTTTCTTCGCTCAAACCTGCTGCTATTGACTATTCCTGGGCTTGCAACAATTGTTGGTAGTTCTCCTATATGAAATAAAATAAATTATATTAAACATTTATGTTAAATAATTCAAGTTTGTATAATTAATTAAGTAAACATATAAATTAATAAATTGTATACGTATGTGGACTTGTTTGGCATTTTGATTTAGCCAAATCACGTTATTGGCTGTGCTCCCTTTGCCCTCATCTCCCTCGACAATCTCATCAGGTCTAAGTGCTCTCGTGTAACACTATTTTATCATCTCATCATACCCGACATTATGTTTACACTTGGCTTTCTGGATAATCGAAAAAATAAAATTAATAATAACAATAATATTAATAATAAATAGCATACCATCTCAAGTTTTTTCGTCGCCAGTGACTTCGGGCCACGACCGTAACATGCTCCACCTCCTGCTTTCCTATTTTTTTTATTATGTTTGCTTTGTTTTTTGAATTTATCTGAAGCCCAGTAGATGTTCAATTGGTCCCATATTTGGGGCACTATCCATGCTGGTCACGTCCTAACTTCCCTGACATGCTCATATAGCTGCGACAATTTCCTCGAACCACGGCTTCGGAAAGCTTTTTTCATATGATGCTCGTGCACAGGATCCCACTCAACATATTTCTGTATATATTATATTTTAAAAGATTACGACATGCATAAAAATTTATATGTGTGACATGTTAAATATAAGCAATATACAAAATATGCGAACCTTCCACTTCTCAAACCATGCATCAAAAAGTTCCGCGCTAACACATTTGAATGTAGGAATGAACTCAGTCATTCGGCTCTTCAACACAATACCTATAGTATTGGCTCCACGATCGGCATTGATGAAGCTACTGCACATATAGTATATATACACATCATATCAATTACAATTGAGTTATTTTAATATATTTGAGCTTAACATATTATTATTATATCTCTTACCAATTCGGAGCAGGCTCCAAGAAGAGCTTTTGTGCACCTCGTTGTGTGGTTGGAGGATCGAGGATGCTGTACGCGTCCTGAGCAGATGGATTAGATGAAGTAATCGGTGGACTATGTCCACCGACAGATGGGGTAAGCATGAATTGAAGTGGAGCCGATGCAACGGGATGGTATGTTGTGTTGTTCATTTTTTTCATTGATAATTGGAGGATTGTTTAACTCATGTGAAAAAGGGAGAGTATTAGGGACATATGATTGTGAAGAATTAGCTCTACCCCGTACGTCATTACTTGATCCAG
This sequence comes from Petrea volubilis, assembly GCA_026212405.1. Taxonomy (NCBI): domain Eukaryota; kingdom Viridiplantae; phylum Streptophyta; class Magnoliopsida; order Lamiales; family Verbenaceae; genus Petrea; species Petrea volubilis. Next base: position 14,007,838 of record CM047871.1, on the reverse strand, counting down.
AGCGTTTCTGCGGTTGCACCTAAATTTTTGTCGTTAATATAAATTAATAGATGAATTGCATAGTCACATTAATTAGAAAGATATATAATTACATTAATATAAAATATTACATAAGAATTCAATCACTAGCAATCAACAATTAAAAATCAAATGAACCCTAATCACTATCTCTATCATTATTTGAATCGTTCACTAACGCCAAGTCTTCCTCCATATCCTCACTGTTGTCACTATATTCTTCGTCGGTCGGGACATCATCATTTTCGTCTTCATCCTCCTCGTGAACATCAAGTTCGACTTGCTGAATAGTATCTAAGCCAACATCTTGATCACACAAAGCGGGTACTCTATCATCACTTGAAGAGTTCATAACGTGACACATATCATTTTGGTAAGCCTCCTCCACTCCACCAGGAGTTTCAACTCTGCCTTTAGCTTTACTTTTAATTATAGTGAACCATTGGGTCTTGCCACGAATACAGCCTGGGTATATAACAAAATAAACTTAACGGGGTTGTTGGGCGATTATGAAAGGGTCATATTTTCTATATCTGCTCGTCTGTTTCACCTTAATAATACCAAATTCTGGGTGTGCAATGTGCGTTCCTCTGTGTGGAGTGGGGTCAAATCAATTACACTTGAACAACACCGCTTTTTTTAATGGTTCCCCTATATACTCCAATTCAAGAATTTCATTAAAAATTCCATAGCCGGAATCGAGATCGTAACTCCCTTTTACCCATACGCCACAATTTATTATTTCTTTTACCTTCACTCCATAATCATGTGTGAAATTTGAAATCATTCACAATGTATATCGGATATGTCCTCACACAAAAATTAGGCCCCAGCACAAGTTGTTTAAAAAATATTGTCAAGATTTCATTATTTAGTTCATGAACCTATATAATAAAATGTATGTACGTAACGTCAACAACAATATGTATGCAATTTACATGCTTGATTCTGTAAAAATTTTATTTTTTTGTAAATTTAAACTTACGTGCGAATTGAACCAATCTGCAAATTCATTTTCTACTCAATCGCTTGCGTCAACTTCTGCGATCGTATAATGTTGTCAAAAATAGCTACGTTTGACAAGATTTACTTCAGGTTTTTGATGATCATATACAAGGCATAAAATATATTTAATATATTAAATGTGATACTTACTTGATATAATTTTTGACTTCATCGCAGTTCAATAGCACATGTAGTTTAGAAGGAGTTATACTCCTACAAACTCTCAAAATAGCGTTCCTTACATGCTCCTAATGGACGACCTGGTTGATTGAAACCGACAATTGATGGTACCAAAACATCAACACCACCATCATCGTTTCGTGGTAAGCACAAACTCATTGACCCCACGTGGGAATTAAAGTAGACGGAGCAAAAATTTGCAGTCTCACGCCGGAGATAGGCATCACATAGAGACCCCTTTTACTTGAGCTTTTTGTTTAACTATTTTTTTTTATCTTGCCCAGATACCTAGAACATTATTAACGATAATTTTTATGTAATAACTAACCATGTATAAGATAAATTAAGTTATGCAATATACTCATAAAAATATATTGATCAACCTTTCAAACGGATACATCCATCTAAATTGCATTGGACAACTATTACGAGCCTCATCGATCAAGTGAACAGGGTAGTGCTCCATTACATCGAAATACGCCGGAGGAAAAATTCGTATTAATTTGCATAAAATTATCGGAATATTTTTCTCCATCTTGTCAAGATCATCATGTCTCAATGTACTTGAACACAAATCATTGAAAAATTGACTCAATTCGGCTAATGGCTTCCAAATACTGTCGAGCAATTCCTTGAATGCAATGGGCAGTAATTGTTCCATGAATATATGACAATCGTGACTCTTCATGCCATGGATTTTTGCTGCTTGTGAGTCTACACAACAACTTAAATTGGAGGAATACCCATCTGGTATTTTTAGTTGCTTAATCCACTCACATATTGCTCTCTTCTGGTCTAACGTGAAAGTGTACTTAGCTTTTGGCCTCCCCCATTGCCCGCTTGACTTTTGCACCAATTCTAACTCACGCAGTCTACAAAGCTCTGCCATGTCCATCCGTGCATTTGCATTGTTTTAAGTTTTTTCTTTGATCTCCATTACTGTGTTTAAAATGTTATCAAACGCATTTTTTTCAATATACATAACATCCATGTTATGACAAATTAAAACATCTTTCCAATATGGTAATTCCCAAAATATACTTTGTTTTGTCCAGTTGTGCGTCATACCATATCCAGGCAACTTATCCATGTACAGCTGCTCAGTAACTTTTGGTAACCATTGTACAAGTTCGGCCATTTGATGACAATTAACTTTTGGTGGTGCTGTGTCGAACCTAATCTTATTTTTCTCGACATTCATTTTCTTCCTTCGAAAAGGATGATTCATTTCAAGAAATTTTCTAGGGCAATCAAACCATGTATTTTTTCTTCTATGTTTCAATGTTACGGCCTTACTGTAACTTATACAATACGGACATGCTAATTTACCAGTAGTCATCCAAAAAGATAGCATCCCATATGCCGGAAAATCGTTAATTGTCCACATCAACGTAGCTCTCATCATAAATTTTTGTTTTGTTGATGCATCATATACTTCAACACCCACATCCCAAAGTTCTTTCAACTTATCAATAAGTGATTGCAAATACACGTCAATGTTGGCTTTCGGATTTTTTGGCCTAGGAATTATGCATGTCAAAAGCATGTAGGGCATGGATATACACATCTCAGGTGGCAAATTATACTATTTTACAATTATCGGCCAACATGAATAAAGCGATGCTAATTGAGAATAAGGTGTGAATCCATCAGAATACAAAGCAAGTCTAACATTTCTAGGTTCAACAGCAAAATCAGGATAAACTTCATCAAAATTTTCCCATGCATTCCCAGTAGCTGGGTAACACATAACCCCTTCCGGTCTGCGATGTTCTACATGCCATTGCATGTGTGGTGCTGAACTCAAAGATGCATACAAATGTTTTAATCGTGGTATTAGTGGTAGCTAATGCATTCGCTTAGCGGGAATGCGTTTATGTCGACCTTGAATTCTGGCAAGAATTTCTCGATATCTAAGGGCACTATAGAATTTACATTCAGTCGTGGTAGAATCATTTTTATAATACAACATGCATCCATTTACACAACAATCAATTTTGTAGCTAACAAAACCCAATCTTTTTACAAGTTTCTGGGCCTCGTAAAAGTTTGTTGGGAGGTCATGTGGGGTAGGCCTTACTTCATACATTAACTGTATGATTTCATCAATACCATCCCGCGCAATATTGTAATCAGTTTTGATACTCATTAACCTTGCTGCAACAGATAAAGGCGAGTGATTCTCGTACCCAGGCCAAATTGGTTTGTTAAATTTACTCAAAAGATCAAAGAATTTTTGAGTTTCCGCATTTGGTGCCTCTTCCACAATAGGTTGCCCATCGTTGTTCCCCATACCAACCATATCAGCTACAACAACATTTTCCCTAGCGGCATCGAAGCACATCTCTGCATACCTTTGTAGGGGATTATTGTCAAGATTAATGGATGTACTTAGTTGACCGGACGATTTATTAACTTAAATGGGTCCTATCTCACCATGATCTACTCAAAAATAATAATTTGTTTTAAAATTGAAATGGAGAAGATGTTCTCTAACTTTAAATGGTTCTACAACAACCCACTTTTTAACGTATTTTGCACATGGACATCGAATCATTTGAAACTTTATAAACTCTTCGCAACCTTTAGCATGTTCTATAAATCCATCAACTCCATCAATAAACGAGTTTGAAAGGCCCGATGAATTAGCCTCAGTCCTTCTATACATACACATCCTATGCGAGGGTATTTCCATCTACATATTAAAGATTAACTAATTAGTATTTGGTTTGTTTATACTTCATTACTATATCATCTAACTTTTCATTGTTATAAATTTTACATTTTACAGAAATTCAAACACAAGCATCATATTACAAAACGTATACAAAAATTTCACACAAAACAAAATATACATGCATTATTATATATTATTTACTAATTATATGTTGTTATAAAATACATACCTCCCCCTTATCTCACCACAACATGCAAGGAAGTATAAGCCACAACAAATAATGGTAAGGCTCCACCCCTTCCCCCAATTCCCATCGACCATCTTCACATCTCATACTACCTTAATAATTACAAACTAACTAATAACATATACATATACATCTAATTATAACTATGCATAGCCAAGCAACGACTCATATTAGCAAAGGTTAGCCATACGTACCCTTTCGATGTTTATACCAATTTAGAATGCTGCGCAAATGAAGTAGAACAAGCGAAATACCAACAATTTCAAGACAAATAAACAAATAAATTACAATCATATTGTATATTTTACATCAACAATTTACAAAATAATATACACATTACAAAATAACACATATAAAACACATTAATTTACACATCCAAAAAATATACATTGAAAAATACATAAGATATTGTCACACATATCATCAAACACATGTAACTTTTGTACATTATCAACAATCAATAATTATATTAAAATACATAAATTTATACATTATCTAACACATATATCATGTAAATTTATATATCAAAACACTAAAACACTTAATATGTAAAATAACAAAAAATAAACTATAAACCAAAAAACTAAACCGGTAAAAATGTTAAGGGGGAGGTAGCGGCGGCGGAGGGGGGCGGTGACGGCGGGGGCAACAGGCAACAGAGGTGTCGGCGGTGGCGCTGAGAGGGGGGGGAGACTGGTTCTAAATTTGCGAGAAAGAAAGAAAATAGAAGAGAAATGAGAGGAGAAGGGCATATACATAAAAAGGGAGGGGGAGGGGGGGGATCGGGGGAAATTTCCCCCGATTTTCCCCCTCTCTCTTTAGTGGAAAAAATTATAAAAACAAATCGATGGAAATTTCCCCCGGTTTTTCCCTCGGTTGTCGGGGTAAAAAATTTTAAAAAATAAACCGGGGGAAATTTCCCCCGATTTTCGGGGGGAAAAAATTTTAAAAAATAAACCGATGGAAATATTGCCCCGATATTCCAACGGTTTTAATAAAAAAATTCAAAATAAAACCGGGGGAAATTTTCCCCCGATTTTTGTAAACAAAATTGAAAAAAAATGGTTTGTTTCCCCAAATTATATTTTTGACATAATTTACTTATATTTTAATTATAAATACAAGTATTATTTTGCATACAATAATTTAAATATATTAAATTTGATATTTTTATTATTTTTGATATATTAGTTCTAACTTATTGGGAGTATAATTTCCGTGTTATCTTTCTTTATTCTATTCTTTATATTTTATCAATATATATTTAATTATTTAGATGTATTTTCCATATCTTAGTTCATATTATATATTCTACACCTCCATCATCCACTTTTCTCAATATGAGTTAAATCTTTACAAATGCTCTCGATATTTCAAGTTATTTAAATCATAATTATTTAAATTATAAAAAATAATAAATAAAATATATTGCAAAATATAAAAATACATACCACATATAATTTTTTTCATATTATAAATAAGTCTGGTCCCTTTGATATGATCGTCTAAAACAATTAATGTTTTTGAGTAAATTTAAAAAATATATATGTTTCAAAAGAAAATATTTGATTTAACTCTAAAGAGTTTTAAAAGAAATGTCTCGGGGAAACATAACCAAGCCAAAATTTTTATTATCGTGTCATGATTTTTGGGCGTAATTAGTCTTTAGTAAATAAGATGTAATTGATAAAAAGAGAATACTATTCATAGAGAATCAATGTCTAACATAAGAAAGAAAAAAAGAATAATAACATAGAGATCAAAAGACTTCTTAGCAAGCAAATATAATGGGCTAAGATTGTTGCCATCTCGTCTAACAAGAGGAACATATCAATAAGGGATACGAGACAACACCTACCAGTTGTCATGTACTACGGTACCAATTACAAAGAGATTCTACTATCCAACTTGCCCAGTAAATTAAGTTTATCTTCTTAACATTTCAAATAATCGAATTGTTCCGACACATTGGGTTTAATTGAGCGATGAATAAATATTATATAAATTAATTTAAACCTAAAAGCAAAATAATAAAAAAAATCAAGTCATAGAATAGTAAAATAAATTAAGTAATATGGCATCTGTACTCTTAAGAGTTTGTCTCATACGTAGATTTTAGTAAAGAAAATTAAGAATTCCTTATTACCAAAAAAAGGTGTGGGAGGCTCGCCCAATGAATTGCAGTTTAATTGGCTTATGCAAAGGTGTGTTAAAGTTTAAAAGAAAACTCCATTATCCATTTAAGGAGGTAATATAAATAAGTAGATGATAAGGTCATTTATTATAAACAACAACAAAAGAAGAATTCAAATTGAGAGCGGGAGGGGGGCAAATTCACTTACGAGCGTGTTTCCGTTTAATAGTTTTGATTCATATTAATTATTTAAAAGATCATGATTATAGAAGGGATAAATTTCTCAAATAGTCATATAGGTGAGGGAAAAAATGATATAAATTAATTTATATATGACATTTAATTTAAATTCTCAATAAAATTTCCGCTAGTTATTCGACATCTCAAAGTTTCACCGTCGCATTCACATTTCTCTAATATGCAATCATATGGAGAAATCATGACAAACTCAAAAAACGTTTTAAGCTTTATTTGATTTTAAGTTTTAAGCTTTTTTAAGGAAATGAAAAGAAACTACAAGAATTTTAAAATTCTCTCTCTTGTTGGTTGTTAAACAAAACAACAAGGAAAATGATTTTTCTAGAGAATTATCTTTCATTTTATTTGGTTATTATTATAAATTAGAGGAAAATATAAAAATACACCCACAAACAATCCAAAGAATTAATTAACTGCATTAAAAAAATTTCGCCCGATTTTCCATAGTTATTTTTTAAAAAATTATTTAAAACTTCAAGAAAAAAAACCGGGGGAATATTTACCCCGGTTTTCCCCTAATTTTTAATTTAAAAAATACAAAAAAATCGGGGGAAAGGTTCCCCCCAATTCCCCCAGTTTTAATTAAAACAAATTCAAAAAAAACAAATCGGGGGAAATTTTCCCCCCAAATGTCCCCCGGTTTCTCATTTAAAAATTCCAGAAAAAAAATCGGGGGAAATTTCCCTTGATTTTCGCCCGGTTTTTATTTAAAAAAATTCAAGGAAAAAAATTGGGGGAAATATTCCCCCAGATTTTCCCCAATTTATTATAAAAAAATTCAAAAAAAAATTGAGGGAAATCTTCCTCCAAATTTTCCTCGATTTTTAATTGAAATTTTTTTTAAAAAATAGGGAAAATTTTCCCCCGGATTTTCCCTGATTTTTTGTTAAAAACATTTAAAACAAATCTGGGGAAATCTTTCTCCGAATTTTCCCTGGTTTTAATTAAAAATTTTTTTTAAAAAAACCAGGAGAAATTTTCACCTGGATTTCCCTTGATTTTGTATTAAAATTTTTTAAAAAAACTAATCAGGGGAATGTTTTTCTTGAAATTTTCCCAACTTTTTATTAAAAAAATTCAAAAAAAAATGGGGGGAAATCTTCCCCCGAATTTTTCTGGTTTTTAATTAAAAAAAAATTAAAAAAAATTGGGAAAATTTTTTCCCCGAACTTCCCTTGGTTTTTTATGAAAAAATTAAAAAAAACGGGGGAACGTTGCCCCCCGGTTTCATCTTGTTTTTCATTAACAATTTTTTTTTAAAACAAAAAAGCTGGGGGAATTTTTCCCCTGGGTTTCCCCCAGTTCATATAAAATTTAAAAAAAATATTGGAAAAATCATTTTCGGCCAAATCTCGACGGATTTTTCCGCTGGATATTACTTTTCCCCACGCCCGCCGGACTTCCACCGAAATTCCCCCGGTTTTACTCTGACAGAATATTTCCCCGAAATAGTCCTGCCAAAAATCGGCATTTTTCCTATAGTGTTTCCATAGCTAGGCACTTTCACTAGTGTTCCTGCCGTCATCCTTGAATGCACCACCTGTATCACCTCTGCGTACGGCCTCTCTAGGACCTTAGGGTCCACCCTCCTATGCCCCTGAGCACTTGAGTTCGGCTAGGAAGCTGTCCCTGGCATGAACATTCTCTTGTGCCTCTAGTTAGACATGCACCTGCATGGAAAGCCATTTGAATCATTCCCTACACAAACAATAAGGGTCATTATAGTTGACAGTCATGAGTCCGGGACATGAATCAATCAGGTACTCACCCTATATAAAAGTGTCATGAATTAGTCCTTGAGCTATCGATCAATCAGCCAGATGAACATCTCGTGGTCATTTTGGAACTGAGAATAAAACTCAATATTCTGACCACATCCTCTGGAGAGAGACATTTTCTCTGCCTAGGATCCCGAAATGTGGTTTCTCGAGGAGGGGAAAGTTGATGATCTCCGCCTCCAGTTTAGACAGAGGTCGAGGGGCGCCTTGGAGAGGGGGCTTCTATGAACTCTCCCCAGCAAGTTTGCTCGGTTTAGGAGCTTTCTTCTTCCTTTTCTTTGCTGGCTCCTTGACCATAGGGCTTTTGCCTTTGCCCTCACATTCGGGTAATTCCTTCCTCTTGGGAGCCTAGTCGGGCTTCAGCTCGCAAATCACGATGGGAGAAAGGACCATTCTCATCGATCGTGCCTTCTGCTTGGTTGGCATGGCCCCTTGCTTGATTTGGACCCCCCGAATGGTGGGGTCCCTCGGCCTTGCGGGGTACTTTGGGGGGTCACAATTCCCCCATCACCTCACCTCATTTGGGATGCTCCTATGACATATGTGGAGTATAATGCCCCGGTACTTCCTACTATTTTAGAATTTATTATATATTATATTTTATGCAAAATATTTGATATAAAATCTTTTAATTCCTAAATTTTTTATGTATTAGGAATTTTATTCTTTGAAATTACTTTATAACTTAGACCTTAAAGTATTAATTTTGAATTGTGATTGTTATTTTTGGAAAATTTGTTTAATAATTATTCTTTTCCAAAACTAATACAATAAATATTTTAGACATGTATTTATTTTACTTTATTTCGAATTTTCTAAATAAATTATTCAATGTTTGTAACTTCAATGTTAAATTTCGGATTTTATATGAAAATATGTAATTTTTGAAGTTTATAAATACAATAATATATTTTCTGACTTTATATTTATAATTTTCAAATTTTAATTATTTATAAACCTAATTTTTGGATTTTAATTAAATGAAAAATATAAAGTCTAGATTTTTAGTATATTTTATAATTGTTTTGTAAGAATATCTCCTCTAATACATATACTAGTAGTAAATTGTATATCAACATATACACACACACATCCATACATTTATTAGTGGTAAATTCTATATCTTCATACACACACACACACATCCATGCATATATTAGTGGTGATTTATATATTTACATGTACACACACATATTCATATATAAACTAGTGGTGAATTATATATCTATTTATACACACACACATCCATATATATACTAGTGGTAAATTATATCTCTACATATACACACACACATCCATATATCACCTTGTGGTGATTTCTATATCTACATATCCGCACACACATCCACATATATAGACTAGTGGTGATTTATATATCTACATATACACCTACATGTCCACATACATATATATATATATATATATATACTAGGCAATTAATATAGTGATGTGTATATATTAATGTCCATATAGCATGCATGGTTATCTATTTATTTTGTTATAATATTAGTTATTTCTTCTTTTCTTCTCTATAAATAGATCCCAACTTCAACCCCATTTTCATCCCAAAATCCCGCCTAAAAACACACCCCCACTTTACTTCTACCCTTAACACCCAAAACACTTCCTATTTATAGCCTATCTTCTACTCACATATATATATATATATATATACAAACCGTTCTATTTTCATCCATATATACCTATTAGCCTTCCATATAGCCCTTTATATACCCACTTTTTCCTAAAAACATTTAAAGGCAGGAATTTCCTTAATTACATAAGTTAATTTCTAGTGCTAGTTTATCATTTTATTATCATGATATTATGCTTCATTATGCTACTACAAGTTATTAGAAAGTATGTTTCTAGTTATATTTATACTTTATGTTCATAGAATTAATATAAAAGCATGTATGTTTATTATTCCAAAATATTCTCTTAGTATGCTTTTATATTTATAGTTATAAGCATGGAAGTATGTTCCTTATGTGAAAATATGTGGAACCCTTTATTTGTGCATGCCGGACCCAAATGTATTTTCAGTGTGGATGGGGCTGAGTTCGGTCGGGCGGCAATGGGCTTGTCAGTCTTAAAACAGTTCTCGTCATTTATCCCATCTTGCATGGACAGAGTGTTCCATGTATTGGTATTGGTTGTAGGGAATTGGCATAATCTTAAGATATGACCATCGATGTGAACCGATGGAATCGATGTGGATGGATGGAATATGGGGATTAATGATGTGAACGGTTGGAATCTTGTACTGTAGGAGACATAAGGGAGTCACTAATAAGTGACTCAAAAGGTAATATTATGTGAAATATTATGTGAGATATTATGACTATGTGCACATGTTATACACACGAGCACCTTATGTGATTAAGTGAAATTTCTACTCAACCGTCGTGTTGATTCTTCTTTATGTGACCATTTTTAGACAAAAATGAGATAGCGTATCAGAGTGACGCAGCGGAAGCATTGGAAACCTTTTACGGAACAAAGTTTCTTTTGTATTCTTTTAAAGTCTTGTATTTTGTACAAATTTTATGTGAAAATAATTATTTATGCAACTATAAAAATATTTACCATTGCGCATTTCGGTCCAATATATTTTAATAAAATAAAAGGGTATTTTTCCGGGTCGTGACATGGAGGAACTTGTTACCTCCACAACTTGCTCAGTGGAGCCCTCGAGCTGTAGGGCCGCCTTGTTAATGGCTTTCTTAACGACGGATGCCGAGGTTGCTCGAACTGGTCGAGCGCGGCTTCTTTAGGGAGTACCTCTTGCCCTGCCTAAAATTGCAACTATAAGGACCCGAATTTTTGCTCACACTTTCTATGTGACTTAGATAATTATATATATATATGTGTGTGTGTGTGTGTGTGTGTGCGTGCGCGCGCTTAAATGTGTATTATTTACATGTTTATATGCATAATTTACATGATACTTTCTTGCAACGAATATTTTGCTATATATGCTTGATGCAATTCACAACATGCATAAGTGTCAGGATTATTTTCTTACCTTAATTAGCCATCATACAAATGCATAAAATTCAAGAAAATACATAGGTGTATATATATGCACATACACGGTTTTATATATATACATAGGGTTAGAGTATTTTTCCGTAAGCTCTTGTCTTTTTCACAAAAATGTCATTTTCATAAAATAATTTTGAAATAATTGTTTTAATTCCTAAGTCATAAGACAATACATATATGTGTGTATATATATCAAAATAATTTTTCATCATATATATATATATATATTCTCAAAAATCCCTACATAAATAGGTATAAAGTTGTATTTTCTTCCTTTAGGTATTATTCCTACTATAATTTGCCTAAATAATGTCACATCATGCAAGAAAATACATACATATATATATATAACACTAGGGGGGAGGGGACGGTTTTTTAGTATATATATGGATATAATTTAAATGCTTGGTATATCTGAGTTCTTATTCTCCAATCTTCCAACAATTAAAGTTTATGTACACCTGTAAATACATTTTTAGATCCATACACACATGGTTGGTGTATATTGACCTAGAGCAACACTTAAGACTACTAGACTTCATACTTGGGTCTTGAGGTGTAAAGTGAGATCCTTAGATTAACACCTAATTATATTTTAATCCTATCTCTACTTATACAACTTATAAGTATATATTATACAAGACAACACAAAAGCATCCCACACACACAAAAGAAGTACATGGCGCACACACTTTCTCTCTTTCTTGCTCTGTTCATCTCACTTCAAGACTTCAACACCATATCACTTGTGCACCACTTCACAAATTAGAAAGAAAAGAAGAAAACAACCTAGAGGAGGTAGTAATTTTACTTAAGGTATGAGTTAGATTTTCATATAGTCTTAACACATTAATCTCCATATTAGGACCTAGAATGTAACTACAAGTTAGTTACTATTTTAGTCCTAAGGGATTACATAGCAGTTTAGCTATATTCATATTGTATGCTTATGGAAGATTATGTTGAAAAATTGACAGTTTCTGCTGGAAGTATGTTGCTGGAAATTATGTCTAGTTATGATTTATACTATGTTAGGGTTATTTTTGTGTTAGAAGCTGAAAATTCAGTTTTACAAGCTGAAAGCCTGTTTTTTTAAAAGCTGAAAATCCTATTTTTTCAAAGCTGGAAATCCTGTTTCTCAAAGCTGCAAATTTTGAGTGTGTACAAGCTGGAATTTTCAGTCTTCCAAGCTGAAATTTCTGTTTTCACAGGCTGAAACGTTCGATTTACATAAGCTGGAAATTATATGATTTATGCTAAAATTATGCAAAAACATGCTGAAAACAGTTTGAATTGTGCTGAAATTGTGAGAAGCATGCTAAAATTGTGTGTATATAGGCCCAAAGTAATAGGGGTGGATGTGGTCGAGTTTGGCCGGATGGCAACGAGCTTGTTGGTCTTAAAATAGTCCTTGACCCTCCATCGTTGCCTAATCCGGCCTTGCGTGGACGGAGCGGAGCGTTCCTGTATTGAAGTAATTCATGGAAAAATTCGACATATGCCTGGGATATGTCCACCGTAATGTTTGGTTGGGTTTGGAGTATTGGTTGGAATTGAGGTTTATGGCACGGCAAGATAAGGTAGTTGCCCATCGATGTGGAAAATGGTAGAAATGTTGTGAAATTTATGTTATTGTGTTCGGAAAATTTATATGATTTTACATTTAATAAAAGTATGTGGAAATATGCACATTCATGTCATACACGCGCACCGTAAGTGTTACGTAAAATTTCTGCTCAACATGATTGTTGACGTTGATGTTATATAATGTTTTAGCTGGGTATGAGAACGAGGTTACAAACGAGGAGGATGGAGTATGATGATTCGAAGTGTCTGGCTAGATGGAGTTGTAGTCGAGTCCTTGTAGTTACTATCATGTATTTTGCCCTTGTGATGTAATAAGAAACTTTTATGAGAATTTTCAGCTTTTCATAATAAAAGTGTTAGTGTATATTTCCATATTAGCCAGTAGTTTTGGATCGTCAAAGCAACAACCTGAGATGCTCTCGACATGGCGAGTAAGTCAACACCTGCAAGTCAAATGAGAAATATGTTAGATGCCAGCCATAACCTTAAAGCTGATAAGACCTGGGCCAAGCCTATGTACCCAAGTATATTGTTGTTGAAATGTGAGGGCGAGAGACTTGCCCTTAACAATACTTGCTCAACCATGAGCTCACTCGAGCGCGATCTTTGTAGACCCTTCCTGACGTTCGCCAACTCCATTTCTATTGTCGATCTCATCAACCCGGCCAGGGACACTTGTTTGGCATTGTTCCAAGCGGTTCTAACGTTCCACTCGCCTTCATTCCTCACTCACACCTATTTTTCCTTTCAATTGGCACTATGAGAGGAGGTGGGTTCTTCGATTTTTGGCCGAGATACAGAAGAACCCCCAATTATCCTGTAAAGTGTCCCCCATTGTCGATCTCATGGAGGCATTTGCCTGGAACAGGAAATCGAAGTTCCCGATAGAAGGCAACTCCCCTTGACATAACATATAGACGACAAACATGCACATCAAAGCGTATGAGTTGGGGAGTAGCTACTTCAGGTGGATCTCCAAGGCATTCAAGATGGCCACAATCTCATTGGGAATGGGGAACCGAAGCCCTCATACTAACTGGTAGAAGTTTACTGCAATACACCCCTGAAGGGTACGGTGCATCCGATCATTAGGCCCTGGTCGAATCATTGAGAAGGGGTGTTTGATATAAAAGTTCCTATTGATCCGATCCCACTCCAGGTCATCGAGGAAGGATTGGATCTTCGAGTAATGGAGCATCGTCCTCCTGGGGCTAGCAATACCTTGTCCCCTCTCCTAGACCCTTTCCTCTATGATCTCATAAGCATTGTCCCCAACCTCTTCCTCCATATTAAACTCATCCTTCAGGCGGAAGAGGGACTCTACCAAGTTTCCTACTACCACCGATGTCTTACCACTGTGGGCACCAGACGAAGAGGCTTCTCTAGCATCCTTGCCCTGAAGGGCAGCTCTAAATCCTTGTCCTTTTCCAGGCTGCTATCAAAGGACGCCGGCAAGCTATTGCTAGGGTACTCATTATGGGAATCTAACCCCTCTCCACTCATTTTTGTAAGGCACATAACAAACAGAGAAAAAGGAAGAATAAAGAGAGAAAAGGTTGAAGGATTACCTAGGGGTTTGGAGAGAGAAAATGAATAAATTGGCTAAATCTGGAAATTATTCGCTTAACGTTCTGCTCGGGCTATCGATCAAAGTATTGTGGCAAATGGCGAGCCGCCCACGCGTTGATGCGCGGGTCCACTTATTTATAAGCATGGTAAAAAGCAACCTCGGGTACACTTATTTATAAGCATGGTAAAAAACAACCTTGAGTACATGAAATGTCGGCCCTTGCTTGATCTTACCGCAGTCAAACCTAGAGTGATCATCGCTCTCCTCGACCCTAGCGTTTGAAATTCAACATAGATTTTCCGGCCCGTTAGTCTCCCAGATATCCCACCAAAACGTTTCCTATATCCTACCGTAACTGTTCCCACGTTCACTAGTGGCGGGGTTAATGATACGAGATATCTAACACGTGTCTATGTGGGCCACCTCCCAATTGCCATGTGCCTGCCACGTGTCAGCCAGGCCTGCGTGGAGCAAGACCTTCCCCCGCATAATCCTCCTCCTCGAAGAGGCCCCTCTCCTTGAACGCGCTACAGTTGCTGCTCGCTTGGCGGCTCACACTAGCACATCGAGTAGGAAGTATAGTTCCATATGCACTATCACCTCTGACACCTGCTATTAATTCTGGCAATGGACATGCCTACCCTGTAACCACCAGGTATGGGCAGGATGTCTTGTGTTAACATTAGTTGAGTTATTCTAGGAATCCCTAGGCCTATCAACTCAGCTCTAATTCTAAGGTGTTGACTGACGGACGAGATCCTCTACCCTAAAATGATGCTCCATCTCATGCCCCATACTCTAAATTCATGACACATGTAAATTTTCGAGATTTACTTAACGGGAGATTATTTAGTTATGCTAATTAGATTTTACAAGTATCATGAATTTAGAATATGGGGATATGAGATGGGGCATCGTTTTAGGGTAGGGGATCCCTGAGATCTCAGCCTACGATAAATACTCTAGGAAAAATCTCCAAAAGGTAATACACATTTTATATATTGAAACTCTGCTCAATTGTCTTCAGAATCCATTATATCTTCATATTTTTATGCTGACTTATGTATTGGAGGGTTTTCAAAGAAAACTCTTTCGACTAGACTTACGCATTTTCCATTCTAGTAGGATAAGAACCCACCAACATTTGTTGAACGAAAACTTCCATATTAGTTCGAGGAGAAGCTTCAAATTTCGACCATATCAGAGTTATTTGAGCTTCTCCGAAATTCCAAAGAAACAAAAGCATCAGCTACAAATAGTCATTTGTAGCTTTCCAAATCCAAACGTACAAAATCGCTTTGCTCCTTTTTGGTCCGCTGCCCTCTGACGAAATCCAAAAGTTTTAAACTCTATTTATTGTGTAATAAAATTTTAAAATCATAAACAATTAAGTGAAATAACAAGATGCGTGTCCACGTACCACCAAGTCACGAACTAGCTTCATACGAATATCGATTATAACGATTATATTTCTTCTCAACAACCTTAACAAAATTCCGAATCTCGACTGGTTCTTTGGTCAGAAACAATGTTTTTCTTTTGTTTATATTTTGTTTTTGTTATATTTATTTATATATTTATTTGAAAAAAGAATCCTTCCGACTCCAATATGATGAGCTAATCTGGTAGCATCATTTGTGGGTCCCACGTTTGGTCGATACTTATAGCGTGATAATACAATTTTCTTTCTGCTTCTTGGCGAGATAGGATTATCAAAAATTTATATTAGATTATTTTTCGAGAAGTGCTCTGCAAAATATAATTTATTTTTCTGTCATATAATTTGATATTTTTTCTGACTCTTGTTATTATATAACTTTATTTTTTAAATTCGTTTATAATAATTTTAATACATAAATTAAAAACAATTAAAAATATATATTTCTATATAAAATTTAATAAATATTCATAAATTTTATATTATTAAAATTTGAACATATGATTAAATTATATTTTATTTTATATTACACACACTCTTTTTTTTTGATATATTACACACACTTTAGTACTTCAGATCAATTGCAATATTTTTATCAGTTCGTGTAATATATTCTGAGTGGTTGATATTAAGAAAGAGAGTTCACCATTTTTTTTAATCATCGTTTTTTTGTGTTTTTTAAACCAAACTGATCATTAGTAAATGTAGCGTACATTGCTAAATGTAATAAAAAGTGTTACACTAAAAATTTTGCGAAATACTCAGATTGCACTTCCAATGTGTTCCGTGCCCCATTGTTTATACTGTTAATACAAAATTTAGGAAGTTTGATGACCCCCTTCATGCCTTTGTGTTTTTAGCGTTTCCACTCCCTCTGGTCTACCCCCAATAAATGTTCTTTTTTTTTAAAGACTTTTTCTTCGTAGTCTCTCTCTGTCTACGCGCCCCGCCCCCTCCCTATTTCTTTCTCCTCCGTATATATTTTCTTTAGGCTACGTTTGCTTTCCGAGATTAGCCGAGAAAATGCCTTCACATCTCGGCTAATCTCGGCTAATTTATTGTTTGGTTGCCAAGATTATAATTGCGGGCCTTCACCTAATCTCACAAAGCCCGCAATATGATGGCCTATTCTCGAGATTATAATCTCATGGGAGGGGGTGAGATTGAGTCTTGGCTTTCCAAGATTAACTATTCAAACACTTTGAATTGACCATTTTGTCCTTTATTTTACCCTTACTTTTACAAATTTATTATTTTTATACTTTATAATAATAATAATTAATTAATTTTATAGTTTACAATATGTAATTTTATTAAATAATAATTAATTAATCTTATAGTTTACAATATGTAATTTTATTAAATAATAATTAATAATAATATTATTAATTACCAGTAATAATAATAATTCTTATTTTTAAAGTTTACAATATGTAATTTGATTAAATAATAATAATAATTAATATTATTATTTTGATTAATTATCAGTAATAATAATAATAATAATTATTATTTTTATACTTTACAATAAGTAATTTTATTAAATAATAATAATAATAATAATATTAATTATCAGTAATAATAATTATTATTATTTTTATACTTTACAACATGTAATTTTATTAAAGTTTTATAGTTTACAATATGTAATTTTATTAAATAATAATTAATAATAATATTATTAATTATCAGTAATAATAATAATTCTTATTTTTATATTTTACAATATGTAATTTGATTAAATAATAATAATAATTAATATTATCATTTTGATTAATTATCAGTAATAATAATAATAATTATTTTTATACTTCACAATATGTAATTTTATTAAATAATAATTAATATTATTATTATTAATTATCAATAATAATAATTAATTAATTTTACACTTTACAATATGTAATTTTATTAAATAATAATAATAATAATAATAATAATATTATTATTAATTATCAGTAATAATAATTCTTATTTTTATACTTTACGACATGTAATTTTATTAAAGTTTTATAGTTTACAATATGTAATTTTATTAAATAATAATTAATAATAATATTATTAATTATCAGTAATAATAATAATTCTTATTTTTATACTTTACAATATGTAATTTGATTAAATAATAATAATAATTAATATTATCATTTTGATTAATTATCAGTAATAATAATAATAATTATTATTATTATACTTTACAACATGTAATTTTATTAAATAATAATAATATTATTATTATTAATTATCAATAATAATAATTAATTAATTTTATACTTTACAATATGTAATTTTATTAAATAATAATAATAATAATATTATTATTATTAATTATCAGTAATAATAATAATTCTTATTTTTATACTTTACAATATGTAATTTGATTAAATAATAATAATAATTAATATTATCATTTTGATTAATTATCAGTAATAATAATAATAATTATTATTATTATTATTATACTTTACAACATGTAATTTTATTAAATAATAATTAATATTATTATTATTAATTATCAATAATAATAATTAATTAATTTATACTTTACAATATGTAATTTTATTAAATAATAATAATAATATTATTATTATTAATTATCAGTAATAATAATTCTTATTTTTATACTTTACAATATGTAATTTGATTAAATAATAATAATAATTAATAACAATATTATTATTATTATTATTACTAATTATCAGTAATAATAATAATTATTATTATTATTATACTTTACAATAAGTAATTTTATTAAATAATAATTAATAATAATAATATTAATTATCAGTGATAATAATAATAATAATAATTAATATTATTTTTATACTTTACAATATGTAATTTTATTAAATAAAAATAATATATATTATCAGTAGTAATAATAATTATTATTATTTTTATTTTTATTTAATAAAATTACATATTGTAAACTATAAAAATAATAATTATTATTATTAATAATTATCAATAATAATAATTAATTATTATTATACTTTACAATATGTAATTTTATTAAATAAAAATAAAAATAAAAATAATTAATATTATTATTAATTAATAATAATATTATTATTAATTATCAAGGGTAAATATGTAATTGTACTCTAATCTTACTTTGAATCTTATTTAATTGTGGATACCAAACGGCCACATACGCAATATATACGATCATCCTGCTCAGTTAATCTTGGATACCAAACAACCATTATAATTAATCTAAATCTCGGCTAATCTTGAGCCAAGAGACAAGCTCCAATTAACGAATCTCGCAAAGCAAACGCAGCCTTAGTTTCTTTCCTCTCTATTTTATAGATTCTTTTTTTAAAATATATCTTCTCTATTTATTTTTATTTTAAATTAATTTAATAATGATTTTCATAAAATATATTATAAATAGTTAAAAATTAAATAAACATGTATAAATTTTTATTCTAAATTCAAATATGTAACTAAGCTATATTTTATTTTTATCCCGGATGGCATAATGAATGTTAACTGGTAGTAATCTATACTATTCTTAAAAGGAAGTTATTTTTTTTTTGTTTCAAATATGTAAAATTATGGTTAATATTGAAATTTTTTATGAAATTAATTCAATTTGGATACAAAATTTTGATGTGTCAATATGACCCTTTTAATTAGTAAATACATACAATGAAGAAGCAAATAGAAAAAATAATATTATAATATCACAATCCAATTAAAAAATAAATTTTTTCAACTCACAAATCACTTTCTCGATAATTTTTTATTTGAAAGTTGAAATTTATTTTTAATAAAAAGTTCCTTTAAATCAAAATTTATATTTTTGGTTCTCTCTCTCACACACACACACACTCACACACACACATACAATAATTTCTCCAATTACAATTATTCAATATTTTTTTTTCTTCTTGTTGTGTTTATTTCTTTGTTATGTAATTTTATTTTATATATTTATTTTATTTTTAGTTTATTATTATTTAATAAATTATGTTAAATAATTTTTTAAAAAAGTACTTTTATAAAAAAAATGTAATAATATATTAATATTTTAATTTTAAAATAATTTAAATATTAAATTAAGATATGTATTTTTTATATTTTCTGCACGTATAGAGCGTGAGTCAAAAGGGTGGGCAAAGCAATTTGAGACTATAAAATTGGACACGGAGTGTGCCAAGGGCCAAATGCTTGGTCATAACATTTCAGATTGCGCTGCTTCTACCTGTGAGATGGATGGTATGCTGGGCCTTCTCAGAGTTCGGGTAAAGAGAGGGATCAATCTTGCTGTTCGGGATGTCCGCAGCAGTGATCCCTATGTTGTTATCAAGATGGGCAAACAGGTTCTCTCTCTCTCTCTCTCTCTCTCTCTCTCTCTCTCTCTCTGAGACATACACACACACGCGCACCGTGTGCGTGTAATATATTGCCTATTTCTGCGTGTTTTGTCTTTTTCATTCCTTTTCTCCTTTTTATTTATTTTTAATAATTATCTATATGGTGGTTTTGTTTAGCTTTCTCATGTGGGTTTTGGTGCTTTCTTGTCTGTTTCAATTTTAATTGTTCTGGTTAAGTTAAGTATCGTCTCCTTCGTGTACACAAATTTTTTGGCATTCGGTGTTTGTGGCTGTTTTTCCAGCTCCTCGTTTTGGCATTTGTTGTATTTCTTTAGTCCTCTCAGAGGGGTTTTTGGTCTTCATGCTTTTCAAGCTGTGATCTTGATTGCTATTTGTGCAAATTTGGGTGTTTGACTTTTTGTTATTAGTTAAAGTTGATTCATTTTTATTTTATTTCTTTCCTTTTCCTTTATGAATTTGTTTGTTTGTTTTTTGGTTATTTCCTTTATGAATTTGAGATAACATATAGTATTTATGCTAAACATTTCTTTGGTCCTTGATTAGCGCCTTTGTTTTTCTTTTAATCATGTTTGCGGCCATGTTGTGGCCCTTTTCCTTTTCTACTTTTCTGATCTTGATTAGTGGAGTTGGTGTGGGTTGACTTTTAGTTGTCTTTAAAGCTTTTACCTTTTATTTCTCTTTAAATCCCTCCCCTTGAATTTCTCAGCTATAGATCATGAATGATGCGCTTTTAGAATTTGCATTTAGGGCCCATATCAATGAGTTCTTTTAAGAATAAAATCACTTGTTTTGTTAGAAAGATAAAAGTTTGGTTGGGTTTCTTAACAAAGTAGATGACATTGAAGAGGCCTAAATGTGATTTTTTTTAACCATCTAAAGTAGCTTCTCAAGAAAAATATATTTAGCATAGTTTTTAATTACAGCATCCGACTGCAAAATAATTTGGCTTAAAAAGAAAAAACTCTACTATGAAAAGCAATGCTTGACAAACAC
This sequence comes from Petrea volubilis, assembly GCA_026212405.1. Classification (NCBI taxonomy): domain Eukaryota; kingdom Viridiplantae; phylum Streptophyta; class Magnoliopsida; order Lamiales; family Verbenaceae; genus Petrea; species Petrea volubilis. The sequence goes on along the minus strand of CM047871.1, from coordinate 13,986,562 downwards.
TTTTTGGACAAGCAATTTTTTATGTGTACTATAAATAGTGTTTTGCTTATGAAGTCCAATTGTATATCAATATTATAGTTCTGTAGGCTGGATTTTGGAAGAATATTTGAAGAAATCCGTATCAGAATTCCAATGATAATCTATTAAAGCTTGAGCTACAACTTCATGGCATAGCTTTTCTATGTTTGCTTCTATGGATAATTACACTTATACCCCTTGAGGTTGGGTGTATATATATTTGGATCCCCTGACGTTCACATACATACAAAAAATACCCTTGCAATCAATCTTTTAAGTGGTCTAAATGTAAGGCGATAGTTGATGGCAGCGTGGTTTCTGTAGTTATGCAAACTTTGGAGGGTTCTCACTGTAGCACAAAAGTTGAGGTAGAGGTGGTTTCTATAAATATGTAAACAAGGGCATAAGTGTATTCACACCAATCTCTTCCTTCTAATTATGACTTCCGCTTTTAAGTTTTGTAGAAATGGAGATTATACGTTACGTAAGATAAAATGCATATCCAAGTTCAATTTACTGATAATCTTAGTCAACCAAATCAGTCGACTATGTATCATAGCATAGTGTTTCAATGTGAGATATTTGACACGTTATTTTCATTTTTTACTCCTTGTGCTGATGTTTGCTTTCAACTTTTTCAATCTTATCAAATCTCATTTTATATAGATATTCTTTGGTGCAGAAGTTGAAGACTCGTGTTATAAGAAAGGACGTCAATCCTGAATGGAATGAGGACATGACACTTTCTGTTTCAGATCCTAATCAACCGGTTTTTCTGGTGAGTTCACTTATAATTAACTTTAAAATATGAAGAAAATTGAATAGGATTTCTGGTTCCGTATTGTCATTTTCTTTGGATTTTATCATTTGAAATAAAGGTGCCTGTGATCTCTCAGGGCCTGTGATGATTTCTTCTAGTGGTTCTAAGTTATTCACTTCAATTCATAAATGATTTAATTACAAAAGACCAGGTTGAGGTTTAGCTGGATTCATTTTCACAAAACCTCCTCCAGTATGAAAAACATACAAATACTCCCTAATATTATTTGGCTTTGTATTATAGATCTCACCCCTACCATTATTTTACTTTGTATTATAGATCTCACCTCCGGTAGGGAGTATTTGTACTACAAAACCAAATATTAAGGGGGTATTTGTAATTTTCACTCTACGTGGGGCTTTGTGAAATGGATTTTATTAGTTAAAATGATTAATTATGGAAAACATATATTAGGGGGATATATGTTTGGTTGGCATGTATGCATATATATAGGTGGATTAAATGAAATATTCCAAAGACTCGCTATTATTCATATCACTTCTGTGTTTGTCCGTACATATTAATGTTGTAAAACAGTAAAAGTCCGTTCTAATACAATGGAAAATTGTCCTTAGAATAACCCATCGCACCTCCCTTGTGTGGGGAAATTCTTGCCCACACTGGATCAGCCACACCGGGACTAATCACGTGGTGAGTAATTTGCACTTGCCATGTGATTGGTGTAGAGTTTAGGGGTTGGATTCACCCCTTTGGGGGATACAAATCATGGGAATCAAGTTGATTGTATAACGGGCCAATTGATAATACATCGGCCACTAGAGGTGTCCCCGAACTTGTGATACCCAATAATCCCTACACATACGTATCTACCAAATGCAGCCTGCACTCTGAAATTTTGTCATCCTTTCGGCTATCAGTTCAAGTGACCGGAGAAGGAGTGATATGGGGATAGTAGGGGCAGCCACCCCACCGCTATCCTATATTATTAACACATCGTCGTTTTCGAAGGTTCGGCCTATAATGTCTACCACCTTTGCAGGGGTTTACCTATAATTAGATCAAACCTCAGGGAGGAGGCAGTAATTCTTTTTATTATATGTGCAGTGCAACTTTATATTATCTGCATCTTTATCTGATACTGCAATATCGCCATATGATGTTCTCTAAAATATGCTGTTCTTTGTGTATGTCTCAGACTGTGTACGATCATGACACCTTCAGCTTGGATGACAAGATGGGAGACGCAGAGTTTGACATTAGACCATTTATAGAAGCCCTGAGGATGAAACTGTCGGGCCTTCCAGATGGTACGATAATCACCAAAGTGCAACCTTCCAGGTCGAATTGCCTATCCGAAGAGAGTTGTGTGATATGGAAAGATGGAAAAGTAGTGCAAGACGTGTGCCTCCGACTGAAAAATGTCGAGTGTGGAGAAGTGGAAATTCAACTCCAGTGGATTGATGTTCCTGGATCCAGAGGTTTATAAGACTGTATATGCCATCGTTGCTCGTACCTAGTTATCCTAGAGTTTTACATTTGAATGGACAATACCCTGCTTGTGATGGAGTTCGTTAAGTTGGCCATGTTTGACAGGTTTGTAGCTGGATTATTGTAAGAATGGGAGGCGATTACTGTCAAAATCACCAGGTTGAAGATCTTATCATTGAAATTCTTGAATTTTTTCTCAATGTTTGTGTATGCTGTTTATGAAGGTTTATCGACATATATAATCCTGAAATGTGCGGAGCATATTCAATTTTCATCTGTGGAAAATCATTGCACAAAAGAAATGGAATGGATTGAAATTGGCAATCTGTGGATAGCGGAAATAATGGACATGTATGTCGATCATATTTGTTACTACATTTTCATGTGTGAAATCACAACTATATATTACTTGCATTGTTGGATTGTCACAACACACGTTTTACACATCTCAAATCTATGGAGACCTGTGATGCTCCTCAGAAAAAAATGTTGAAGAAATTTGGTAAGAGGGAGTATTGGGAGAAATACAGTATGTCTTTCCATTAAGAAATGGATCTTATGCCGGTAAATTTTTCTATGCAAGGAGTAAGAATCTAATAAGGATGTAACAATTCACAAACATGAAACTAGAACTTAAACAAATATGGATATCGATTGATCCTAGGTTCAAAACCCAATCTAATATCCTAGATCTCTCACTTGAGAATGTTGTACATCCAATCTCTTAATATTACTTCTTCCCTCACCCGCCCCCCCCGCCCCCTCTTATGCAGCAAATAATGCGTGCGACAAACTGAGGAAGTAATAGTGAGTAAAACTTTATTAAGTCATTACTAAACTAATATAATTACGTAACTCTTTGGGCACAAAAATAAATTTTTGTATTTTTGGAAATTGGCTAACTTCGTAGTCAACCCAAACTAATTTTATATGAAGCGAGGCTATCGAGCATTAAGGCGCGGGCCAAGGCCGAAATGTTGAAAGAAATATTGTATGACCTATTCGGCCAAAATAAAATAGAAATACAAATAAATTTATATGCTTAATCGCACATCTTTAGTTTCAGGAAATTATAGCAAAAATAAAAATAAAAATAAAATGGCTAAAGTTTGAGGTTGACATAACTAGTTCCAAAAATAACGGCCATGTGATGGAATTCTTAGACCATCCGGATTTTTAAATAAAATGGCATAGCCACATTACTAAAAAATAAGGCATGTGCCATAAGGCAAACCACTCGTTCGAAAGTTCAAATTTGAATAAGTTGCATGACTCTGAGAATAAAATAGAGGTTGTTGAAGACTCAAGCTATACAAGGAGGCCAGAAAGTACCTGTCTACACTAACAAGTCAACAGAACTCTACATCAAGAAGTGTAAACTTCTTTGATCTTTTATTTAAATGAACCAAGATTAGCTTAGTTTACAAGTTAGAAAATCGCAATGTGGGGGTCCATAGCCATGCCCATTCTACTTGAGATGAGATTTTCAATGCCGTCTGTCCGTAGCTATGCTAGGTTATGGCCATCACTCGCTCAATTGGGATGAGATATCAATATGTCTTAGTGGTATCTTTCATTCATGTTGAGCTTATGAATGATGAATTGTAGCTAAAGTCAATGGTCGTAGGGTATTGCAAACCTTTCAATGCATTTGTGTGTAGCCATCGTACAAAGTTATCAATACGTCAATTTCTATCCAAAGTCCATAGAGCCTTTTGATGCACTTATTCATTGATATGACTTGTGTCATCAATGCACTCATTCTTAGCCAAAGTCTGTAATGCTTATTTCGAATAGTCATCGTCTTTCAATGCAATTCCATACCTTATTTTTTCAAACCTTTTCATAATTCTTTGAACAATGAATTTCTAAGTCCTATATTAAGTTGTAGGCATATAGAACCTTAGAGGTAGTACTTGTCTATTTCAGTGCAATCGTTTCGAACTAGAAGTTAGAGATGCAATTCATATGAAAAGATTTCACATTGTGTGTTCATTGCACACCGACATGCCTGTGCACAACAGAAACTCTTCTAGAAGTTTTGTTTTCACCATCAAACTTGGTGACTCCAAACTTTGAGCAAACATATATTCTTTGAATGCAAAATCTCGTTTTGTAGTTGTTATTTTCTCATCAATCTTAGATTTTGTGAAATTTTTATGCAAATATATATCTTTTGACACTGATAAATCCATAAATTCCACATGTTTATGCACTTAATGAAATGGATGTATTATGCTTTTCCTTATAATTTAATTTGTTTAAAAAAGGTTTAACGTTTGTTTTTCTTATTTTAGAAAAAAGAAGTCTAGAAGTGGCAAAAAGTTAGTAGAGGGTGCATTCCTACGCAAGAAGTTGTGGACACATGCATTAAAAAAATAAATGGATAGAACAATCTAGGAACCTATGCACAAAATTTGCGAATATGCAAAAGCTGCAAGTTTGGCAATTTTCTAATCCTACTTTAAATAGGATTTTAGGTCTAACTGGAGCTTTTGAAGGGATTTCAATAGGCATATATATATATATATATATGGTCGACATTATCACTTTTACATTCTCTTTACCTAGTTTTTCTTTAGTTTTTTAGCTTAAACAAAATTTCTCACTTAAGAATTTGTCGTACAACACAAGACTGAAGGCAAATGAAGAGAAGATTCAACCTCTACACTAGTTTCTTCTTTTCCTTAGCTTTTGATTTTAGTTGTATTGATGAATACTTACTATTTTGTGTTGGATTTTATTAACATATCTAGCTAAGTAGTTTAATTTGGGATTATGATTGAACCTAATATGCAATTTTTATAAGATTTGCCATCGTCTTATAATTCTGTGTTTTTGTTCTGATTGTTCAGTTTGGTTGATTGTTAGCAATAGATTGGCAACCAATTGTGTGTTAGGACTCCTATTTATACCTTGATAGAGGAATTTAGAAACTGGATAATAAATTGAGCAACACATGTTCAATCTTATGTTTGACATGTATCGATTAGTTTGTAGTACAGACATATACATGCAAGCCATCTATAGCCCAATAAGTGAACGTAATGTGCTATTAATTAATTGCTAGCCATATACTTATAGGATAGCATTATTTGATAACATGTTTAGGGGAATTTCGACAGATATCCACAAATAAATTCGTTGTCTAGGTTATCGGAATAATTTACAACATTATAAGAGTTTTGGTAATTCAAGTTAGAAAAGTGTCTTAGGGGATATTGTAATCCCAGACCTTAGTTAATTTGGTTAATTAATTTGTTATTTATTATTCGCTTCGTGTAATTTGGTTTCACTTTTTATTTTTAAATTTTAATTATCCTTCACCTTCATTGAATTTAAAACAAGTTTAGGAAGTCTCATTTCAGTACTTAATTTACAATAATTTACAAGTCTTTGTGGGATTTGACATTTTATTCACTCTATATTTCTTGTTGTCACACATGCACTTGCATGTTGGAAAATTCACAATAAGTTTTTGATGTCATTGCTGGGGATTGTCAAAATTATTATTTTAGCTAATATTTATACCACAATATTCTATTCTTGATTCTGATTTTTATTCACCTTTTTTTATGTTTGACTTATATATTTTCTTTAATAACAAAAGTGCGTCGAATTAAATAGGAATAAATGACATATCAAACTATAGAAACAGTCTAATGGATGATGGAACATCCTCCATCTCAACATGCTAAATGGTGCGCTACTTGAATTTGCCTCCCGCGGGCTGAAATTGAAATTCCTATCTACAAAGGCGAGAGATGAAAACAACACATCTTCAAGTACAAGACCAAGACTTTCACTAGGAATAACAACCATGGCTAACTTTCCAATGCATTATTGGCATCAGATTCAATAACTACTCCAGCGAAACCACAATCAAATCCAATTTCAATGCCAAACAACATGGCATTCACCTCAGCAGTTTTCGGATCCTAATAGGTTTCACATTTTTGAGTCGCCAATGCCATGACTTGACCATGATCATCCCGGAACACCACCCTCAATCTCGTGGTACTCAACTCAGCTAAAAACGCTACGTCACAATTCATCTTTACCCATCACGCCGGGGGGGGGGGGGAGGTGTTCAGCTTACTGCCTCTCGCTGCTTGGTACTTCGCGCTACACCTGGCTCTTCACTCCATCCTCTACCGCACCCAAGTTCAACCCTTGTTTCCATACCATACCTAGTTTCAGTTAAACCATCGCAACCAGTGTCCTACACAAATCTCCCCCAACTCTACAACAAAGGCTACTTTTCCGAATTCTAGTAGCCGATCGTAAGCTAGTTGAGCTTTAGACACTGCTACTAAGGGACCAACCATTGTTAATGATCAGCACTCCTTACTAAAATTGCAATCCTTCATGATGTGGACAATAAAGTCTTGACCTGTATCATAAGGCACACATCGCTGAATGTCACCACCTTTTCTCCTTACAAGCATTTCGGAGCAAAGGAGGAAATCCTTCGCTAGGTGCTATGCAAAGTGCTTGATCTTGGGCGCTACAGGCAAACACCAAATTACACACCATAGTTTACTCACAACACCAGCAGTAGATGCATAGCTCGTTCTTGTCTCATGCTATCTTTTGATGGTATAATATCCTATTTCAGCAGAAAAATTTTCATTACGGAATGGGGCCCAAAAGAGGGTATCCGCCGGCTACCTCCTACTAATAGAGATCTTTAGGATATCATTTGCTTCAAAGGGGAGAAAAACATCGTCCACAAGTTGCTGATTCCAGCACCGCTATTTTGGGTCTAGAAGCACCGCCACCCGTGCATTATCTGGGAGTAGACGTTGCACCATCGATCTCCAGCAATTCTCACCATAATCTAATTATCATACCATATAGAAACTGAAAGTCCATTGCCTATCCGCCAGCACAGGTTTTGTTTAAGAATTGGTAGTGAACTTGGCGTTTCAAGCATGCGCCAACCCTACTTTATGACCAATGCTTCATTAAAATAACGGAGATTCTGAAAGCTGAGTCCACCGCTACCTTTGGTTTCACACAATTTCATCCACTAAAACTAGTGTATCTTTCTCTTCTCCGAACCATCCCCCCATTAATACTTACTGATTAGGCTCTCAAAATCTGTACAAAAGGTGATTAGGAGTAAACAAACACTAATCACATGTTGCGGTACGACTTGAGCAATAGCTTTGATCAAAACCTCCCACCTTGCAGTACACATCAGTTTTCCTTTCCATCCCTTAAGCTTTTTCCAAATCCATTCTCGAAGGAAATCGAAAATCTGTCTCTTTGACCTTCTGACTAATGTTGGAAGTCCTAGGTACTTTGGGTCCTGACTAACCTCATGAAACTGAAGGCTGCTTTTTACATCTCCCTCGACTCCATTGGGACAACATTCCTAAAATATATTTCAAATTCCTCAAAGGTGACCACTTTTCTAGACATCGCTTCATATGACTACAAGATCACCTTTATTTTTAAACCCTCAGCATTAGTAGCTTCTGTGAACGATAGGCTGTCACTGGCAAAGAATAAGTGTGAGACCTTCGGGCTGCCCCAGCACACTTGAATTCCAAAGATGCGTTGTTCTCTCTGAGCCTTGTGGATCATTGTCGAAAGGCCCTCAACATATAACCGGAACAGATATAGTGAGATCGGGTCACCCTATCGAAAGCCCCAACCTGGATTGACTAAACCACACAGTACACCATTGACTAAAAAGGAGAAGGACACTGACGACAAACATGCCATAATTAGATTCACAAAATGCAGGGGAAATTGCATCTTACACATCACACATGCCACAAATTCCCACTCAACTCTATCGTACTCTTTGCTCATATCTAGCTTTAATGCCATATCGCCCTCCTTTCCTTTGAACCGAGTCAGCATCAAGTAAAACATCTCAAAGGCCACTATTGCATTATCCATGATTAACCGGCTCAGAGCAAAGGCCGATTGAGTGCTGTGGATAAGTCCCGACAACGCTAACTTTAGTTTATTGGAAATTACCTTTGACATGAGCTTGTAAACGACACTGTACTAGCTAATGGGGCACAATTCCTTCATCTAGGTTGGGTTCTTGATGTTCGGTATCAATGTGATAAGCATATGGTTGCATTGAGGGGGCATTACATCCACATTCAGGAAACTTAAGACAAACTTACATTATCCCCGATAAGTTGCCAAAATTTCTGATAGAATGGAGCTGACATGCCATCCGGGCCCGGGGACTTTGATGGATGCATTTGTTTCAGTGCTGAACTTAAGTGAATGAGCTTCCCAATTAAGTGATAATATCCGGAGGGATCAAACTATCTATCACCTCCTCCACCTTCATAAAGTCCATAGGACTAGTGCTTGTGAATAGAGTAGAGAAGTAATCAGTCACAACCTCTTCAATAGCACCGTCCCCTTTATACCATTGCCCCACCTCATTCTTAAGTCTATCAACAGTGTTCCACTGCAGTCACTCAAAAGCCTATTTATAGAAAAACTTTATATTGCAATCACCCTTGTGCAACCACACAACCCGAGATTGCTGGTGCCACGTGATATCCTATTGCTTAAATGCCTCTTCAATTTCTCATTGGAAGGATTTCCCCCTGCAAATGTAATGACCCGGTATTCCTAGGTATTTTTAAAAGTTAATTATATGATTAAATTATTTGATATTTTATGTGATTATTATTTTATATGTGAATTATGTAATTAAATTGTTTAGCGTTTTATTATTTTATATGTGATATGTGTAATAAATATTATGTTTCATACCAACCATTTGAGTCTACATATAAACACATAAATCAATATATATAATTTTATACATGCATTTTTCAAAATCATAATGATAGGAATTATTTGTAATAAAGTAATATAATAGTATTTTTGCAGTTTTAAACAATACATATATGTTAAATATTCATCTATATGTAATTTATTCATATTTATTATTTAAATGTTACAATCTATGCATATTAGGTGACATTTAGAAATATAATAGTTATGTTAGCCATATTAATTTTGCAACATATAATTAGTACACATATATGAATATATGTGTCTGTCGATTATATGTATAATGTATTAAAATTTAATCTCTATAAATGTGAAATTATATGTATATTTCCTAGAAATTAAAAATGTTTTAGTTATATTTTTGAAAATTAACATTTGAAAAATCATGTAATTTATTCAAAATTGCATCTTCTCCATGCATAAAATTCAAGAATACTTATTTATATTATTTTTGAAAAATCATAAGTATTTAATGGACAAATTTTCCAAGAATGGTTTCAAATTGTAAATTACTCTCAAAATCAGACTAAAATTTGAAAACAACAAGTAATAAGGACATTTTCAAGTAGAATAAGGTTTTATATGAATTATTTAAATAATAAGAATTACCGGGTCGTCACAAGATGGGAGATAGGCTCGATCCGAGAAGGTTAATTGGGAATGAATTTCCTTGAGTGGAATTTAATTATCATGCGGGCCATCGAATGTGGCTAGGGCGGCCGACCAATCCATACTTTGTTCCTCTAAATGGCGAATACTTGATCAAATTGAGAATAAGGCATATTTTCTTAGGTAATAGCTTCATATGTTTACTGATGGAATTATGTGACTTAAGTTCTACATGTGTGAAATCAACCTCTTCAACCTACAGGAATCATCTCTAGAGTCGCAACACCCGATAGTCAATATTAGTATGTGTGATTTTTGCTAAAACCTCTAGTGCATCTATTGGATTTTTTATTGAATTGAATTATATTTTGCAACAATGTATCTTTTGGTAGAAGTAGTACTAAGAAAGGGATGTTGAGATGTTAAAAATTAGTACTGAAATAGGATCTCGAGATTTGGGGAAAGGTAGAAGCTAGGTACTTTGTGGAATTTGAGGAAAGAAAGATTTGGAAGTTTGTGGTGGTCTAAGGCTTGAAATCTAAGATAAGTAGTAGAAACGGTATTGAGAATTAAGAGTACAATAGAGCAATTGAAAAATTAAGAGAAGACACTTGTGTGACCACAATCTATAGGTGGCCAAAGCAAAAGGAACTTTGGAGGATACATCAAAGCTGCGAGGATGGATGTATGAGGTAACAAAATAAACTTGCAGTCGTTAATAAAGGTACGCTTTCAGTTTGTCATCATTTAGTTAGAATGTTAATCACACTACTAGAAAACAAGGATTTGGCCACGGATTTTGGCAAAAAAATCCGTGGCCAAAACAAATGGCCACGGAAAAATTCCGTGGCCAAAATTGGCGTTGCTAAACAAGGCCACGGACACTGGCCACGGATTTTTTGGCCACAAATTTTTTCAATTTAGCCACGGATTTAACCGTAGCCAAAAATAAATTTTTTTTAAAAAAATTAAATCTAGCCATGGATTTATCCGTGGCGATATCCGTGGCCAAAAATAAAAAATTTAAAAAAATGATAAATTTGGCTACGGATATTTCCGTGGCCAACCTTTTTCTTTTTTAAAAAAATTTACATTTAGCCACGGATTTATCCGTGGCTAATATTAATTATTATTTTTTAATTTTTTATTTAGCCACAGATTTATCCGTGGCTAAGATTAAAAAAAATATTTTAAAAAAATTAAATCTAGCCACGGATAAATCCGTGGCTAAAAAAAAGTACTATAAAAAAAAAAGAAAATTGGACCTAGCCCAACCAGGCCCACAGCAGGCCCATCCGCAAGCCTACCAGCCCAACGATGCGACCCGGCCCAGCTCGGCATGCCCATTTCAATTAATCAAATTTTACCGTTACCAGTGGGACTCGAACTCGAGACCTCTTGGTATATTGCCAAGCACATTACCGCCAGGCTTTGATGAACTTCTTTTTTAAGAAGGCATGCCAAGAATATTTATATACATTTATATATTGACTTTTGTTATCAAATTTTACTAATTTATATCTATATGCGAATATATTTTATTAATTCATACTTATTATGATTTAAATAGGAAATATTAAATCGTGCAAATTATAATTCTTTCTAATTTTACTTTTATCCACAGATAATTTTGGGATACAAAATCAAAATTTAAAAAAAATTATAACTTTGAATATTACTGAAAAAATTATAACTTTGAATCAAAATTATCACTAATTTACTTTTTTTTTTGTAGTATTTGGGAAGAATATTACTGAAAATTATATTATAAAATTATTTTTTTTAAAAATTAGATAAGAAAAAAGAAAAGCTAGATGAATTGCAAAAATAAATTTAAACGAAAGCATCAAATGAAATATATGCATAAATATTGGATCAAATTACTTTTTACATGGAACAATATTGGAAATTTAAAGAATTATTTTCATAAATTTAGAATTGAAAATTAGATTTTCGATATAGAGTCACTAATAAGAGAAATATATGCATCAAATGTACGATTTTATGAAACTCTAGCAGCATTAGAAAAATGAAAGCATTCAATATATAGGTTAATAAAAATACAAAGACTAAAGAAACTCAAATATTTAGCTCTATCGTTTTGAGAGGGATAGGGATAAAATCGATAATATTAAGTCACCAATTATGCATACACAATGAAAATTAGACAATCAAAATTATATTAGGAACAAATTAGACAATAAAATGATATTATTTACTAGATAGCTCTCTAATAATCAAATTAAATTAATTATAAATTATGGTATGTAAAGATTAAATAGATAAGTTCCGCATGATATTATACAGAAGAATATAGTTTTTCTTAAAAGAAAGATTATTCCATATACTTTATGAACATTAGTAAAGTAATGAATTAAATAAAATAGTTTATTGAACTAAGCACATTAATTCAACTCTCGGTACAACATGATAATATATTCTTTTCTAAATAATATTTTTTCAGCAAACACTTGAATCATATATCTAGAAACTAAAAGAAGAGTAATAATAAAAAAAATATTAAAATTATATCTAGAAACACTTGAGTCATTTAAAATAAAAAAAGTAAAATTATTTATTGGCCACGGATAAATCCGTGGCCAGTGGTCAAAACTTCATGTTGATTACTTTTGCAGAATCGTGCGTTTTCGTTAATTAGGTTAGACGGAATCGTACGATTGGAGCAATACAACTTCAACACTAATGAATCTGCTTGCAAGTCCATTTTTTTGATAATTTCTATACAAGTTAACTGATGTTAGTATATATTGACACCGGATTACGAAGTCATTCGTATATGTCACCGAAAGAGGAAAAATGTATTTTCGCTAAGCAAACTATAATTTTGAACGCATAAGATGGTAAAATATAATAACCGTGATGAAAATAATATGATTTTGAAATGACTCGAACCTTTTGGTGCTCCGTAATGTCAGATCGGGCAATTTAAGCGAGTCATTTAAAATAAAAAAAAATTAAAATTATTTATTGGCCACGGATAAATCCGTGGCCAAGTCCAAATTTTAAAAAAAAAATTAAATTTATTTATCCGTGGCCAAGTCCAAATTTAAAAAAAAAATTTAATTTATTTATTCGCCATGGATAAATCCATGGCCAAGTCCAAATTTATAAAAAAAAAATTTAATTTATTTATTGGCCACGGATAAATTCGTGGCCAAGTTCAAATTTTTAAAAAACAATTTAATTTATTTATTGGCCACGGATTTATCTGTGGCCAAGTCCAAATTTTAAAAAAAAATTTAAATTTATTTATTGGCCACGGATAAATCCGTGGCCAAGTCCAAATTAAAAAAAAAAATAATTTATTTATTGGCCACGGATAAATCCATGGCCAAGTCCAAATTTAAAAAAAAAAAAATTATTTATTGGCCACGGATAAATCCGTGACCAAGTCCAATTTTTTTTTTTTAAAAAAATAATTTATTTATTGGCCACGGATAAATCCGTGGCCAAGTCCAAATTAAAAAAAAATTATTTATTTATTGGCCACGGATAAATCCGTTGCCAAGTCCAAATTTAAAAAAATAAATAAATTTATTTATTAGCCACGGATAAATCCGTGGCCAAGTCCAATTTTTTTTTTTTTAAAAAATAAATTTATTTATTTATGTTTTTCTTTTAAATAAATTGAAATGGCCATGGAATTGTGGATATTTGGCCACGGATTGTTTTCGTTTTTTTTTTAAATTTGTGGCCATTTCCGTCGCTATTGGCAACCGATTTCATCCGTGGCTAAAAATCCGTGGCCCAAACCGCGTTTTCTAGTAGTGTCAATCCTAGCTATATATCATCTAATTTCTTTTCTAGACTAGAGGTTCAACCCGATATTTGTCATATGATTTAAAAGTAACCACTATCCAATATTGATGAGTTAATTGATTAAGCACAAGGAGTTTCGTATATTCTAATCTAGATTTGAAATTAAGTAAGAATACGAGGGGGAATTATAGTAGACATGGGAAAATAAAAGCAATTATAGAATAAAATAAAGATGTATAATAGAGCTATTAAGAGTGATGAACTTCAGTATAGTTTCTATTTTAGGCGAAGTGTGTAATTGTTAAATGACGATTCTTTTGTGATAAGTTATGTTTCTTAGCTAATTCTTTTCGTATGTCCTCATCATTACTTATTCGAAATATCCTAAAATTCATTTTGTTTGGAAACAACCTTTTATAAATCTCCATAGAAAATATACTTGTTAATCGAACCCTTGAAACCTATATTCTATGAGAATTGTTTCTAAAACTATAAGTTTGATTAGTACATCTTATTTTGCCCCTATACACATATTCACAATATCAATATTTTTTTGGGATATCTTTTACAACAAATATCCGTTGTTTGATGTAAAAGAGAGAAAAGCCAATTTTGCCTTTGATTCTTTTTTAAAACGATAACTCCAATAGCAACTATTTGTCTTTTGTTTTCATAATAATTCTCTTTTGCTTCTAAGGCTCCCTTAAAACATTTTCTCAATCGACACCCTTTTTTCTCCTTCTTGAGAAGTTGTAATATAGGAAATTTCCAAATTATTGCTTCCTATTGAAAGGTTGAATCCTCTAAGATTTACGCCAATCTAGATTTTTCTTTTTTTGACACTTCAATTGACAAAGATGTTACTCAAACTTTTACACATTCTCGGTCTTTTATTCAATTCTTACTTTTAAACTTCAAACGTAAAAATCTTTCGAAGGAAGTCTTGAGGATAGATGAGTTATCCTTGATCTCTATTAAAATTCATCATGTATATTTCTAAATTGTATTTGATATGATAATGTTGACAAATATTTTCCAAATCCCACGACATTTATAACTCACTTCTTCCAATTGTCGATTCTTTGTTCATAATTGCATAAAACTAATTTTCAATTTTGTCGTATATATTTTTGATTTAATTTTGTATCCGTCTGGACTCTCAAAATCCTTACTAACATTTGAGTAAAACTTGAACATATCACCACGGATTCGTTATAGGATTACTTTGGACCTAGAAAGGCAATGATGCAATATGGATAGTTGTAAATAGACTTATGACAAGTTCTCACTTAATTGTTTGTTTTAGAAACATGACATAGTTGGATTTCATGGTGTCTCGATTAGTATAAGTCTTAGATAGAAACCCATAGTTTGCTCTAAATTTTGGCAAGGATAACAAAAAACATTGACCCCTTAGTTGAACATTAGTACCTCTTTCCAACCTCAAACTAGTGGACAATTAGAAAGAATCATACAAACCCTTGAGGATATACTTAGATTTTGAAGAAAGTTGAGATCGACACCTCTCACTACTAGCAAGTTTGCCTATAATAATAACTATCAACCTATACGTGGCATGACCATTCAAAGCACTTTAGGAACAAATATATAGATCCAGAATATTTTGGAATGAAGTTGGCAAAAGTAAAGCCCAAAGTTCATACGGGAAATCACCAAAGTCACCAAAGTAGCTCGAAAGTGAATAACAGAAACCTACAGTCGTGAAAAGAGTTACACAAATAAGAGACGAAAAGATTTGGAATTTGAATTAGGAGAAGAAGTCTAAAGATTTTAGAAACAAAGGAAACACTTAATCCAAGATATGACGGTCCTTTTGAAATATTGGGAAGAATAGGAAAATTAGTATGTCAGTTGGCATTACCTTTTACCTATCGGAAGTTCATAATGTCTTTCATATTCCAAAACTTAAGAATGAATTTCGAGGACGAAATTCCTTTTAAGGAGGGGAGAATGTAATGACCTGGTATTCCTAGGTATTTTTAAAAGTTAATTGCATGATTAAATTATTTAGTGTTTTATGTGATTATTCTTTTATATGTGAACTATGTGATTAAATTGTTTAGGGTTTTATTATTTTATATGTGAAATGTGTAATAACTACTATGTTTCATGCCAACCATTTGATTCTACATATATAGGAATTATTTATATAAATTTTATACATGCATTTTTCAAAATCATAGTGATAGGAATTATTTGTAATAAAGTAATATAATAGTATTTTTGTAGTTTTAAACAATACATATATGTTAAATATTCATCTATATGTAATTTATTCATATGTGTTGTTATAATCTATGCATATTAGGTGACATTTAGAAATATAATAATTATGTTAGCCAAATTAATTTTGCAACATATAATTAGTAAATAGATATGAATATATATGTGTGTTGATTATATGTATAATGTATTAGAAATTACTTTTTAAATATTATGCGAATTAGAAATTATTTTATATGCTAAATACTTATATGCATATATGTACATACATAAGTAGTAGTAAAAAATATTTTCAAGAATTCTTATAATTTATTACACATTAATATCCATAATTATCATTTTTAAAAAAATAGAAGGAAAATATATATACCCATTTTTTTGAAGAGTTACGTACACACACACACACATACATATATATATATATATATATATTCTACCTATTTAAGATTAATATATTCTTATATATATATATATATAAATTCATATATTCGTACATATATAAATGCTTACATAAATATATATATATATATATATTTATATATAAATTATATATACTTACATAAATAGATTAATACACATGCTCAAAATGTCATTGTCTTCATTAAATGAATTCATACATCTAGATTACTAGATAAATCAAGAATATATATTATCCAACATTAAATATTAATCTTGCTAGACTTAGCCAACATTTGTAGGGATAGTATTAAAAGAAGATACATATATTATCATCATATTAAGTTAGACTAATACATAATCTAATTTAGGAGACCACTAAAGCACAAGTAGAGTAACATTTAAGCTCTTGAGTTGGATGAATACATTAATTATAATGCCAAGATGTAAAGAAAACATTAATTATAAATTGACCTTAATGATAAATAATTATATTTCACAAACTAAACCCTATAAATAGAAGAGCTTGTCTTCCATTTTTCATACACACAAACACATCCACACACATTAAATTCTGCCTAAAATACCCCACTCATACTCACCTTACTCTAAACACACAAAACACTTCATATTTATAGTATATCTTCTACCCATATATATATATATATATACATAAACCCTTCTTTTTACGTACATATATACATATTAGCCCTATATACAACCCCTTAATTCCATAAAACACCCTTGAAAAGGGTAGAATAATAGTTAATTAAAGTAGGGACCTTACTTAATTTCATAAGTAAGGGTTCTTACTTATAGAAGTGAGTGTGATTTAAAATGCTTCATATTTGATAAAAGGTAGTATTTCTACTTAATGCATAAGTTAGATTTTCCTATTGTATTCATGCATTTATTCCCTTATTAGGACCTATGATGTAACTACAAGTTAGTTACTATCTTAGTCCTAAGGGATTACATAATAATTTAGATAGATGCATCTTATGTGTTTATAAAAGATCATGTTGATATTTCCATAACTAGCCAATAGGTTCGGGTCACCACAACAAATGCTCGCTTCATCTAGCATCCCATAGTTGTTGTGCTCAAGCTGCACGAAAACTTTTTGTCAGTTTCTTGCCAACATGCCCGAACTTGTGTTTGTTCCATTCCCGGAGCGCGACTGCACATGTGTCCAGGTTACCTTGGATTGCGGTATTGATCTCCCTACCACACCTCTTCTACACTTGCTATGTCTAGTCCACATATTCTCAAGTCGGAAAGGAGGCCTCCTCCTCTTTGTTTCATGGCAGGCTACCGACTCTGTCACCAATACAATAGGTAAGTTGTGACGACCCGAAACTTCTGGCTAATTATGAAAATGCCCGATTTATAATTTTTGCACAAACATGCCACTTTTCTAAAACAATAGTAAAACCAACCTATACTTTTATTCGAAAATCCAAAAGTACACATAAGTTTATTATTACATGATCGTGACTACAAAATAACCTCGATCCTATAACATGCATAACTAGCCAAATGCTTCGAACCGTCTTCCTATATCTTCTTTGTTAGCAACTCCATTCGTCTCAAGATTGACTAAAACATTACATGAAACACGTCAACAACACGTTGAGTAGAAACTTTGCATATAGCATAAGGTGATCATGTGAGGTTTGTGCACAATATCACAGAAATTTATGAACATAAATAACATAATTTCACATTTGATTTCTTCTACCTCGACGGGTAGCTACCTTATCACTTCGTGCCGATCTTTCCAACCAAACACTCCAATTCCCTACCAATCACTCCGGTGGTCATATCCCGGGCATATGCCGATTTTTCCTATGACCCACTTCAGTACATAGACACTCCGTCTATGCAAGGAGGGATTAGGCAACGATGGAGGGTCGAGAACTAATTTAAGACCGGCAAGCCCGACACCGTCTGGCCGAACTCGACCACATCCACCCCTATTCACATTGGAGCCCATCATGCACACATAAACTTCATGTATAACACATAGTTTTACAGAATTTCAGTATGCTTTCACACTGATTTCACATAAATGAACATATTTTTCAACCTTTACGAACTGAAAATTCGCAGTCTGCAAATATTTACGTCGAGCAGAAAATTCCAGTTTGTAAGCACGGAATTTCTAGCCTAAAACCTGCTGGGATTTCACAAATTTGTTTCTAATGTTATAAAATAAAGTTTTGGTTAGTAACATTCCGAGTTTTCAGCTTACGAGACTTGGAATTTTCAGACTGCGACGCAAAACGCTTAATTGCGCGGCCGCTGGAATTTCCAGGCCCCGAAGCCGAACTTTACAGATTTGAAAAACTGTGTTTCCAGCTTATTATACACTGGAATTACAACATATAAAACAGGTTTTGAGTTTGGAAAAATCGGAATTTTCAGTTGTACAAAAATAAGAATTTGCAGCCTTGTAATAAATTTTTCAGCACTATGAATAGTGTTTCCAGCAAACTTTGAACTAAAAATTCACCTTGACAAACATGAAGTTTCAGCTTCTAACACATGATTGAAGTATTAACAAAGTATCAAACATCATAATACATAACTTAAGCATCAATTGAACACATTGCAAGCAAAATTTCAGCATAGTTTCAAGAAATTCAAGGGCAAGATGCACATAAAATCACTATAGGCATAAGACCAAATTCTCTTGTGTTCCCTAAGACCCAAGATGGAAATCAACTTATGATCACCTCTTAGGGTCTAATGGGGAAGAAATAAGGCTAATACTTTCTTAAAAAAACCTAACCCTAACTTATGCCATAGGCAAAGTTTCTACGTTCTAGTTGTAGGGGTTCTTCTTGTAGTTTAAGGGTTGTATGGAAGTAAAAGGATGAAAGTGGCTGAAATTTGTGATGAAATTGACAAGAGATGAAGGCAATAGAGTGTAAGAGGGAGAGTGCGCATTTTTTAGCGTGTGTGTGGTGATTTGTTTTTTTTTTTTTTTGTGGTTTCTTTTGCCTAATACTTCTTATAATTAGTAGTGTAACAAATAGCATTAAAATACTATTGTGTCTTAATCTTCATCATTTCTTACTTTCCAACTAAGTGCCCAACTAACAAGCCTAATTGGGTTAAGTGGTAGTCTAGACTAATATGGGCCATACATGTATAACTACATCTAGAAGGGATTATACAAGTGTATGTACACTTGTACATTGTCATCAATACTTGAGGGATGAAGACTTGAGGGTGATTTTCTACCAAGTATAAAACATTTTTATGTTTCTTACACCTTAAAAACGTCCATCCTTAGTGAAAATCTGAAAATTTATAAGTTGTTTTCTTATTTTACATATTTATGGAAGAAAATATCATTTAGGGGTAGAAAATGCAATTTTAGGCTTTCTTTAGGGTTTTTTCAAAAATCTTCTAAATCTTATTACACACAACCAAACATATATATATCTATATGTGTATACATATATTTTCATGAATTATATAGTTTATATGATGTTTAACTAGAACAAGAATTAATCCTAACTTGTACATTTGCGAAAAAATGAACATAAAACAAAGTATTAACATTATGAAAACATATACCTATAAATATAAAATAAACACATGTAATTATATCTATACATAATGGGAGTGAGAATACGGGTCCTTACATAAGTGATCCGAACTTACCCCTGATAGGGGGAGAACTCAATAGTGAGGAAATAGCCCCCACCATCCTTGATCAGTAAGAAACCGATCTAGGCATTCTTGAATATTATACTCATTCGATCTGCCATTGTTCCATGTAATTTTGTAGCCCTCAAACCTAAGATCATTTAGTCCACAGTCCATAAGAACATTTCGGAAACCAACAAAACTCCACCCACTCCTCTCCACGCCGCCAATTTTCTCATGACCAACAGCACATCATTAAAGTCGCTAAAACATAAAAAAGGCAATTGGAGGTCCCCTCTAAGTTCCGCAATAAGTTGCATGTGTAAATTTTGTTGTGCCCTTCCGCCCATCCATATACATACAAGCATTGCACAGGCCTCTCCTCATGACTATGCCACACAATAGTGCTATATAATAAAGCATGAGCATAGCCGTCGTGAGGGACACTATTAGAAAAACTATTTTTATGATTAATTTAGGTCTAAATTGGCCACAAAAATAGGTTTGTGATCGAATTTGTGACTGAAAAAATCTATCACGAAAACCTTGGTCACAATTTTTGGACCCAAGAAAAATAGATAGTGACCGAAATTTTGGACACAAGAAAAATGAATAGTGACCGAAATTTCGGTCACAAAATTGGATTTTTTTTACCAGAGTTTCGATCGCAAAATGTATAAGTAAATAAAAATAGTGATTGAAATTCCGGTCACAAAATTTTGGTAAATCAATGTCAATTTATATTTGTACCTTGAAATTTTCATATTTTGGTTAGGAGAAGATTTAGAGGGCCTATAATTTTAGTTTTGTGTTTTGTGGAAAGTTTTGAAGCTATTAACAATATTAATTGGGATTTTTTGTAGTCTTTACTTGAACTAGTCCCTTGTTCTTCTTGTTACTAAAATATATTTTTTAACAATTATAAATATTATTTAAATATTTTAATTGTTGTTAACTTCAAAATATTTCATATTATTTTTTGTATTAAATTCAAAATACTTTTCAAATTTCAAAATTATTATTCAACTAATTGGTCTAGCTATTCAATTCAATTGAACAGTTCACTCTATTCTCCTTATTCAATTTTGATTAATTACTCAATTTCTCCAGTTCAATCAAACCAATTAGTGAGCTCCCGTAATTCAATTGGACCAAATACCAACTCAACCAATACAATTTAAACCAATTATTCAATTCCATCGATTCAATTGAACCAACTACTCAATTCCACCAATTCAACTGGACCAATTACATAATTCCATCAATTCAATTGGACCGCTGAATATCAATCACTAATTTCCAAATACGAAAGAATTTTGTAACCAAAACATTTTGTGAACCAAAATATCTGTCACAAAATCCTTCCTCATATCAAATGAGTCTGTGGCTGATATCCTTCCCCATTTTGTGACCATTTCTACACACCAAAGGATTTGATATCCTTCCTCATATCAAAGGATTTTGTGACCGAGAACCACTAGAAAACTCATTTTTAACCACAGATTTGGGAAAACATTCTTGGCTAAATAAAATAACTATGGACTAGCCACGGATAAAATCCATGGTGCAAGGTACAATACCATCATCTTTATCATCATCATTGTCATGTAGGTCATGTCATGGAGTGTTCTAGAAGGTGGATCGTCCTCCTATCGATGAAGTCCCATGAGAACCCCTCTATTGGCTAGGGGTGGACTGCATATGCTGTGAACCAGTTGAATAAGACGAAATTGCCTAAGGTCAAACTTTGGATGCTCTAAAGCAAGGCATTGAGTGTGTGTCACATCTTAAGTCAATTTAGAGGTTTGTTTCTCCTCAAACCTGCCAAGCCTTTGCCTCAACTCAAACGTCGATGGATCCTCCCATTTTGGGGTTAAGTATAGGATCTTGAAGTCCCCGTACTATGTGATGATTCTCCTGGTTTAGCCACTGTCTCCTTCCATACCTATAAATCCGTGAATATAGTTATAACTTGTAGAATATAGCATTCCTATCTATATATAATATTAGAACATGAAAGTCGAGTTATTTGACTTACATCAAGCTTGGATGGTCTAGGTAGGGACGTGCCATCAACACATTGGGGAGGCGGCTAGGAATTAATCTTGTCCCACTTCTACTTAAATGCATTCTACAAAATTTTAGGTTGAAACAACAATATAAAAGTCGAAATATTAATATCAAAGTTGAAACATAATGAATACTGACAAAGGAATGTTTTGCCATCTCATTTAGGGGTGGCAATTTCTGACCCAACACAACAACCCAATACGAACCCAACACGAAAATAGCGGGTTATGGTTGAGAGTTTATGGGTCGGGTTGAAAATGGGTCGAACCCAAAAGCGACTCGAAAGTCAATTTGAATGAAAAAACTATATATATATGTTAGTTATCATCATGTTCTTCTCTCCAAAAAAGTATATATTGAATATCTTTATAATGTCCCAGTACTTCCTAGTATTTTCAAAATTTATTATATATTATGTTTCATGCAAAATATTTGATATAAAATCTTTTAATTCCTCAAATTTTTATTATTTCCAAATTTTATGCTTTAAAATTACTTTATAACTTAGACCTCAAAGTATTAATTTTGAATTGTGATTGTTATTTTTGGAAAATTTGTTTAATAATTATTCTTTTCAAAAAATAATATAATAAATATTTTAGACATGTATTTATTTTACTTTATTTCGAATTTTCTAAATAAATTATTCAATGTTTGTAACTTCAGTGTTAAATTTCGGATTTTATACGAAAATATGTAATTTTCGAAGTTCATAAATACAACAATATATTTTTTGACTTTATATGTAATTATTTATAAACATAAGTTTTGAATTTTAATTATTTATAACCCTAATTTTCGGATTTTAATTAAATGATAAATATAAAGTCTAGATTTTTAGTATATTTTTTACAATTGTTTTGCAAGAATATACCCTCCAATATATATATATACTTGGTGATTTATCTATCTACATGTACACACACACATCCATATATATATTAGGGGGAATTTATATATCTACATGAACACACATATGTCCATATATAAACTAGTGGTGATTTATCTATCTACTTATACACACACACATCCATATATCACCTAGTGGTAATTTCTATATCTACATATCCACACACACATCCACATATATAGACTAGTGGTGATTTATACATCTACATATACACCTAGATGTCCACATACATATATATATATATATATACTAGGTAGTTCATATTGTGATGTGTATATATAAATGTCCATATATAATATATGGTTATCTATTTATTTTGTTATAATATTAGTTATTTCTCCTTTCCTCCTTTATAAATAGACCTCAACTCCAACCCTATCTTTCATCCAAAATCCCGCCTAAAAACACACCCCTACATTTATTCTACTCTCAGCACCCAAAACACTTCCTTTTTATAGTCTATCTTCCACCCACACACACACACACACACACACACATATATATATATATATATACAAAGCCTTCTATTTTCATCCATATATACCTATTAGCTTTCCATATAGCCCTTTATTTACCTTTTTTTTCCCGAAAAATATTTGAAGGTAGAATTATTACCTTTCTCATAAGTAGTTTAGGTAACATGATCTTAGATTATTTTCATAAACAAGGCTTTAATTTGGATTTACCAAATAATGGTAAAATACCAAGTAATTGCCTATGTTCACATTTTACGATTTTATGCCTCACATTATTTGCTATATATGTTAATATCATGATAATTGTTTTTATTTTATGCATGAACATGTTATGTTTATTTATGCTTTGATAAAATATATGTGTTATGAGAGATTATTTCTCAATTATGTGTTGGGCCCGAAATATTGTGGAATGGATGTGGTTGAGTTCCGCCAAAACATTCTATTGGAGATGCCGGTAATAAGTGTTCCAGCCCTCCATCTCCTAATCCCTCCTCATATGGACGGAGTGTTCCATATGAGAGTGGGTCGTAGGCTTCGGCATATACCCGGGTTATGACTACTGGTGTGACTCGGTTGGGATTAGTGGAATCGCGGAGTGACTCGGTTGGAATATTGATTGTTTGATCGTGGTGGGAGTTATAAGGCATTAGATCACTATAGGTGATGAACAGGAAGTATTATGTGATTTTACGTGTTTATGTGCAATTTTCACACACCTGTACCTTATATGATTGTGTAAGAATTCTACTCAACCGTCGTGTTGACTTCTCTTTTCCAATAATTTTTTAGACAGAAATGAGCGGAGGCATTTGAGAGGCACAATGGAAACAATGGGTCTTTTGAAGCATTTTACTTAATAAAGTTGCTTTTGTATTCTTTTAAAGCCTTGTATTTTGTACAATTTTATGTGAAAATTATTATTTATACAACTATGAAAATATTACCGTTGCGCGTTTCAGTCCAACATATTTTAATAAAATAAAAGGGTATTTTTTCGGATCATGACTATCTTGTTTCTTTAATTGTTTGTTTGAATTCATTGAAGTTTTATATTGATTTATTTTAATATTAAATGAAATTATTTTTATCAAATATTTTTATAGTATATTTTTATAAATAAAATTTAAATAAACTAGAGTAAGAAATGAACTCAATAATTTCTAATGTAAATTCAAAACGTGTATCTTGTATGCAACCAACCATCACTGTAAGAATTAAAAATGCATATCTTTCAGTGACGAACCAATTACAAATTTAGTTTTCTATGCTGGACTTCATCTACAACAAATTTGAAATTTATTAGTAAATGCCTTGTTACTAATTATTTAAGTTCTATTTACATTGAATTCTATTATTAATCATCCCATAATGTGATCACACACTAAAATTGTGACAAAATGACAAAATCTTTATGTCACAAATTTACCGATGTAATTTTAGTTTTT
This sequence comes from Petrea volubilis, assembly GCA_026212405.1. Lineage (NCBI taxonomy): Eukaryota > Viridiplantae > Streptophyta > Magnoliopsida > Lamiales > Verbenaceae > Petrea > Petrea volubilis. Next base: position 13,961,902 of record CM047871.1, on the reverse strand, counting down.
ATGTTCCATGATTACTATTATTATTAAGAATTAGTTCTTCAAATTTGGAAATTAGATTTTTGTTGTTTTCTTTTAAGGACTCTGAATTTCTTATATAAGTTTTCGAGATTGGATTTTGGTATGGATGTTAAAGATTTTTTTCTTCTTCTAAGGCATATCAAACCATTTTATTGAATTGTTTTCTATGCAACATCTTGCTACTTTCTCCCTCTTATTTACCAAGTGGAGATTACAATATTTCGATACTAAATTCTTGTAAGAAAAGATTTTGCAAACTAAAGAATAAAAAATAATTTTAAGTAATCAATATGGGTTGGGTCATGGGTAGCCAGGTTATTGGGTCGACCTAATTTAGAACAGGTCAACCCGGGTTGAGACGAACCTAGCCAAATTGGGTTATAGTTGAGGTCTCATGGGTTTGATAGATTATGGGTTGGGTTAGGGTTGCAAGATTTTGTGTTATACCCCTATCTCAACCCAACACGAACCCACCTGACCCACCCGAATTGCCACCGCTATTCTCACCAGACCATTTCAGGTTCCTATTCTCATTATTATTAGAGTAGAGATGGATAAACGACTGATCCATAGATGGATATTCCCCAATTTGAGCTTTTTATAATAAGAGATGTAACAATTTAATATAATATGAAAATGCTATTACTATCAATCATAATTTTCAAATAAATTTGAAATACACATACTAACCAACTTGTCCTTGTGAGTGAGGTGAGATTTTGAACCTCCTTTGAGGCTCATCATTCCACTTCCACTAGAATCCGAAGCCCAATTAGCTTTGGTTACTGTGCTCTTTTTAAGAAAACTAGGTAACGCCCATTTTACTTACAACACCTGTCATGTGTTATCACCGATCCACTCAGACTTCTTATTTATATGAGGAGCATTATTAAGCCTATTCTTTAAGACTTTCGATCCCTTATGCTCAAAAGTATTCCAGATGGAGTCACGCTGCTCTAGTCTCCAATAGTACACTCTTTCTTAAGGAAAAAAAAAAAAGGAACCCACACATGCCCGCCGTAGTGTCTTCGTAGGAACCCCCCTAGTTTTATTAATCAAAATCCAAGAAAATGACAATAGTTTTGAGTATAATAGTTGTGATGACCTGAACTTCTAGCTAATTTTACGAAAACATATAACCAACTATTTTATTAAAATGACTAAAATTTACATATGAATCACTTATTACATAATACATGTTTATTGATACAAAATCCCGACTATAATATAATTAGCCAAAGCCTCAAGTCGTGTAATGATCCGGTGTTCCTAGTTATTTTTAAAAGTGAATTATATGACTAAATTATTTAGTGTTTTATGTGATTATTATTTTATATGTGAACTATGTGATTAAACTGTTTAATATTTTATTATTTTATATGTGAAATGTGTAATAACTACTATGTTTTCATACCAACCATTTGATTCTATATAATTCTATACATTCATTTTTCAAAATTATAATGATAGCAATTATTTGTAATAAAGTCATATATATAGTATTTTTATATTTCAAAATATATGTGTAATATCTGACTAAATTATGTGTGTTAAAGTTAGGATTTGGGGAGACTAACAATATCACATTTATTTATATATATAGATATGTATATATATACACACACATAGATAAGAAGGTAAATATGGGTCTGAGTATGATATAACTATAATTGTTGGGGCCTAGGAGAAAAATCTGACTTAATAAGCCTAAACCCTAGCCTCTAGCATATGCCTCCGTATAAAAGGATAGAAAGAAAAAAAACAATAAGCTAGACGGTTAGAATACATTGCTGAAAGGAAAAAGAAAAGAAAGAGGGAGGACGAAAGCCAGTGTGCGTGCATACGACTAGAAAAAAAAATGCAGCAGCAACAGTAAGTAACTTTGCCCTTGTTTCCCCCTAATACCATCATGATTTTCCTAGTCAAAATTGGTGTGCTGTATCCTCACGAATTTGTTGGGCAAGAAAATTGGATTGCTATATCATCTCAATTCTTTTAGTCAAAATTGGAGGGCTATATCATCACAATTCTCTTAGTCAAAATTGGTGTGCTATATCCTCATGATCTTTTTACATCTTGGAGCACTTGTACATATGTACACCTAGGATTACATTGAGCATGTATATGTGTAAGAATGGGAATTCATGATCTTTTTGCATTAACTAATTCATCTCAATAGAAGCAAGTTATACGAGTATATAAATATATATATGAATAGGAATTCATGAGTTTTGCAGTAGCTGGTCCATTATTAACTAATTCATCTCAATAGAAGCAGGTTGTACGGATATATATATATATATATGAATAGGAATTCATGAATTATGCAGCAACTGGTTCATCTCGATAGGAGCATGTGTATGTACGGATATATATATGTAACGTGAGCAATTGTGTGTACATAAGGATGGGGAACTTTGAACTATGAATCGGATTGTACCTTTTGCATCATACTATAAACAACGATATGCGAGGGTTGAGTAGTGTGCAAGATGCATGTGATACATATTCCTTAGGTTAAAAAAATAAAAACAAAGATCATTCCTGAATATTAGGGCGCAAGCATATTGTTAGTTCAAAAATACTAATACTAATAATAATAATAATAATTTCTTTTTATCTTATGTTTATTTATTTATTACTTATTTTATGCCTCTATTGATGAGGAATATTAGTGACTTTGGTTAATTACATAGATTCTATTGGCAAAGAATCCTGGACGAGTGCCTTTTTAACTTGAGTCTATTTGATTAAGGTAAGTGCTCTTTCACTCGTCTAGATGAGATGTATAAAAGCTCATATAAAATGATTTGGTGTGCACGTGAAAAACTCTTTTGTGATTTGGGTCGAGCATGCTTACATGTGTACTTTGTGATAACTGTGAACGTTGTTGAATTCGCTAGTATGTTGTGAATTGTGAAGTTTGACTATGAGATTTGTTAATGTCGACATTTGGTTAGAACCATGCATCATTGACTATTCCGGAATAGGCAACTGAGAATTGCGACTAATTGTGTAATGGGGGTTCGTCACTTACCCAGTACAAGGGGGTTAAGCTTGTACTAAGACCTAATTGGGGGGGGGGGGGGGTTAAGCCCATACCAGGACCTAGCATAGGGGGATTAAGCCTATACTAGGACCCGAGACAGAGGAATCAAATCTGTCCTTGGCTAAGGTGGTCGCACATGTGTGGTTGTCTTGCATGGCGAATTCTTTCTTGCATACTATTACTTGGGTTTTACTCATATTAATGTTGATTATTGTTGTATTGTTGTTGTTAAATAAACCATGATCCTCTGGGATCGAAGTACTCGTGTGCATACTTTTAATTATTATTTATTTTCATATAATATCAAGTTGCCTTTTTTCGTAAACCAACTGGCCGAGTGTTGGGTCATGTATTGGGCTGTCGTGCTCATGATTCCTCTAACACTTTACAGATATTGAAGTTTAGTCTGCAGTCTGAAGTTATGGAGTACCTAAACACCTTAGAGACTCTACACGCCACTTCTTATGTTTGCATTTTGGAGTAGAATGCGATTGCAGTCATTTATATATGTTTTCTCAAATTAGGCGCCGAAGGCTATTGCCTGGAATACTATTGTTTGCTTTTTTTTTTTGTTTAACTCATCTCCTCTTGTTTATTGACACTATATCCGAGTGGATTTGACACGGATTTAATAACCTTTAATTTTTCCATTATCCTATCTTCTTTATTTATTAACAGAGCACCATATAGTCAAATGGCCTATATTAGCGCCTCGTGTAGTTGGTTATACGCGGGTGCGTTTGTGAACATAATGTGAGCCTGGCAATCTCCTTTAGATCTTGCGGCGATTGTTATGGTCCCGAGGTTCGGGGCGTGACAATATAAATATATATATATATATATATATGTATATTTTTGAAGTAAATATAAAGTGTGTTTTCAAAAATATGGATAAATAGGATCTTTTTTGCAATATAAGATATTCACGATAGAAAAGATGTTATTTTATTCATTAAATCCTTGTTTTAGATAAAATCTTAGATACGATAAGAAATGATCATTGATTGTAGATTTTTATAAATTATATGATACTTTACAATACATATATATTAGAAATTATTTTATTTGGAAATATTATGTATAACTAGAAATTGTTCTAAATAATTCATATATGCTAAATATTTATCCATTTGCATACATGTATTTTAAAGAATTACATCTTATTAATTTATTTGTAATAAATCCATATGTATAAGTGTGTAAATATTTTGAAAATATAGTTATATATATATATATATATATATCTAATTTTTGAATTTATATGTATGTATTATATAATCGGTCATTTTTTCATATTTATATACACATGCATATCCAAAAATGTCATTTTCTCTTACCTCCTATCATTTTTTTCCTAATAAATGTTCTTAAATACTAAGATCTTGATAATATTCTTGATAAATATTACAAATTGGATAAATACAAAAATATCTTGAAATATATGTCTATATAATTTCAAAATTAATATATATAGATATAGGGTTAGTTTATTTTTCTTATCATTTTCAGTAAAATCTGTTATTTTCACACTATAATAATTATTTTGAAATAATTATTTTTCAAATGCTAGGTCTTAAGACTATGATATATATACAAAAATATCTTGCATTATATATATATATGTGTGTGTGTGTGTGTATATATTTAAGTTCAAAAATTTATATACATAAATATATAAGATTATATTTTTATTTCTTTAGGTATTTTTCATAATAAACATTGGAATAATTATACTATGTGTAAAAATATCCTAAAAATATGGGGGCACGAATTTTCTTATATATATATATATATGATAAATATATGGTGTATGTGAGTGTCTTGCTCCCTACTCTTCCTAACATTTAAGAAAACTTACACTTGTAAGCTTTCTTCTAGATATACACACACTAGTGAGGCTTATATTTGAATAGCTTTTGAATCATGCAATTAGACCAACACTTAAAGCAAAATTAGGAAATTGAGTTGGTAGATTTCATTTATTTTAACTCTTAGTTGTAACCTTAGGTGAAAAGATAATATAATTAGAAAATGACTCAATTATTTAATAATCTTGTTTCTTAGCACCACTACTATAAATATGGGATAAATTGGAAATTTAGCACTTCATTTTCATCCCACAACACACACAAACACATCCACACACACACACTAAATCCCGCCTAAGACACACCCACCCACATTAATCTTGCTCTCAACCCACAAAACACTTCATATGTATAATATATCTTCTCCGCACATATATATATATATACATAAACCCTTCTTTTTACATATCTACATACATATTAGCCCTTTAAACATCCTCTTAATTCCATAAAACACTCTTGGAAAAAGTAGAAGAATATTTAATTAAAGTAGGGACCTTACTTAATTTCATAAGTATAGGTTCTTACTTTAATTCATAGATATTGTATCTTATAGAAGTGAATGCTTCATATTTGATACAAGGTAGGAATTTTGCTTAAGGCATGAGTTAGATTTTCATATAGTATTAGCACCTTAATCCCCATATTAGGACCTAGGATGTAATGACAAATTAGCTACTATCTTGGTTCTAAGGGTATGATAATTTAGTTATATGCATATTGTGTGCTTGTGAATGGTTTGCTGAAATTATGGGAATTGCTAGAATCATGCTAGAATTGTACTGAAAATTGTTTGTAGTTATGTTTTACTCTATGCTAAGGTCTTACTTGTGTCAGAAGCTTAAATTTTCAGTTTTTACAAGCTGAAAATTTGTTTTTCTACATGCTGGAAATCCTGTTTACAAGCTAAAAATTCTAATTTAGCAAGCTGAAAAAGCCTGTTTTACAAGCTGGGATTTTCAGTGTTTACAAGCTGGAATTTTTAGTGTTTACAAGCTGAAAATTTCAATCTTCTAAGCCGAAAATTCTGTTTTCTCAAACTGGAAATTTCAGTTTATATAAGCTGGAAATTGTGGTGATTTATGCTGAAATTATGCTAAAACTATGTTAAGCATGTGACGGCCCAAAACCATTGGCTAGTTATGGGAATATGCTATGAATACTTTTATTATAGAAAGTAATTTTTTTTTAAAAAAGTCTTTTATTACATAGCAAAACACCAAGTACATAATAAGTGTGACATCCCGATTTTTATACATTGAAATTATATATATAGATCTATAATGCCCCGGTACTTCATATTATTTTCAAAAATTACAACTTATTAATTTATTTAAAAGCCATATATATAAATATATTTATATATACATGTAATTTTCGAATTTATATGTACATATTATATAATAGGTCATGTTTTATCATATATATATACATAGTTATCCAAAAATGTCATTTTCTCCTAATAAATGTTCTTAAATGCTAAGATTATGATAAGATTAGATAAGATTATGATAAGATTGGATAAGATTATGAGAAGATTGGATAAGGTTAGATAAGATTTGATAAGATTGGATAAGATTATGATAAGATTGGATAAGGTTAGATAAGATTTGATAAGAATCATAAGATTATGATAAGATTGGATAAGGTTAGATAAGATTAGATAAGATTTGATAAGATTAGATAAGATTATGATGAGATTGAATAAGATTATGATAAGATTGGATAAGGTTAGATAAGATTTGATAAGATTAGATAAGATTATGATAAGAATGGATAAGATTATGATAAGATTGGATAAGGTTAGATAAGATTTGATAAGATAAGATGAGATTATGAAAAGATTGGATAAGATTAGATAAAATTGGATATGATTAGATAAGATTATGATAAGATTTAGATAGGATAATAATAATTAAAAAATGACTTAAAGTATATAATAATCCTATTTCTTGCAACAATTGTTATAAATAGGGGAGCTTGGCACCCCATTTTCATCCCACAAAATACTAAATCCCGCCTAAGACACAACCACCCACACTAACCTTGCTCTCAACATACAAAACACTCCATATTTGTAGAATATCTCCTACCCATATATATATGTACATAAACCCTTCCTTTTTCATACACATACACATTCTAGCCCCCTATACATCCCCTTAATTCCATAAAACACTCTTGAAAAGGAGATTACCAAGTTGACATAGTCCACCTAATTCATAAAGTTGGTGAGACAATAAGCTCTTAAGGTGAGTGCCTTTTACCTTCCTTGCTGGGGCATTGAACTATATGTTATAAATATTATTTGTATGGCCTACCTTGTCTGATTTATGTTATCCAAACCTTTTGGAATTATATCTTACTCTCTACGTTTCAACAAAATATTTTTCTGAATTATAAGTCAAGTTATACCCAAAAAGCATTTCATTTCTGATATTGTAAGTTATGTCTGTTTCAAAATGATTTGTTGACACCCTTGGGATATCATGTTTTAATTATGTTTTTATGTATCCCTGGTGTTGGAAACAAACTATTATTCTATTAAAAGTTTGTGAGCCATTCTGTTTTAATATGATCTATTGATACCCTTGGGGACGCCCTTGGGAAGTTTGGGCCCAGGTACATGTGAGCGGGCTTTGTCGGGCGGAATGGACCGTCGATAGAACCTTCTTACGTGATACCATTCTGTTGGACCTGATTCCTACATACAGTTGGAGGTTAATTGTAGTAGGAATTGGCTCGGTATATTGCACGGGCACGTGGTACACCTACCGTTTACCGTTTACCGTTTACCGTTGTCAAGGTCGCTCCTTGACACAAAGGGGAGGCATAAGGATTTTATGATATGTTTATCTGTTTTGGGTAGTTATAAGGTTGGAGATTCCATTCATGGCTCACCATGTGTCTTGTTGAAGTTTGTATAGACACACCTTTTTATAATTCATTATTTTGTTGGTTTATGACTCTTATTTTCAATTTATATGTCTATATGTATATTTCCCGCCTCACTAAGTCATTTGGACTTACCACCCCAAGTTCTTTCTGTTCATTGCCTCAGTTTCAGGAAAATAGGTTGAGGGGACTCAGATAAGGCGATTGGAGCATTACCAATCATTAGCGCATAGTTGTTTATCCTGTATAGTAGGCTGGCTTATTTAATAAAAAATGGAAAATCACTAGTTGAAGTGTTGTACTTGGATAGTCATACCTTACAGTCCTATGTAAGTTAATTGTGTTTTTTGTTTTATCTCGATTTTATTATTGGGCAATACTAAATAAGTTGCATGTATTGCGTACCGATTGGAAAAAAATTGGTACTCAGCAAGACTGTTGAGTGAGCCCTACTCGTATAGGACGATCCTAGCGAGGGGGGTGTCACAATAAGAGTCCTAAATACATGATACAATTACAAAGACTCGTCTATGACTTCTCCTGGCCAAAAGCTTCAAAATCATCCCTCACTATCCTCCTCCTTGATACCTTCGTTCTCATGTCGGGCTAAAACATTAAATATTAACAACGTCAACAATCACGTTGAGTAGCAATTTCACTTAACACATAAGGTGCGTGTGTGTGACTTGAGCATGCATATGTTCACATACTTGCATCAATATAAACCATATAAAATTTCAGATTCATAAGAATCATAAATTGCACACTTTTCTACCGTTTTCCACCTCGACGGGCGGCTACCTTATCTCTCCGTGCCGTAATTCAATTCCAACCAATACTCCCACCCAACCAAACACTCCAGTGGTCATATCCCGGGCATATGCCGAATTTCCTACGACCCACTTCAGTACATGGAACACTCCGTCCATGCAAGGTGGGATTAGGCAACAATGGATGGCGAGAACGTTTAAGACCGGCAAGCCCGTTGCCGCCCGGCTGAACTCAGCCCCATCCACCCCTATCACTTTTTGGGCCCATATACACACAATTTTCAGTATAATCAGTACAATTCCCAGCACAATACACACTGATTTTCAGCACGTTGCACAAAATTTCAGCATAGAACACAATTTCCAGCTTACACGTTTCAGGTTGCGATCAAGATTTTCAATTCGCAAAATACCTGAATTTCAGTTTAAAACATACTGAAATCACACCCTGGAATTTCCAGCTTTTCAAAAATAGATTTTCAGCTTATAAAATTCGAAATTCCAGCCTTGAAAAACAAGATTTTCAGCTGCGGGAACAGTAATTCCAATTTGAAAGCAGAATTTCCAGCTTTGAAAACAATTGCAATTCTTAGCTTTTAACACTGAATTTTCGAATCCTAAAACATAAATCAAACCCTAAACACATAGATAAACCCTAAATAAGCATGAAATCTAATTTTTAGCAACATAGATCCAACAGAAACGTTCAAATTTCCAGCGCAATTGTTATAAGCATACAACATGCGTTTAGCTAAATTATCATGAAATCCTTTCGGACTAAGATAGTAACCAACTTGTGGTTACATCCCATGTCCTAATAGGAGAATAATATGCTAACACTATAAGAAAACTAGCTCATGTATCAAGAGAAATCACTACCTTGTATCAAATATGAAGTATTCACTTCTTTAAGGTATAATATCTATGAATTAAAGTAGAACCTTTACTTATGATATTAAGTAAGGTCCCTACTTTAATTAAATATTCTTCTACCTTTTTCAAGAGGCTTTTATGGGGTTATAAGTATGTAAAATGAAGGGTTTATGTATATATATATGTGGGTAGAAGATTTACTATAAATATGAAGTGTTTTGTGTGTTTAGGGTAAGGTGAGTGTGAGTGGGGTGTTTTAGGCGAGATTTTGTGTGTGTGGATGTGTTTGTGTGTGTTATGTGATGAAAAATAAAGTGATAAATCCCCAATTTATCCCCTATTTATAGTAGTTGTGCTTAAGAAATAAGATTATTAAATAATTAAGTCATTTTCTAATTATTGTTATCTTTCCACCTAAGGTTACAACTAAGGGTTATAATAAATGAAATCTTCCAACTCAATGCCCAACTCAATACCTAATTATAGCTTAAGTGTGAGTCTAAATGCACACTTCATAATCTAGTTTAATCTAAGCCTTACATGTATAAACATATCTAGAAGAATTCTTACATATATGAATATTCATTTAATGCAAGGAGAATTGGGGAGCAAGTAATAATATACACCATATATTTATATTATACATATATATACATAAAATTTCGTTCACCCCCTCCTCTTTTTATATTTTTAAGATATTTTTACACAAAATATAATTTTTCCAATGTTTATGATGAAAAATGCCTAAAGAAATGAAAATATAATCTTATACCTTTATGTATATGAATTTTCTTTAAAATATATACATATAAAGTGTAAGATATTTATATATATATAAATCATAGTCTTATGACCTAGTATTTAAAAATAATTTTCAAAATAATTATTATAGTGTGAAATGACACATTTTAGTGAAAATGGCAATATCAAGAAAAATTATATAACCCTTATTTATATAACTATATAAATTCGTGTATATGCCTATATACATGTATATTTGTGTGTGTGTTTGAATTTTATGCATTTTAAAATTACTAAATGAAGTAGAAAATAATTCCAATAATTATGCGTTTTGTAAATAAAAATAGGTATATTTTGCAAAGTATATATTGCAATAGAAATTAATCATATAACATTTAAATAATACATATTTAAGCATCAATTAGTATATATATATATATCTATCTATATATATATATATCTACATCATCTAAAATACAAAAATGACCTAGGATATATACATTTTTTTTTTTGAAAATATACAAATTTATTTATATATACTTCAACATATAAAAATACTATGACTTTATTACGAATAATTCCTATCATTATAATTTTGAAAAATGTATGTATAAAATTATATATGTATATATTGATTTATATGAATATACGTCGAATCAAATGGGTGGTATGCAAACATAATAGTTATTGCACATTTCCCATATAAGATAATAAAACATTAGGTTAATCACATGGTTCACATATAAACTAATAATCACATAAAAACTAAATAATTTAATCATATGATTAACTTTTAAAATACCTAGAAATACCGGGTCATTACAAAGCATGCTGAAATTATGCTGAAATTTGTGTGTATATGGGCCCAAAACATGATAGGGGTGGAGGTGGTTGAATTCAACTAGGCAGCAACGGGCTTACCGGTCTTAAAATAGTCCTCGATCCTCCATCGTTGTCTAATCCCGCCTTGCATGGATGGAGAGTCCATATATTGAAGTGGGTCGTAGGAAAATTAGGCATATGCTTGAGATATGACCACCGAAGTGTTCGGTTGGGATTGAAGTGTTGGTTGGAAAAATGAGATTTACGGTACGGCGAGATAAGGTAGCAGCCCATCGAGGTGGAAAACAGTAGAAATGATGTGAAAAGTTATGTTATTTGTGTTTGGAAAATTATGTGATTTTATGTTTGGCAAAAGTAAGTGAAAGTATGCACGTTCATATCACACACGCGCCCCTTATGTATTAAGCAAAATTTCTACTCAACATGATTGTTGATGTGACGACCCCGAAAACCCTTTATTATTATTATTATTATTATTATTATTATTATTCTTGTTAGCGGTTACATACATACATACATTGTTATTTACAAAACGTACTAGGCTATATTATATAAAAGGTACATTCAACAAAGGGGACTATCGAATTGCTAGTTTTACTATATGTACATAGCAAAAGCACAAGCCACCAACTACAGGTATGCAGCGGAAATCCTGCATCTTCCTTCCTAGTAAAATGCTTCAAAAGATTCCTCATCCTCATCATCATAAAGGCTAGCTTCGGAAGCATCTAAAGCACTAGGGCCCGTTGCACATATAGTTTTTCATATATTTCACGTAATTTTTCATAACTTCATATAAAAACATATTCGCATCTTCATAATTTCAAAACACACTAAAACATATTTGAAACTAATAGCTATAAAGCATAACTTACGTAAGACTAAACTACGAACATAAAGCATAACTACTCTTAGGAACATGATTTTTATCATTTCTAGTAACATAATAGAACATAATGAAAACACAATGCAAGACTAAACTAACTTATGTACTTAGAGAAATCCCTACTTCCTAAGCACGTAATTTCACATAGGGAACATACTTTTCATGCTTATAAATCATAACTAATTCATATTAAAGCAGACATGCTTCCTTATTCATGAAATCACATGTTTGCACGCACTACTAGAAAACAGCCTTTTAGCCACGGATTTGGCCACGGATTATGGCCAAAATCCGTGGCCAAATAATAAGGCTACGAATTTGGCCACGGAAAATTTTCGTGGCCAAAACTGGCGTGGCTAAAACTGGTCACGGATACATGGCCATGGATTATTCATGCTGTTGGCCACGGATTTATCCGTGGCCAATAATAAAAAATAATTTAAAATTCTTATTTAATTTAAATTAAAATTAAAAAAAACTAATATTAAATTTTTTTTTAATAAATCCGTGGCCATATTTTTATGCTTATCACATAGTAATATAAGGACATAACTAAGAGGATGTTTAATACAATATACATACTTTAGTAAGCATAATTTCATGAATGTAAAAATATATATATAACTAGATTCATGACAACTACTAACTTGTAGGAGCATCATAGAATCTAGTATTTTTCTAAAGAATGGCAATTTAGATCAACTAGAACAAGTAAACTAACTCATGAAACTAAGTAAAACTCCTACCTGGTATCAAATATTTACACTCACTTCTACAAGGTATAGTACCTATGAATTAAAGTAAGAACCTTTACTTATAAAATTAAGTAAGGTTCCTACCTTAATTAAATATTCTTCAATCTTTTCAAGAGTGTCTTATGGAATTAAGAGAATGTATGGAGGGCTAATATGTATATATATATATATATATATATATATGTAAAAAGAAGGATTTATATATATGTGTGTGTGTGTGTGTGTGTTTGTGTGTGGGTAGAAGAACTCTATAAATATAGAGTGTTTTGTATGTTGAGAGCAAGATGAGTGTGGGTGTGTGTGTCTTGGGCAGGATTTAGTGTGTGCGTGTGTGGATGTGTTTGTGTGTGTTACATGATGAAAATGAGGTGCTGAACCCCTATTTATAGTAGTTGGAGCAAGAAATAGGATTATTAAATAATTAAGTTATTTTCTAATTATTATCATCTTTCCACTTAAGGTTACAACTAAAGAGTATAATAAATGCAAAGCTTCCAACTCAATGCCTAAGTGTTAACCTAATTTAGCTTAAGTGTTAGTCTACTTTCATGCTTCATAATCTATGTTAATATGAGCCTTACATGTATATATATCTAGAAGAAAACTTACAAGTTTAAGTTTCACTAAATGCCAGGAAAATTGGGAAGCAAGACACAATATACACCATATATTTATCATAATATATATACATACATTTTCATTCCCCCACCCCACTATCTATATTTAGGATTTTTTGCACATTGTATAATTATTCAAATTTTTATTATGAAGAATACCTAAAATAATAAAATTTCAATCTTATATATTTATGTATATATATTTTTGAAATTATATATACACACACATTTATAATACAAGATATTTTTGTATATATATATAAATATAATAGTCTTACGACCTAGCATTTAAAATAATTATTATAGTGTGAAAATGACACATTTTAGTGAAATTGACATTAACAAGATGTTTATAGAAAATAACCTCACCTTATATATGTATTTTTATATATCTTCATGTATATTTATATATACACACACACACACACACACATATGTGTGTGTTTGAATTTTTGTGCATTTTATAATTACTAAATAAAATAGGGGAATAATTCCAATAATTATGCATGTGGTAAATAAAAATAGGCATATATTACAAAGTATTTATTGCAAGAAAAATGGCATATAAGATGCATGGATTAATCATATAAACATTTAAATAATTCATATTTAAGCACCAAATAATAAAAAATGCAAGGAAAAATCGGGTCTTTATAATAGCCCTAACTATGTAGATAACCAAAACCTATCATTCTAAACAATGCAAGGAAAAGGGAAAAAGGAAAAGAATACAATTATTCCTAACAAATCTAAGGCCTATCCAAAGTGAAACATAAATCTAAATTACAAAGCTAATTTCCCTATCTCTATGCTGGAACATTGGAATCTCGAGTTGCTCCATTTTGATGAGGCCTCGGATCCAATAGTACACTCTTTGTACAATGAAAAACGTACAACTTATAAAAAAATATACAAGAAAATTTGTATATGTAGCGTCCCCGGTAATTCCTTTATATTTGTTATGGTTTACAAATAAAGTATTTAATAGAAAATAAACTTAAATAGCAAGCATAGTATTGGAAAACATAACACCGCGATTTACGTTAAGTACAAAATTCCGAATACAAACAAGTGTTTACAAATGTCATATGGCCGAAATCGGCAAAACAAACAAGTACGTAGCGGAAAGTAATAGCTCTCGGCCTAATAGAAGGCTTCAAGTGTTCTTCCTCCTCGACTTCATTTAAGTTAGTGTTGGGCTCATCTAAAAAAATATCATACGAACACTATCAACATACAGTTGAGTAGAAACATTACTTAAGCACATAAGGTGCTCGTGTGTGTGATTTGCACATAGGCACATATGGTACTTTACACATAAAAAATGTCGATTTTCATTTCAAACCTTTCTCGTCACCTAACTGTGACCCTTATGACTCCCCTGGCCGAAATTTACAACCAGCACATTTCTCCCGCCTGCCTTATCCTCCAATGGTCGTACCCTGGGTGTTACGCCCAATTTTCCTACGACCCTCTCTCTTGAGTAGATCACTCCGTCTACCCAAGGGGGGATTAGGAGATAGAGGGAGTGAGAACTCTTACAGCCGGCTACCCCATTGGTATGTCCCGGCGAAACTCACCCAAACCACTCCGATATATTTCGGGCTCGTTTCACATTCACAATCACAATTTAGGCACATAACATAATTTTGGAAGTCTTGCTTCCATGTTTCAACATATGATTCCAACATCTTAGAAAAGAATATCATCACTATGAAATAAAGTGATAGAAAATAATATCTCATAAACTATTTAATATAGATATATAACAATGTCAAATATGAAATTTAAACTAAAATATAATCAAAATATAATAGTATGTATATATATATATACACACAGCAACACATACATTTATATATCTATATATATTGTCTAGAATATAAATTTGATACATAAATATATTCTGATTAAAATATAACTAAACATAAATATAAAAATTGTGACACCCCCCTCGCTAGGATCATTCTATATGAGTAGGGCTCACTTAACGATCTTGCTGAGTACCAATTTTAATACTCGCAACTTATTTAGTACTGCTCAATAATAAAAATCGAGATAAAATTAACACACAATTAACTTACATAAAACTGTAATGTACAACTATCCAGGTACAACACTTTAACTAGTGAGCTTCTATTTCCCATTAAACCAGCGAATCTTTGATACAGAATAAAGGACTATATACTAATGACTTGTAATGCACTGATCGCCTTAATCGAGTCCCCTCAACCTATGTTCCTGAAACTGAGGCAAGGAACAGAAAGAACTTGGGGTGGTAAGTCCAAATGACTTAGTGAGGCGGGAAATATACATATAGATATATAAACTGAAAATAAGAGTTATAGACCAACAAAATAATGAATCATATAAAGGTGTGTATACACAAACTTGAACAAGACAGATGGTGAGTCATGAAAGAAATCTCCAATCTTATTACTACCCAAAACAGATAAACATATCATAAAATCCTTATGCCTCCTCTTTGTGTCAAGGAGCGACCTTGACAACGGTAAACGGTAAACGGTAGGTGCAGGACGTGCACGTGCAATACACCGAGCCAATCCCTACTATAATTAATCTCCAACTGTATGTAGGAATCAGGTCCAACAGAATGGTATCACGTAAGAAGGTTCTGTCGACGGTCCGTTCCGCCCGATATACCCTACTCACATGTACCCGGGCCCAACTTCCCAAGGGCGTCCCCAAGGGTATCAATAGATGATATCAAAATAGAATGGCTCACAAACTTTCAATACAACACAGCTTGTTTCCGACACCAGGGATACATAAAACATAATTAAAACATGATATCCCAAGGGTGTCAATAACTCATTTTTGAAACTAATATAACTGACTATCTCGGAAATGAAATACTTTTCAGGTATAACTTGACTTGTAATTCAGAAAAACATTTTGTTCAAACGTAGAGAGTAACATATAATTCCAAAAGATTCGGATAACATAAATCAGACGAGGTAGGTCATACGAAGATATTTACTACATATAGTTCAATGCCCCAGCAAGGAAGGTAAAAGGCACTCACCTTAGGAGTTTATCAAGTTTATAGATTTGTTTTGGCTAGATCAACTTGACTTCCTCCTTCAAGAGTGTTTGAGGGATATAAAGGAGTATATGGAAGGCTACTAGGTATATATGTGTAAAAAAAGAAGGCTTTAACGATATATATATGTGTGTGGAAGATATGCTATGATTTGAGAGTGTTTTGTATGTTGAGAGTGGATTAAGTGTTGGTGTGTGTTTCTAGGCGGGATTATTGTGTGTGTGGGAGACGAATGAAGACAATGGCCCCTTTATATAGAGTTTAGGGTAAGAAATAGGATTTTTATAATATAAGGTCAATTTATAATAAATGCATAGAAGATAAGATAAGATAGGATAAGATAAGATAAGATAGGATAATATAGGATAAGATCGGATAAGATAAGATAAGATAAGATAGGATAAGATAGGATAGGATAAAGATAAGATAAGATAGGATAAGATAGGATAGGATAAGATAAGATAAGATAAGATAGGATAAGATAAGATAGGATAAAGATAAGATAGGATAGGATAAAGATAAGATAAGATAGGATAGAATAAAGATAAGATAAGATAGGATAAGATAAGATATTTTAATAAAATATGAACACAAAATCAAACAAATAAAATCTGATATTTATTGGCCTAATGTTATAAAATCTGAAATTATATCCTTATTTAATTAATATTTCGAATTTGTATTAATTTTTTTTTTTTTTCCAAAAACCGGCTAGGCCCGCCGGGAGGTTTTCGTAGGGACCCCCCCCCTTTTAATAAGAATCAACAACCACTCAAAGTGGGAAATTTGTGAAATACATATAGAGCCGAGCAAATCTAAAGCAAAGCGGAACACCAAATACAAGAAAATACATAGTAAACATCATCTTGGTCTATGTCTGAAGTATGATAGCCCAAGAGCGTCAAGCCTGACTATACCACGCAGTTGGCCTTGAATTTGATCCGATTCCAAAACTCTTGAAGCCGCATCATTACACGCCAAGTTGGCCAGAAAATCTGCTGCTTGGTTCGCTTCCCGATAAATGTGAGAGAGCCGAACCTCCATTCGTTGCCTTAGTTCATTGATCTTGCAAAGAAGGTGTTGTAGGTGCCATGCAGTGCCCTTCTTGTCTTCGATCATATTCAACACAACTTGTGCATCCAGCTCTATCCAAACTCTATCATAACCCCGTGCCTTGGCTATCCTTAGGCCTTCAAAAACTGCAAAAAGCTCCGCATATGTGTTGGAGTGAGTGCCCAGGTATGAGTAGTAAGCAAACACTGGCGCACCTGAATTAATTCTCGCAATACCCCCAGCTCCAGCAATGCCTGAGCTGCTACGAGCAGCCCCATCAGTGTTGATCTTGAGCCATGAACCTGACGGTTTCAGCCATCTAACCTGTCGAACTTCAGTTCGCTGCTGCTGTTGTAATTGCACCTGGAAAGACGATGCAACATGCTCATCCCCCTTCCACACCCGAGGATGCAGCATGTTACCCTTCTGAAGTAGCTGAATGTGACGCAGGATCTTGTGCACTATCTGACTAGCTACAACCCGCCGATGTCGATATTTGGCATTGTTCCTTGCATCCCAAATATACCAAAGAATGAGGAATGGTACAATGACCCTCATATGAATATAATTACCCAATTTTTTTGAATTCTTCCAAAACTGAATCACCAACCCAACATTGTCCGTATCGGCTGCCTCAACATTGAAGAGAAAAGAGAAAAATCCCCACACCAGTTTTGCCTTCGAACTATGCAAGAACACGTGAGCCATCGTCTCTTCGTGAAAACAGCACTAGCATTTTGAGGCTAAGGAGAACCCCTTGCGCTGAAAGCGGTTATCAACTGGTAACCAGCCTCTGACAAGGCGCCAAAGAAACACTGAGATATTAGGCGTGACAGCCTTGTTCCAAATGAGAGAAAAAAGAGGTAGGCTCCCCCCCCTTGGGCCGAATAGATTCCCACATGGTCTTCTTGGTGAAATACCCCTGAGAGGCCAATTTCCAGATGATCTTGTCTTTACTCCCCTGCTCGATAGGGACTGATACCACCCGCTCGACCATACTCATTGATATCATCTCATCAAGCTTGTCGACATTCCAATCCCCTGCCTCCCACAAATTGTTCAACCCGCTTAGAACCATAAAGCCGTGACTCAATCATATTTTTCAACGAACCCTCCAGCATCCATTGATCGTGCCAAAAGAAAACCTTGCCGTTACCCAGCTGCCATGCAATAATTGGTTCCACAACGTGCCTCAAGCGACACATTCTTTTCCACACAGGTGAGTCACGGACCCTCACGTGTACCTCCATTGGGTGAAATCCCCCAACATATTTTCCTTGCATAAACTTCGCCCATAACGAATCTTGACATCTAAATCTCCACCATAATTTACCCGAAAAACATGTGACCATGTCGTCAAGGTCGCGGACCCCCAGACCGCCTTCATTAAAAGGTTTGCTCATCTCGGTCCAAGCGGCCCAATGCAACTTTCGTTGTCCGCCATAAGATCCCCAAAAAAACCGGTTAAATAGCCGAGACATCTTCATTAAAATCAACTTAGGAGGCGCTAAAACCTGCATAAAATACAATGGGATCGACATCAATACACTCCTTATAAGTTGCAATCTGCCTCCAAATGTAAGATGCCGATTTTCCCATGTCAACAACATCGCCTTCATCTTTTCCAGCAGTGGCGTATAAAGCAAAGTCCTTTTGTTTCCACCATATAATGGCGCGCCAAGATAACGGATTGGGAGCTCTGCTTGTGAAAATCCAGTGATGCGTTTAATATGCCGCACCCGATCTTGACCACACTTTTTCGAGACCACAAACAAGCTCTTGGCATTGTTAATTTTCTGCCCAGAAACCTGCTCATACTCCCTCAAGAATGCCATCAATCTTTTAATCCCAGCCACTCCAGCCCGTGTAAATATAATAACATCGTCTGCATAAGCGAGGTGCGAGACTGTAACTTCCGAATTCTCTATGTATCTCATATGGCTACGAGAATGGAAGAGGAAATCGAGCCCTCTAGACATCCACTCAGCCGCCAAGATAAATAAAACAGGAGATAATGGGTCTCCCTGGCGTAATCCGCGAGAGGAGGGGAAAAAACCCGCACTAACCCCATTAACAAGCACTGAAAACCAGCAGTATGCCACACAATTACGAATAATAGCGCACCATTGATCACTAAAACCCAGTTTATTTAGCATACGCAGCAAGAATGGCCAGTTTACTCGGTCGTATGCTTTAGCCATGTCTAATTTCACAATCAGCCGATCCCCTCGTGATCTGTCGTTTAAGGAGTGGACCAACTCCTGAGCTAAAAGAATGTTATCCGCAATACCTCGGCCTTCAATGAACCCGGACTGGGCAGGTGAGATAACCGAAGGCAAGACCTTAGCAAGTCGAGCATATAAAAGCTTGGTCATTATCTTATTCGTCACATTACAAAGACTTATGGGCCTAAAGTCAGTCCACGCAGACGCCTCCTCTTTTTTAGGAATAAGTACAATGGTAGTGCAAGTGAATGCGCGCGGCATCGGGACCCCTGAGAAAAATTCCTCCACTGCTGCATAGATATCTTCTTTCACAATCTCCCAACAACGATGAAAAAATAAGGCCGAAAAACCATCAGGTCCTGCGGCTGAATCCGGATTAATGCCAAAAACCGCTGCATGAATATCTGCCTTGGATGGTAGCCGACAGAGCTGAGCTGAAATTTCTGGCGTAATCAGGCAGGGGATATGATCAAGGCAACCCTTAAACTCCTCTGAATTGTCCGAGGTAAGGAGCTGTTTGAAAAAAACAGCAGCTGACTGTCGGATATCTTCATCTTTATCCAACATCAGACCACCATCATAGATGCGATGGATTAGATTTTTCTGGCGCTTCTTCTTAACTAAGCTGTGAAAAAACTTTGTGTTACGTTCTCCTTCAGCGATCCATTTTATAGCTGATTTTTGTTGCCAAAAATCTTCCTCCATTGCCAAGGCGCGATTCAATTCTACACTTGCCTTGTTCATAGCAATCAGGTTAGGCTCATTTCGCATTCTATCGTACTCCTTCTCAGCTTCCGCTGCAGCCCGATCAGCCATAGTAATCTTGTCGAAGACGTTGCCAAAAACATTCGAATTCCAATGTTTTAGACATGCCTTCAACCTTATCAGTTTCTCTTGAAGTTTCTGCATGCCTTTAGATGCTATAGGAGCTCCCCAATTATGTGCTACAATCTCTTGAAATCCCGG
This sequence comes from Petrea volubilis, assembly GCA_026212405.1. Classification (NCBI taxonomy): domain Eukaryota; kingdom Viridiplantae; phylum Streptophyta; class Magnoliopsida; order Lamiales; family Verbenaceae; genus Petrea; species Petrea volubilis. The sequence continues at coordinate 13,941,279 of CM047871.1, read as the reverse complement.
GTGACGAGTCCACATTTTCTGAAATCAAAAAGAAGAAGGTGTTTTCTTAACTGCTTTCACGGCCTTCATCAATAAAGCCGCATGGTCGGAGGTGTGCCTAATAAGGTGGATAGGCTTAAATTCTGGAAATAAATCAAGCCACCCCGACGAAACCAAAACACGGTCCAAGCGTTCCCAGATCCTTCTATTTGTCCACGTAAACTGTTCCCCAACAAAACCCGGATCAGTTAACCCACAACCATCGATGCAATCATCAAAATCTTCCATGGTGCCTAATCTGGGCTGAGCCCCCCCTTTCTTCTCCTCAATAAATCGAACCACGTTAAAATCACCCCCAATCAACCACGGATCAGGGGTGGCAATAGCGCGCATAAGGCTCCAAAGATTCCTCCTAGCTCCCCTAGTATGGCGTCCGTATACAAAAGAGCATAGGAGGGATGAAGGAAGGGATGATGAACTGACCCGAATATGCATCAGCTAATCTTCGTTCATAAGAAGTTTCACTTGAATATCTTCACTGAAAAAACACCAGATATGATTCGAGGGGTTCGCTAAGACGCCTGCGAAGCCTAAATTTCTGGCCATATATGCTCCATCCAGCTTGATTTTAGGTTCTAAAATCACCAAAATTTGGAGTTTGTGTCTCTTCCTCAATTTTTTGACATATCGAGCTTTTGCTGGGTCCCTGAACCCTCGTGTATTCCAAATCATAAAGCTGATCATTAAACATTTTGAAATGAAGTACCAGATTTAGCTTTACTCCTAGTAATTCGAGGAGTAACTTCGACATTTTTCTTCTTCTTTCTAACCACCGTCTTCTTCTTTGCCTCTGTTGAACTTGTGGAGTGAGAGTAGCCACTGGACCGAACTGGATTATTATCAGTGGCAGTCCTTGGTGAATTTATGATTGAGGGCTGGTATAGAGGATCATTGCCAAGGGTTGCTTGAGCCTCCGAATCAGATAGGGAGTTAATAGATTCCTCCCCTTCCATTCTATTATATTGTTCCTGCAGCCCATCCATTATCGGGTCCATCTCCTCACGTGCAAGCATGGGTTGCTGGTATGTTTCATCCGCCCGTTCAGCCATGTCAGCAGCATCCCCCACGCGTGCAACTGCTACTGTTTCGTCCAACTCAGCTTCCCATGCCACTTCCGTCGCTGAGTCCAAGATATTCTCAGATTGCATGAGCTTGACACATTTTTCAACCAAGCCTTGCACGCCTGTCTGATCCGTTTCTGGAGCTGCTCCATCTTTTTGTGGAAGCCGAGACAAGTCTTCCAAAGGTGAGAATCTGTTGGTCATTGCGATAGTGGCATCCCGATTTCCAGAAAAGTTCCCCTTCTCGTTCCTTGTGTTCCGTCTAGTGGGAGACGCCAGAGAATGTCGGGCTTTAAAGATTCCTATACCTGATGAATCACTGCCGTCACCATCCTCCTGTCCGACTGGATTCTGGGCAGCTCTCGCCGGGTTCTGCAGAATCTGCACCGGAGTCTGGATATCTGCTCTCGGCAATTCCATTGTTGAGATCACGACCTCCCCTTGAACCTGCCTTAGATTTATAGCTGTGCCCAGCCCCTCTTCGGAACGCTGCATGTGTTCGACGTCTTGACATGCAGATTGCGGATCAGTAAGCTTGTTGTTCGGAACCGTGATCGTCGGGGGTGGGGGTCGTGAGAGTCCTGGCCGCTGTAAAACTCCCATTCCGTCCTCTTCACCGGTCATAGTCTGGGTGATCGTCGGAGCCTGCCACTCTATGTGCCAAATCTGTTCCAGTTGCGCATGTTTCTGTTCACGTGATTTTTGTTTCTGTTCACGTGAGTGTTGCCCAATCACAGTGTTTGCATGCAGTCCCTTATTAGCACCTTGTTCACGTGAGTGTTGCCCAGTCACAGTGTTTGCATGCAGTCCCTTATTAGCACCTTGTTGATTTTTATCGTCTGTAATCAGTCCAGCCACCTGCTTACCCTTTCGTATTGCCTCCAATTTGTCCCGTAAGTTTCCTTGATACTAAACCTCATCAACCATGTCCTCCTCGGTATCCCAATAGATTTTACAGTCCTTAGGTCGATGATCTCGTCTACAACACTTCGGACAATAAAGGGGAATCCCTTCACAAATTACGGGCTGCTCAAAAAATCTATCTCCATCTTTAACCTTGACAGATTTTTTAATCGGCTTTGTAATGTCAATCTCTACACAAACTCTTGCTTCCCCAAGTCTAGTAATGTCGGCTGTAGGTTCATCCACTCTCAAGGGGGTGCCAATACATGCCGCCACCACATATAGCGCAGGAACAGGTAGTATATGGTATGGCAGCTCTGGAATTTTGAACCATACGGGGCATATGGGGGACTCATAGTTCGGATTGAACTCAGGAGTCCATTTGAAGACCCTCATAGGAAATCCACTGAAGTACCATATTTCTCTCAGAAATAACCGTGAGTAGTCATCATGATCGTAGAGGTGAATTAAAATGTGGTTAGCATTAATAGGAACCAATCGAAATCTTCTTTTCAAATTCATCTTCGTAAATAAAAGTCGTAAATTGTTCATGGACGGTCTACCATGAGAAAACTTACCAACCAATGCAAACTTAAACACTTCACATAATTTTTCCTTGTCTTCAGAGGAGAAAACTGCAATCTTTTCTCCATTGTGATCTACAACCTTACCCACCGGCGTGAACGAACTAAGATCAAAGTTCTTCTTGCGTTCGCGAGCATCGGGGGCAAACGGATCGGTCGCCGGAGCAGCGGTGACACCAGCGTAAGAGCGGCCGGCCATGGGAATGGAGAGACCGGCCATGGCCTCTCCCATGGAAGGCTAATGGAGGTGAAAATCTAGAGAGAAGGCAGAGGATTTTCCTAGAGAGAGAAAAGAAATTTTTGGGTTTGTATGCTTGGTTTAGGGTTTTGAATTTGTATTAATTTATGTTTGTAAAAACTGAAAATTAGGGTTTTAGGGCATAAAATTAGGGTTTTAAGGCCTAAAATTCGAAAATTCATAATTAATTTAGAAAAATTCCAAAATGATGAAATTTGATCTTTATAAATCTGAAATTATATGTATATTTCCCAGAAATCAAAAATGTTTTAGTTATATTTTCGAAAATTACAATTTAGGACATAAGATTTCGAAAATTGTGTTAGAATGTCAAATTCATTTAAAATTAGAAAAATCATGTAATTATCACCTCACATAATTCACATATAAAAGAAGGATCATAGAAAACATGAAATATTAGTAAGCATGCACGTATATTATAAGAACCGGTTTTTATATCGTTGCTAGACAATAAAATCGGGATGTCACATAAATATATACATAGGTTTCTAAGTATAACATATCCACTTATGTATGTAAATTTAAAGTAAATAAAATGTAAATATATATAACTAAATACATACATATGTAGAGCTTATACATATGACTAAAGTATAAGTGTAACACATATATATACATGTATCAAATATTTGTGTGAACTATAGAAAAATGACATTCAAGACATAAATATATCTATATGTATGTACGTATGATATATATATATATATATATATGTAAATATAAAAGATCCATTTGAAAATATAGACAACTATGTATATAAGACATGCAGACATATATTGGTAAACTAGGGATCGATTTTGATAAAGCACCCATATATTGATAAAACTTTAATAAATCTATTTTTATAAAAATAGTATATTTTGTCAAAACTGATATTTTTCGTAGAAACACATCATTTTATCAAACTAATTTATTTTCATAAAATTAACATAGTTTCAAAAATACTATATTGTCATAAAACTAATAATCGAATATATTTTCATAAAACTATTATAACTATATGAAACTATTATATTTTCAAAACTAACATAGATTTTGATAAAAGTTTTACAAAATTAAATATATATCATTATAAGCTTCTTTTTACCAAAATATATCTCCATGAAACCATTTTGAAATCATTAATCTCAAGAAAATCCTATTTAAACTACACACATAATTTCAAGAAGCCTAACTCATGAAAATAATATACATACCAAGCATATGATCACATAACCACATAATATATTCACAAAAGTACATGTTGATCACATAATAAAAGCAATAACCACATATTAAGCATAAACTAGATTAACTCCTATCATAATTACCCTTCTAGCATGAAAGTATTACTTAGCTTCTACAAGCAAGTATTCTTGAAATAACATGTATTATAATAACTATAGCTAAGTTAATCATGAAATAACACTTTAGGGAAGCACTTAATAAAATAAATTAGCTACTAAACCAAAAGTAGGGAAGCAAGCTTGGCAAGAACTTTTACTCAAGAGTAGGGAAGCATGCTTTTAGCAAGAACTTTTACTCAAGAGTAGGGAAGCAAGCCTAAGCAAGAACTTGCACTCAAGGTGAACATAAATAACACCTCTACTTATGGGATTAAGCAAGGTTTCTACCTTTTCAAGAATGTTTGAGGGAATAAAGGGACATATGGAAGGCTTAATAGGTATATATGGATGAAAATAGAAGGGTTTGTATATATATATATAGGTGGGTGGAAGATAGGCTATAAATAGGAAGTGTTTTGGGTGTTAAAAGTAGAGTGAAAGTGAGGGTGTGTTTTTAGGCGGGATTTTTGGATGAAAAATGAGGTTGAAGTTGGGATCTATTTATCGAGGAGAAAAAAAGAAATAACTAATATTATAATAAAATAAATATATAAACCATTCATTCTATATGATTATTTATATGTACACATTACTATATTAATAACCTAGTATATATATATATTTATTTATGTGGACATGTAGGTGTATATGTAGATATATACATCACCACTAGTCTGCATATGTGGATGTGTGTGTGGATATGCAAATATAAAAATCACCACTAGGTGATATATGGATGTGTGTGTATATGTAGAGATATATTTTACCACTAGTATATATATGGATGTGTGTGTGTGAGTATATGTAGATATATAATTCATCACTAGTTTATATGTGTATATGTAAACAACTATATTGCCACAAATATATATATATATATATATCTATATTTTCCATGTGTGTGTATAATATATATATATATATATATATATATTTATATATGTACATGTATGTACGTGTGTGTGTGTGTCTATCACTACATGTATGTGTGTGTGTGTGTGTTAAAATATATATATATATATGTATAGATATATATATATATGTGTGTGTGTGCATATTTTATATATATAGATGTGTAAAATATATAAAATATCTGTATGAGCTAATATAGATTCATCTTTGAAACTATAATTTTAGTAGGCAAAAGTAATTTTCTAAATATTTATAGTAAAAGAAAAAAGTTGGAAAGACTTAATGGTCTATGAAATTATATATATATATATATATGTAGTTGTAGAATAGATAATTAAATTATAAATATTTTGGGTGTTCTATATTTCTATTTTCGATTTTATAAAATTATTTTAGGAATGTGACGGTTGTGCAGGTTCATCGTAGGGGCATGTGGAGGTCACATCGGTCGGATCCTCCACTACCAGTGGTATTCTCTTTGCCTTTTCTAGAACTTTTCATCTGCATTCATAGTAAGAACATCACAAAGCAAGAACCTCTTCTACATTCATAGCAAAAAAATCACATAAACGTTAATTTTTAACATGCCACATTACATAACCGCTAATATATAGCAATTCACATTACATAATCAATCATTCAACCACAATACAACATTCATAGAAAATATATATGTTCATAGCAACGAAAATCAAACCAAGCACCATATTTATTCATAGCAATTTTTATTCTTCTTCATCTTCTTCATCTTCATCTTCATCTTGTTTGCCATCGTCATATTGAATTATATTTTCATCATCTTCAAACTCAGAGTCACATTCTTCATCCTCGTCACTTAGACCCATTTCATCGACTTATACATCATCATTGGCCATGTGTGCAAGGTATAATTGGTTGACCTCTTCTAAAGAACTCATACAATCGACGAGGTTACCCATCGGTTCGTTATCAATGATACTATTCAGTGTTCCAGATGATTCTTGTAATTGGTCATGAGTAATCTCTTCATTCACAACTCTACTTCGCAGTCTTGTTTTGATAACGAACCGCCATTGTGATTTATCTCTTCTTATACTGAGGTAAGGCACATAATACACTTGAGACACATGTTGTGCAAGTATGAAAAGGTTGTCTTTAATTTCAACAATGCCATATTGTAGGTGTACCTTCATACCCCTATTCGATATTGAATCAAACTATATACAGTTAAACATCACAACCTCCTTTTGAGGCACACCAGGATACTCTAACTTGATAACTTCCTCTAGTATACCATAAAAGTCTGTACCCCCATTACTTGTGAAACAAACACCAAAATTTGAGGTCTTCCTGTGAGGGGTTGTATTGTTTGTATGGAACGTATATCCACGTACGTAGAACCTATTGAAGGTCTTGACCTTCTTCATTAGACCTCAAGTCAAATCACTCAAATGTTGATCTTCAACATTATTATTCAGATTATCTAACTACATATAACAATATTTTAAGTCAGCGTATTTAAATATATTTTGCTATCACATAGTATTTTTGAAATATATAATTAATTGAGTATTTATGTTGTATAATGAAATACGTACATCGAGTTTAAACCATTCAACAAAATTATTTCGATGCATTCCTCAACCTCTTGATCACTTCGATGTGCCCAATTGTATCGAACGACCGAGCTATACATCCTATAAAATGTTAAGATTTGTCAAAGTCATATACATTCCACTTAACACATTATCTACAAAATGTTAAAGATAGTACTCACTCAATGATAGGGACGACTTCATCACAATTGATGAGTACATGTGAAGCAAGTTTGGTCCACTCATCAATAGTCAAACGGAAATTGATGACAATTGATGAGTACACGTTCTTCACCATTCCCTTTAAGTTATGTATGTACAATAAAATTAGTTGTTTTAACTTCTTAATAATTTAAATGTAAGCATAGAAATTTGAGTTCTTAATAATTTAAATTAACATATCAAATTCAAATTCACAATAATTTAATTACCTCTTGAAAGGATACATCCATTGGAATTGCACAGGGCCACACATGGCAGCTTCAAACAACAGGTGTATAGTCAAGTGCTCCACTGAGTCAAAAAACCCGGGCTGAAAAATGCATTCCAATTTGCGTAAAATGATGGGAATGTTACTATCCAATTATAGTAGATTTTATCACTTAGCTCTGTTGAGCACGATTCTTTAAAAAATTGACTTATTTCAGTTAATGGCTTCCAAACATTCTGTCGGAGTGCGCTTAATTCTATCAAGATCAAACATTGCATAAAGACATGACAGTCATGACTCTTCATATCATGCAAGTTAGTTCCGAATTCTTCAACACAATTTCCCAAATTCAATGGATAGCCGTCAGGCATCTTCAAAAACTTAACCTAAGCGCATATTTCACGTCATTGTTCAATAGTTAAAGTGAAAATGGTTCATGGTTTCAACACTTTACCGTTTGACAAATATTGTAGATGTAACTCTAGACGCCTAAAGTACTCCAACAAGTCAACTCTGGCCTTCTCGTTATCCCTTGTTTTGTTTTTCACATCCACTACATTATTTATTATGTTTTCAAGAAAAACATTCGATGTGCATTACATCCAAGTTATGATGGACGAGATTATCCTTCAACACGGAAACTACCAAAAAAATGCATTGTTTAATCCAATTGTGGTCCACACAATAACCTTGTACTTTTGAGTGTCTTACAGACATATCAGTTACTTTTGGCAAGGGATGCACAAAATCCCATGTTCGCCCAACTGTCATTTGAGAGAGTGGTACAGATCGCTCATGTCTCCTTCTTAATAAAGCATCTTTAGTTTGCCTAAAAAGATGATTCTTAGGCAAAATCTGCCTACGACAATCAAACCACGTCGTTTTTCCACCATGCTTCAATCTAAATAACTTTGTATGATCGATGCATATTGGACAGGCCCATTTTCCGCACATCATCCACCCCAACAACATCCTATATGCAAGAAAGTCATTATATTTCCACATAAGGGTAGCTTTTAATCAAAAGTTCTATCTCATCGAGACGTCAAAAGTTTCACCTCAGTTTGGCCACAACTCTATCAACTCGTCAATTAAAGGCTTCAAATACACATCAATACTATCCTTTGGGTTGCGCGGCCTAGGAATCAAATATGTCATAAACATATATGGGGCTAACAATAACTGGCCAACAAGAATATGGTTTTGATGTTTGATTGAAAGAATTAAATCCATTGGCACATAAACCAAGTCTAATATTCTCAGCTCAGTGGTGAAGTCTGGATGTTTCCTGATGCCACCTCATTTGCTCGGCTGATTTCCCGAAGGCATACAACCTTTTCAACCTTAGAATGAGTGGCATATAGTGTATTATTTTGTAAGGGACATGTATAATGCTCCTTGTACGAGATGGTTTATATTTTGGATGGTGATAGAATGCGCGTGCATCCAATTGTGCATGTTTGTTATAAAGCAACACACATCCTTCAATGCAGCAATCAATTTTTATTAATGTCAGTCCCAAGTTTCTCATTAAGTTTGTTTGACTTCATAATAATTGCTAGGGACATGATTATCAATTTGGATTTGACATTTTTATAAGTTTGGTCATTCTGTCAAAACATCCCTACGGCACATTGTAATCTGATTTCAATTTCATCATTTGAAGAGTGAGTGACAATTTTGTATGTGACTCACATCCTAGCCACATGGGATGATGCGTAGCCTCGAACAAGTTATAAAATTGTGGAGCTTCCCTATTACACGGTTGTTCAATAATTTGACTCGTTTCAGTATCATTTCGTTCAAAATTCCACCGTTGCATACTTCGATAAAAATCATTTTGATCCATAGCATCGTAGACCAAATTTATAACTTGACATGATTGCAAGTACTTGGATAGCGATGTCAACATTCCAGTTTTCTAGAGCAATCTCTCCATGTGTAGTCTAGTACCAATAATTCTGTTGAAACCCATACCTCAAAAGATCATATTTTACATTACTAGCATTACTGTATTTTCCATTCTTACATTTAAAACACGAACACCTAAAAAGCCATTGCTAAGATTACATTATGGTTGTGAGGTTGTAAATTTAGTAAATTAACCCAAACCCAACAAAAATCCATTTGTAAGGTCTGTTCGATCGGGTAATAACCGATTGTATATCCAACTTTGACTCACATGAATATTAGACGAGAGCTCTTAGGGATTTAGAAGGTAGTCTGAAGCCTTGGCTATTCAGGGGCTCCTGCCCCCTCTTACTTCCTTCTATAGCTCATTAAACCTCCTTTAAAAGCCCATAAAGGACATCTAGAAACCCATTAGCAAGTCATTGTGGCTCATAACTCATAGTTAATTAACAAGAAGAACAAGAACAACGAGTTCCCTCTTGGCATGTCAGAAGGCTTTTAGCATTCTTCCTGCCGCTAATAGTAGCACCCTTATCTCATTCCTTCAGTGCCTTTAGAAATGCGGGCTGATATCTATACTCTGTAACAAATATGAGTCTATCATTTACTCAACACGGATATCCATATTAAATTTTGCCAACAAATATACTTATACTCATCAATATCAATGAGATCAAAGCATATATCATAAGCAATATATATCATCCTACAAACACACATCTCATATTTAAAATCATTACTCACTAACAACTTCACTAAAATGTCAATAATATATAACATGACACTAACATGTCAATAATTCACTATAAATGTAAAACATAATACTAACATCATTATTCTCATGCTAAAAATTCACTACAAGTATAAAACGTAACAGTAACCTATCAATAATATTGAAATACACTAATGTTCACTATTTTAAAATATACTTGAAACTTAGGAGCCTCCAAAAATTGATAGTATATCAAACCTAACAATTATTTCAAAAAATGAAAAATAAAATAGAAATATTTTTAAAACTAAAAAATAAAAAATAAAAAATAAATAAAAATAATAAGGGGGGCATGTTTGGGTTGGGTGGGGGGAGGGGACGTGGGTGGGAGGGGAGAGAAAGGAGGTTGAAGAAGGAGGGTGGGTGGGGTATTGTAATAACCCGGTACTTCTAGGTGTGTCAAAAGTTAATTATATGATTAAATTATTTAGTGTTTTATGTGATTATTAGTTTATATGTGAACTATGTGATTAAATTAATGTTTTATTATCTTATAAGTGAAATGTGTGATAACTATTATGTTTGCATACCAACCATTGGATTCAACGTATATGCATATAAATCAATATATACATATATAATTCTATACATACATTTTTCAAAGTTATAATAATAGGTATTATTTGTAATGAAGTCATATATATAGTATTTTTATATGTTAAAGTATATGTAAATACAAATATGTATGTTTTCGAAATTATATGTATATCCTAGGTCATTTTGTATTTTAGATGATGTAGATATATATATATATACGCACTAATTTATGCTTAAATATGTATTATTTAAATGTTATATGATTAATTTCTACTGCAATAAATACCTTGCAATATATACCTATTTTTATTTACAAAACCCATAATTATTGGAATTATTTTCTACTTCATTTAGTAATTATAAAATGCATAAAATTCAAACACACACACATACATACGTATATATATATATATATGCGCATATACATGAATTTATATAGTTATATAAATAATGGTTAGATTATTTTTCTTGATATTGCCATTTTCACTAAAATGTGTCATTTCACACTATAATAATTATTTTGAAAATTATTTTTAAATACTAGGTCGTAAGACTATGGATCATATATATATAAATATCTTACACTTTATATGTATATATTTTAAAGAAAATTCATATACATAAATGTATAAGATTATATTTTCATTTCTTTAGGCATTTTTCATCATAAACATTGGAAAAATTATATTGTGTAAAAATATCTTAAAAATATAAAAAGAGGAGGGGATGAACGAAATTTTATGTATATATATGTATAATATAAATATATGGTGTATATTATTACTTGCTCCCCAATTCTCCTTGCATTAAATGAATATTCACACATGTAAGAATTCTTCTAGATATGTTTATACATGTAAGGCTTAGATTAAACTAGATTATGAAGTGTGCATTTAGACTCACACTTAAGCTATAATTAGGTATTGAGTTGGGCATTGAGTTGGAAGATTTCATTTATTATAACCCTTAGTTGTAACCTTAGGTGGAAAGATAACAATAATTAGAAAATGACTTAATTATTTAATAATCTTATTTCTTAAGCACAACTACTATAAATAGGGGATACATTGGAGATTTGTCACTTCATTTTCATCACATAACACACACAAACACATCCACACACAAAATCTCGCCTAAAACACCCCACTCACACTTACCTTACCCTAAACACACAAAACACTTCATATTCATAGTAAATCTTCTACCCACATATATATATACATAAACCCTTCATTTTACATACTTATAACCCCATAAAACCCTCTCAAAAAAAAAGGTAGAAGAATATTTAATTAAAGTAGGGACCTTACTTAATTTCATAAGTAAAGGTTCTACTTTAAGTTATAGATATTATACCTTATAGAAGTGAATGCTTCATATTTAATACAAGGTAGTGATTTCTCTTAATACATGAGCTAGTTTTCTTATAATGTTAACATATTATTCTCCTATTAGGACATGGGATCTAACCACAAGTTGGTTACTATCTTAGTCCGAAAGGATTTCACGACAATTTAGCTAAATGCATGTTGTGTGTTCATGAACAATTGTGCTGGAAATTTGGGCGTTTCTGCTCGATTTATGTGCTGGAAAATTAGGATTTATGCTTATATAGGGTTTATATATGTGTTTATGGTTTTATTCATGTGTTAGAAGTTACAAATTCAGTGTTTAAAACTGAAAATTGGAGTTGTTTTCAAAGCTGGAAATTCTGCCCTCAAAACTAGAATTACTGTTCCAGCAGCTGAAAATCTTGTTTTTCAAGGCTGGAATTTCGAATTTTACAAACTGAAAATCTATTTTTGAAAGGCTGGAAATTCCAGTGTGTAATTTTAGTATGTTTTAAGATGAAATTTGAGTATTTCGCAAACTGAAAATTCTGTTCGCAACCTGAAACGTGCAAGCTGAAAATTATGTTCTATGCTGAAATTTTGTGTAACGTGCTGAAAATCAGTGTGTATTGTGCTGGAAATTGTACTGATTATACTGGAAATTGTGTGTATATGGGCCCAAAAAGTGATAGGGGTGGATGGGGCAGAGTTCGGCCGGGCGGCAACGGGCTTCCCGATCTTAAACGTTCTCGCCATCCATTGTTGCCTAATCCCACCTTACATGGACGGAGTGTTCCATGTACTGAAGTGGGTCGTAGGAAATTCGACATATGCCCGGGATATGACCACTGAAGTATGTGAACATATGCATGCCCAAGTCACACACGCGCACCTTATGTGTTAAGTGAAATTGCTACTCAACGTTATTGTTGACGTTGTTAATATTTAATGTTTTAGCCCGACATGAGAACGAAGGTATCAAGGGGGAGGATAGCGAGGGATGATTTGAAGCCTTTGGCTAGGAGAGGTCATAGACGAGTCTTTGTAATTGTATCATGTATTTAGGTCTCTTATTATGTACTTGGTCTTTTGCTATGTAATAAAAGACTTTGAGGAAAAAATAATTTTTACTTTCTATAATAAAAGTATTCATAGCATATTCCCATAACTAGCCAATGGTTTCGGGTCGTCACAGGTGGTATCAGAGCAGGTAGCCAGCCGAAAAATCGGGAGCTAAGTGCTATGTGGGGCAAAGTGCTACGTGTACGGGAGCCACCGCTTGAGCCTGTGGAGCATATTGATAAGTATTAAGACCATGAGGCCGAATTGTTATATATAGAGCCTACTAGGCCAAATTTTTATATACTGAGCCCACGAGGTAAAACATTAAGCCCGCAGGGAAAAGTGCTACGTGCGCGGGAGACACCTCTTGAACCCACAGGAGCCACCTCTAGAGTCCCAACGCCTGGCAGTCGATAATAGTATGTGTGACTTTTGCTTCAAAAATTCTAGTGTACCTATTGGATTTCGTATTTGATTGATATATATTTTGGGTTTAAGCCTAAGCTGTGCTGGGTATAGATCCTCGTCGTGTGATCTCGGATTAGATGGGAGGTAGGCTAGGTCCGAGACGGTTAATTAGGGATGAATTTTCGTGGGTGGTATTTGACATGCGGGGTGGCAAGTGTGGTTGGGGCTGCCGACCAGTCCATACTTTGTTCGCCTAAATGGCGAATACTTGACCAATTTGAGAATAAGGCAAATTTTCTTGGGTAATAGCTTCAAATGACTACGGATGGAATTATGTGACTTAAGTTGTACGTGTGTGAAATCCACCCTTGCACCTATAGGAATCATCTTTAAAGTCACAACGCCCAACAACCAATATTAGTCAATGTAAGTTTGCTAAAACCTCTAGTGCATCTATTGAATTTCGTATTAGGTTGAATTATATTTTGCGAAAACGTATCTTTTGATAAAATGAATACTAAGAAAGGGATAATTAGTACTAAAATAGGGACCTTGATATTTGGGAAATGTAGAAGCTAGGTACTTTATTGAAATTGAGGAAAAACGATTTGGAAGTTTGTGGTGAGCTAAGGCTCGAAATCTAAGATACGTAGTAGAAATTGTATTGAGAATTGAAAAGTACAATGGAGCAATTGATAAATTAAGACACTGTGTGATACCACAAATCCCAGGGTGGCCAAAGAAAAAGGAACTCCGGAGGATACCTCAAAGCTGGGGGATGGATGTGCAAGGTAACAAAATAAACTTACAGTCGTTAAAGGTACGCTTTCAGTTTGCCATCATTTAGTTTGAATATTAATCGATCTTAGCTCTATAGTATCTAATTTCTTTTCTAGACTAGAGATTCAACCTGATATTTGTCATATGATTTAGAAGTAACCACTACCCAAGTGTTTATGAGTTATTTGATTATGTACACAAAGTTTAAGTATATTCTAAACTGGATTTGAAATTAGGTTATTACCAAGGGAGAATACGAGGGGGAATTTTAGTAGAAATAAGAAAATAAGAGCAACTATGGAATAGAATAAAGATATATAGTAGAGCTACTAGGAATGATGAACTTAAGTATAGTTTCTATTTTAGGTAAAGTGTGTAATAGTTAAATGACGATTCTCTTGTGATAAGTTATGTTTCTTAGCTAATTCTTTTCGTATGTTCTCATTATCACTTATTCAAAAGATCTCTACAATTCATTTTGTTCGGAAACCCCTTTTTACTTGTTAATCGAACCTTTGAGACCTATATTCTCTTTGTGAATTGTCTCTAAAACTATAAGTTTGATTGTTACATATATTTTTACCCCGATATATATATTCACAATATCGATATTTATTCGGTATAATATTCGTTGTTTGATTTAAAAGAAAGAAAAGGCCAATGTTGCCGTTGACCTCCTTTTAAAAACAACAACTTCAGTGGCGGCTATTGTCTTCGTAATCATTCTCTTTTGAGGCACTCTTGAAAGATTTCTCAATCGACAACTTTTTCATCTCTTTCTTGAAAAATTTGTGATATAGGAAATTTCCAAATTACTTTTCCTCTTAGTAAACGCTTGAAATCTTTGCAATTTACGCCAATCAATATTTGACACTTGAATCGACAAAGATGTTATTCAAACTTCTACATATTCTCAGTCTTTTATTCCATTCTCACTTCTAAACTCCAAACATGAAAATCTTTCGAAACAAGCCTTGAAGATTGATGAGTTATTCCTGATCTCTAGTAAAATTCTTCATGTATATTTACAAATAGTATTTTATATGAAAATGTTGACAACTATTTTGCAAATCCCACTACATTTATAGCTCACTCTTCAAATTTTCGATTCTCTATTCATATTAATTGGATAAAAATTATTTTCAGTTTTGCCGTATACATTTTTGATTTAATTTTGTATCCATCCGAACTATTGCAACCCTTACTAACATTTGAGTAAAACTTGAACATATCACCAAGGATTCGTTATAAGACTACTTTGAACTTAGCAAGGCAATGATGAAATATGGATAGTTGTGAATAGACTTATGACAAGTTCTCACTTCATTGTGTGATTTACAAACAAGACATAGTTGGATTTCATGGTGTCTCGGTTAGCATAAGTCTTAGATAGAAACCGACGATTTGTTCTAAAGTTGGCAAGGCTTACAAAGTGTTTTGTCCACTAAGTTGAATATTAGTATCTCTTTCCAACCTCAAACTAGTAGACAAATATAAAGAATTATGCAAACCCTTGAGGATATGCTTCAGTTGATAATCGACACCACTCACTAGCCGAATTTTCCTATAACAATAATTATCAACCTATATTTGGCATGACCCATTCGAAGCACTTTATGAACAAAGATATAGATCCACAATATGTTGGAATGAAGTTGGCAAATGCAAAGCTCAAAGTTAGTATGGGAAATCACCAAAGTTACCAAAGTAGCTCGAAAGCAAATGACAAAAACACAAAGCCGTTAAAAGAATTACATAGATAAGAGACAAGAAGATTTGGAATTGGAATTAGGAAAAGGAGTCTTAAGATTTGGGACACAAATGGAAAGCTTAAACTAAGTTATGACGGTTTTTCTGAAATATTTGGAAGAACAGGAAAGGTAGTATATAAGTTGGCATTACCTTCTACCTACCAGAAGAGCATAACGTTCCAATACTTAAGAATGAATTTCGGGGACGAAATTCCTTTTAAAGAGGGGAGGATGTAATAACCCGGTACTTCTAGGTGTGTCAAAAGTTAATTATATGATTAAATTATTTAGTGTTTTATGTGATTATTAGTTTATATGTGAACTATGTGATTAAATTAATGTTTTATTATCTTATATGTGAAATGTGTGATAACTATTATGTTTGCATACCAACCATTGGATTCAACGTATATGCATATAAATCAATATATACATATATAATTCTATACATACATTTTTCAAAGTTATAATAATAGGTATTATTTGTAATGAAGTCATATATATAGTATTTTTATATGTTAAAGTATATATAAATATAAATATGTATGTTTTCGAAATTATATGTATATCCTAGGTCATTTTGTATTTTAGATGATGTAGATATATATATATATATATACGCACTAATTTATGCTTAAATATGTATTATTTAAATGTTATATGATTAATTTCTACTGCAATAAATACCTTGCAATATATACCTATTTTTATTTACAAAACCCATAATTATTGGAATTATTTTCTACTTCATTTAGTAATTATAAAATGCATAAAATTCAAACACACACACATACATACGTATATATATATATGCGCATATACATGAATTTATATAGTTATATAAATAAGGGTTAGATTATTTTTCTTGATATTGCCATTTTCACTAAAATGTGTCATTTCACACTATAATAATTATTTTGAAAATTATTTTTAAATACTAGGTCGTAAGACTATGGATCATATATATATAAATATCTTACACTTTATTGTATATATTTTAAAGAAAATTCATATACATAAATGTATAAGATTATATTTTCATTTCTTTAGGCATTTTTCATCATAAACATTGGAAAAATTATATTTTGTGTAAAAATATCTTAAAAATATAAAAAGAGGAGGGGGTGAACGAAATTTTATGTATATATATGTATAATATAAATATATGGTGTATATTATTACTTGCTCCCCAATTCTCCTTGCATTAAATGAATATTCACACATGTAAGAATTCTTCTAGATATGTTTATACATGTAAGGCTTAGATTAAACTAGATTATGAAGTGTGCATTTAGACTCACACTTAAGCTATAATTAGGTATTGAGTTGGGCATTGAGTTGGAAGATTTCATTTATTATAACCCTTAGTTGTAACCTTAGGTGGAAAGATAACAATAATTAGAAAATGACTTAATTATTTAATAATCTTATTTCTTAAGCACAACTACTATAAATAGGGGACACATTGGAGATTTGTCACTTCATTTTCATCACATAACACACACAAACACATCCACACACAAAATCTCGCCTAAAACACCCCACTCACACTTACCTTACCCTAAACACACAAAACACTTCATATTCATAGTAAATCTTCTACCCACATATATATATACATAAACCCTTCATTTTACATACTTATAACCCCATAAAACCCTCTCAAAAAAAAGGTAGAAGAATATTTAATTAAAGTAGGGACCTTACTTAATTTCATAAGTAAAGGTTCTACTTTAAGTTATAGATATTATACCTTATAGAAGTGAATGCTTCATATTTAATACAAGGTAGTGATTTCTCTTAATACATGAGCTAGTTTTCTTATAATGTTAACATATTATTCTCCTATTAGGACATGGGATGTAACCACAAGTTGGTTACTATCTTAGTCCGAAAGGATTTCACGACAATTTAGCTAAATGCATGTTGTGTGTTCATGAACAATTGTGCTAGAAATTTGGGCGTTTCTGCTCGATTTATGTGCTGGAAAATTAGGATTTATGCTTGTATAGGGTTTATATATGTGTTTATGGTTTTATTCATGTGTTAGAAGTTACAAATTCAGTGTTTAAAATTGAAAATTGGAGTTGTTTTCAAAGCTGGAAATTCTGCCCTCAACACTGGAATTACTGTTCCAGCAGCTGAAAATCTTGTTTTTCAAGGCTGGAATTTCGAATTTTACAAACTGAAAATTTATTTTTGAAAGGCTGGAAATTCCAGTGTGTAATTTTAGTATGTTTTAAGCTGAAATTTGAGTATTTCGCAAACTGAAAATTCTGTTCGCAACCTGAAACGTGCAAGCTGAAAATTATGTTCTATGCTAAAATTTTGTGTAACGTGCTGAAAATCAGTGTGTATTGTGCTGGAAATTGTACAGATTATACTGGAAATTGTGTGTATATGGGCCCAAAAAGTGATAGGGGTGGATGGGGCAGAGTTCGGCCGGGCGGCAACAGGCTTGCCGGTCTTAAACGTTCTTGCCATCCATCGTTGCCTAATCCCACCTTACATGGACTGAGTGTTCCATGTACTGAAGTGGGTCGTAGGAAATTCGGCATATGCCCGGGATATGACCACTGGAGTGTTTGGTTGGGTGGGAGTATTGGTTGGAATTGAATTACGGCACGGCGAGATAAGGTAGCCGCCCGTCGAGGTGGAAAACGGTAGAAAAGTGTGCAATTTATGATTCTTATGAATCTGAAAGTTTATATGGTTTATATTGATGCAAGTATGTGAACATATGCATGCCCAAGTCACACACGCGCACCTTATGTGTTAAGTGAAATTGCTACTCAACGTTATTGTTGACGTTGTTAATATTTAATGTTTTAGCCCGACATGAGAACGAAGGTATCAAGGGGGAGGATAGCGAGGGATGATTTGAAGCCTTTGGCTAGGAGAGGTCATAGACGAGTCTTTGTAATTGTATCATGTATTTAGGTCTCTTATTATGTACTTGGTCTTTTGCTATGTAATAAAAGACTTTTAGGAAAAAAAAAATTTTTACTTTCTATAATAAAAGTATTCATAGCATATTCCCATAACTAGCCAATGGTTTCGGGTCGTCACAGGTATGGGAGGCGCATGGCAATTGCCTCCCCCAGCATTAGTCGTCACTAGTAGTAGAGGGGCCGCCGCACGAGGGGGGGGTGGGTTATCTTTGATGTGGGGAAGGAAAAATTGGAAAAAAAATTTGAAGTACAGTATATATAGATAACACCTAGCCACAGATGGACTGTGGCTATTAGCCGCGGGCTAGCCGTGGCCACCCCCACCCATAGATGGTTCATGACTATTAGCCAGGATTTGGCCATGGCTAAGCATGCTAGTCTGTGGCTAATAGCCATGTCTATTAGCCACGACCTAGCCACTATCTAGCTACGGTTTAACCATGGCTAAATATTTTACCATGGAACATCCGTGGTTGAATACTAAAATCTGTGTTTGATTGGTAATTTTACAATAAAATGTTGTAAATTATTAATAACATCACATATCATTGAATTACAGATAAAATATAGTATAAGTTATGGCAATTTATCAATTATAAATTTTCAAATTAAGATAATTAACTTTTATATATATAAAAGTGATCATAAACGTTGAAGTGAACTGATCAGGAATATATATATATATATATATATATATCCTTGTATATATAGTATAACCCAAATTGTGATATTATAATACAATAGTAAAGTCTAAACAAATAATTATGAAACTTAAGTTGTGATTTAACTCAATAGAACATTATAATTTTGTCAAATAATTAAAACGGTCATTGGTCATTCAATTATATATCAATTTAAAAGACTTATTTTAGTAATAATAATAAATTAAATTAGGGTTATAATTGTTATATATAATACAATAATTAAGAAAACAAATTAACACATTTGTATTCAAAGAACATATTAAATCGAGCACAAATAACATAATTGAATAGCAAAACAATTGAATAGCCATGGAATATTGCCATGGCTAATCCGTGGCTTTATTTTTCAGTCCATAAAAAAATAAGATCCATGGCCAATCCGTGGCTACAATTTCTATAAAAATAAATAAATAAAATAAAATAAAATAGGCTACAAAAAATCCATGGCTAAATTAGCCACAGATTTTTCCGTGGCCAATCTGTGGCTAATCTTTTACACCATGTTGGGCACAGACTAGACACGGAAAATACGTGGCTAATCCACAACTAAAATTTTCCCGTGTGCTTACAACTCGCAGTGTCTAATCCATCGCTAATTGGTCATTTTCTAGTATTGGAAATATTGGTCAAAAGTTCGGTCACAAAATCATTCCTCATATCAAAAGATTTTGTGATCGAAACATCGGTCACAACATCCTTCTTGAAAATGTTTTCATGCTTTGTAACAGAAATTTCGATCACAAATATCTGAATTTCAAAAGGACTGATTTGGCACTAAATTTTCACTAACAAACTCGTAATAACATTAATAAGTATTTTTTTATAATTTTTTAATACTTCAAATGAAAATAGTGGGTAAGCAAATTATATAATATTTTTATTTTATATTTCGGACCCTTTTTTTCAGTTTTTGTGACTGATTCATCGGTCACAAATACTAGTCTCATTTTACCAGCAATCGGTCACAAAATTGATCACAAGTCAATATATTTTGTGCCCGACCTATCTCGGTCACAAAAAATAGTTGTTCTAGTAGTGGAACACCACATGTAATAACGATCGCACGACAGCGTGAGGCATGCATGACCTAGGCATGCGTGGGTAGATGTTGCCAAGCACGCGGGCGGTACATGAGGTACACGCCAATTAAAATGACTGAAGGCAACCACTGGGCCATGACTAATGTAGAGTAAATAGCGAAAGAGTTTTACTTTAATTGTACTTTATTAGAAATCCTATGACTGGTATATTTCTTTCCTTTTAAAAGTTTCAATTCCTGGTCAAGTAAGTGTTTTTCTTTTAAGGTTTAGATCTCTATTCAAATTAGAACTCTTCTAGTTATTATATATTGGAGATTTCTATTATTCTTATGATCAATCAATAATATAGTTTTTTACATAAACTTTCCTACATTTTTTTGATTGACACTTTCTTAAGTATTATTGTGATATAAGTTTTGCATGTTAACATGTACTCGCTACGTCAGTTGGTAATCAGAGCATGGCTAGTTGATCAAATGGGAAAAAATAGTGGTTCGAAGAATGTCGATCGTGGAATTGAGACAACAAGAGAATGGAGGTGACAAGAAAATTGATGATTTGATCAATTGGAGAGACACTTCAATGATGTCGTTGAGAGACTTGAAACCGTAGCTCTTGGGGTAAAAACAAACACGACAAAAGGAAGGATTCAAGCCAGTGAAGAGGTGTCTCATTAGCAACCAAAATAAAAGACTTGTTTTTTATAATCAACGTAGACAACCAGTCTATAATGTTTTTGATAATCAATATAGACAACATATTTATGATGATGATAGTTCTGACAATGATCTTTAAGAAGTAGAGGAACGTGCACAAAATGTGAGGAGTTAACAATATTGCTACAAGGAAAGGGAAGCACCAGATTTCCATCTAAAGGTAGATATCCGTAGCTTTAGCAGTAATCAAAATATTGAAGACTTCCTAGAATGGACTGTTCAAGTTGAAATATTCTTCAGCTACATGGATATACCTAAACAGAAGAAGGTACAATTAGTAGCATGCAAATTGAAGAGGTGTGTTTTGACATGGTGGGATAGAGTTCAATCCCGTGGAGTGCGATAAGGGAAACAACGCCCACGATCTTGGGAGAAGATGGGATCACTTTGGAGGAGAGATTTTCTACCTCCAGATTATGACCAAATTTTTTTCAGCGATACCAATGTTGTCACCAAGGAACAAAATCTATTCATATTACACTATTGAATTTATGAGATTGACAGAGAGGAACGACTTGAGAGAGACTAAGGGTCAACATGTCGCTAAATATCTTGACCGATTAAAGTCAACACTTAAAGACAAATTTGGGTCCAAGTCATAAGAACCATGGCTAAAGCTCATAATATTGCATTAAGAGTAGAGTACATGCTGTATGAGAGGGTGAAGGCACATCACTCTCACAAAAATTATGAGGATATGGCTAGAAAATCCCAAGCTTCAAGCTCAAATAATGATATGTTTAAAAGGCAGAGGACGGTGGGAAAGCAAAAGGTGACGAATGACAAGGAGGCACCAAATACTACAAATCTCTATGCAAGACCAACCTCTAGCAAGTGCGATGTCATGACCCGATAATCCTTAATATTTAAATAATTGATTTAAAATCTTTTGCTTCTTGGAAATGTTATTATTACTTGTTGTTTTCAAATTTTAGTTTGCTTTTGAGATTAACTTACAATTTGAACAGTAAAGTGTTAATTTTTGTATTTCGATTACCACTCTTGGAAAATTCATCTATTAAATACTTATGAGTTTTCAAAACTAACATAAATAAGTATTCTAGACTTTTATGCATGGAGAAGATGTAAATTTGAATAAATTACATGAGTTTTCAAATTTTAGAGGAATTTGACATTCTAACACAATTTTAGAAATTCTATGTCCTAAATTGCAATTTTTGAAAAGTTATATGTTAAATTTTAATTTCTGGGAAATATACATATACTTTCAGTTTTATAAAGATTAAATTTCATAATTTTCAAATTGTTCTAAATTAATTATGAATTTTCGGATTTTATGCCCCAAAACTGTAATTTTATGCCCCAAAACCCTAATTTTCAATTTTTACAAAAATAAATAAATACAAATTCGAATTTTTAATGAAATAAAGACATGATTTCAGATTTTACAAGATTATGACAATAAAAATCAGATTTTATTTGATTTTATTTGATTTTGTGTTAATATTTTGTTAAAATATCTTCCTACATTTATTTGGTGAATCTAGCAAATCTTATACTTGGAGCATTCTAATGAGTTTAGGGCTTGAATCATCATATTAGGCCAAAACATAATATAATTTAGGGTACAACTCATATTATTTAGGGTAACACTTGTGTAACTCACAACCACAATTAGGTGTGAACATAATTAATGATAAGCCTAGTTGGAAAATCACATTAATTAATAAGATAAAACCTAATAACATAATCTTGTTTCTTGGCCAACAACTATAAATAGGAGGGGGTGATCTTCATTTCCATCACACAACACACACACAACACAAATCCCGCCTATAGACACATCCCCTTACTCACTCTACTCTCAATACCCAAAACACTCCATATTTATAAAATATCTTTCACCCACATATGTATATATATAAACACTTCTTTTTACATACATATATACCTATTATCCTTCCTTATAGCCTTTTATATACCCTCTTTTTCCCTAAAAACATTTAAAGGTGGGAATTTTGCTTAATTACATAAGTTTAGTTGTTCTATGCTTTTACATACTTAAGTGCTATTATGCTAGAAGATAGATGCCACCATGTTTAAAGTACTCCTTAATTGTATTTATATGCTCTAGTTTATGCTTATGCCTTATTATGTCCAATATATGCTCTCCTAAAGCATGAAATCATGATCTTTATATGAAAATATATTTATGTGACAATCTTTATTTGTGCATGCCGAGCCCAAATGTGTTTTCGGTATGGATGGGGCTAGAGTTCGGCCAGGCGGCAATGGGCTTGCCGGTCTTAAAATAGTTCTCACCATCCATGCCTAATCCCATCTTGCATAGACGGAGTGTTCCATATATTGGTTGTGGGTCATAGGAAATTGGCATAGTCTCGAGATATGACCACCGATGTGAACGGATGGAATTGGTGTGAATGGATGGAATATTGGGATCAACGATGTGAACGGTTGGTATATTATGATGTGGGAGATATAAGGAAATTATGATCACGATAGCGTGATCCAAATGTACAGTATTATGTGAAATATTATATGACTATGTGCACATTTTACACACACACACACACACACCTTATGTGATTAAGTGAAATTTCTACTCAACCGTCGCGTTGATTCTTCTTTACGTGAATATTTTTAGACAAAAATGAGATAGCAGATCAGAGTGGCACAACGGAAGCGTTTGGAGGCCTTTTACACAATAAAGTTGCTTTTGTATTCTTTTTGAAAATTGTAACTCTCTTATTTTGTATGCAAAAATTACTATTTATGCTTAATAAAATATAAAGGAATATCGCGGTCTTTACATGCTACATGTGCAAACAGCTTGGGCACCAATCTAGTGATTGTCCTCTATGAAAATTAGTCAATATCATAGACAAAGGAGAACTGGAAGATGCAAAGTATGTAGAAAGCTTGGATGAATAGAAACTCATTGTTAGAAAGTTGATGCTTTCACCTAAACAAGAAGACAACTCTCAGAGGCATCAATTGTCCCAGATCAAGTGTACTATCAATAATCGTTTCTTAGATATCATTATTGATAGTGGTAGCTTTGAGAATATTATTGGTAAGAACATTGTTGAACAACTCAGCTTAAAAATATCCTAAACCCTACACTGTTAGTTGGATTAAATCTGTTGAGAAATTCCATGTTACCAAAAGATGGAAAGTGCATTTCTCTATTGGCAAGTATAGGGATGAGGTATATTTTGATGTAGTAAAAATGGATGCTTTTCATTTATTACTTGGTAGACCATGAAAGTTTGATATTGTAGCTCAATATGATTGAAAGGAAAACACATACAAGTTGGAGAAAGATAGAATCAAGATAAACTCGTTGCCTATGAAAATCAGACATAAACCCAAAGCTTCTAAAATGGTGGGAAATACTTTCTTTACAGTAACGCACTACATTCATGAAGTTGAAGTAGATTGTGAGCAAGCTAGAGAAATTCATGCTTTGATTGAAAAATATGCTTTAACTATGAAGGAAGAGCAGCAAGAAAGAGAATATTGAGATACCATAAAAGCTACTATTGGAGGAATTCCCCATAATCTTGCTTGACGACCTACAAGATGCCTTGCCTCCAATACAAGTCATATAACACCATGTTCATTTGATTCTTGGTGCTAGTTTTCCTAATCTACTGCACTACGAAATGAGCCCTCAAAAGAGTGAGATTTTGAAAGGGAAAGTGAAAGAATTGCTACAAAGGGGATGCAGTAAAGAGAGCATGAGTCCATGTGTCATCCCTGGTCTCTTAACTCCAAAGAAAGATGGTAGTTGGTATATATGTGTTGATAGTTACACCATCAACAAAATCTTTATAGGATATAAATTCCCTATCCCTCCCCTTGATGAGATGCTTGATCATTTATATGGAGCCAAATTCCTAACAAAGATAGATCCTCAGATTGGCTACCACCAAATTCTCAATGACCCGAGGAAAAGTCGAAAACAACATTTATACCTAACACGGCTTATATGAATGGCTTGTGATGCTATTTCCAGCTCACTAAATATTCTAGTACTTTCATGTGATTGATGAATCATTTGTTGTTTCTGGGTTATGTTGTTGGAGAGTGCGGGATTCAAGTAGATGAAAAGATGATCAAAGCCACACGGAACTTTGTCCTTGCCCAAGCTGAATTTGCATACAACAATTATGTCCACACCTCAATCGGCAGATCACCATTTTTAGTAGTTTGTACGAAGCCACCACAACATGCACTTGACTTGGTAAAACAATCAAAGATTTATGGAGTAAGTGTTGCAGCGGAAAATATGGAAAGTCAATGGCAAAGTGTTCAAGTAGAATTGTTCAAGCAAAGTGTTCAACTAAAGATTTTTGGAAGAAGGTTTTTATAAATTTTTTCCTACATTTTTGGATTGAGACTTTCTTAAGAATTATTGTGAGATAATTTTTGCATGTGAATGTTTGCTCATTGCGTCAACGACTCAGGCCAGTGACATAGCTAAGTTACAAATGGATTGGTCTGAGATCATATGGCCTTGAACAAACTATGAAACTCAACAACTCAATGTGATCTAAGAATATCTAAAAAGCAAATGTGATACAAGAGTAATCGAATTAAGATGTTTATTAACATAAGACACCTACATTAATTTGACATTCGGGTACAAATCCTTAGGTCATCCATAAGTGAAAGAAATCGGTAACTTATCCTGATAAACTTACTTGTGTTGCTTAAATGAAAACTATAAGTGCTAGTCAATTAAATATGTTTCGGGCAAATTGCATAAAACCTACCTGTGGTTTTGTGAAATTGGATGTTGATATCTTATAGTTTAAAAATATGGAAAAACAACACCCTCTGATTTTTAAATTTATGCTCACATTCTCTTGTCATTACAGTGAGGTTGACGAGGTTTATATTTTATTAAAATACCCGCTATGCCCTTGCTATTATGGACCATTAGATCTTAATTAAAACAAAATGAATGGTCTAGATTTATTGTTCAAGAAAAAAAATATAATAATTAAATAAAAATATAATAGTTAAATAAAAAAATATTTATACACACATTACACACACAAAAACACACCTATACACACACTTGACACACACATCTGCACACACACAAACTCAAACACAAACCTGCGCACACATACCTGTACACACACTTGCTCACACACACAAGAACATGCACAAACACACACACAAACAAGAACACACCTGCACACACACTTGCACACACACACACACACACACACAAAAGAACATGCACAAACACACACACAATGTAAGGACCCGTATTCTCACTCCCATTATGTATAGATATATTTATATGTGTTTATTTCATATTTATAGGTATATGTTTTCATAATGTTAATACCTTGTGTTTTATGTTAGTTTTTCGCAAATTTATAAGTTAGGGTTATTTCTTGTCCTAGTTAACCATCATATAAACTATATAATTCATGAAAATATATGTATACACACACACACACACACATATATATATATATATATATATATATTTGGTTTTGTGTAATAAGATTTAGAAGATTTTTGAAAAAACCCTAAAGAAAGCCTAAAATTGCATTTTCTACCCCTAAATGATATTTTCTTCCATAAAAATGTAAAATAAGAAAACAACTTATAAATTTTCAGATTTGCACTAAGGGGGGCATTTTTTTTAAGGTATAGGAAACATAAAAATGTTTTATACTTGGTAGAAAATCACCCTCAAGTCTTCATCCCTCAAGTATTGATGACAATGTACAAGTGTATATACACTTGTATAATCCCTTCTAGATGTAGTTATACATGTATGCTCCAAATTAGCCTAGACTAACACTTAACCCAATTAGGCTTGTTAATTGGACACTTAGTTGGAAAGTAAGAATGATTAAGATTAGGACACAATCATATTTTAATGCTATCTCTCACACTATTAATTATAAGAAGTATTAGGCAAAGAAAACACAAAAACACCACCCACACACTCTTGAAAAACATTCACACTCTCCCCCTCATACTTTTACCTTCATCTTTAGTCAATTTCATCACAAAATTTCAGCCACTTTCATCCTTGTACTTCCATACAACTCTTAAACTACAAGAAGAACCCTTACTACAAGAAGGTAGAAACCTTGCCTATGGCATAAGTTAGGGTTAGGTTTTTATGAAAGTATTAGCCTTATTTCTACCCCATTAGACCCTAAGAGGTGATCACAAGTTGATTTCCATCTTGGGTCTTAGGGAACACAAGAGAATTTGGTCTTATGCTTATAGTGATTTTATGTACATTTTACCCTTGAATTTCTTGAAACTATGTTGAAATTTTGCTTGCAATATGTTCAAATGATGCTTAAGTTATGTATTATGATGTTTGATACTTGTTAATACTTCAATCATTTGTTAGAAGCTGAAACTTCATGTTTGTCAAGGTGAATTTTTAGTTCAAAGCTTGTTGGAAACACTATTCATAGTGCTGAAAAATTTGTTACAAGTCTGCAAATTCTTATTTTTGAACAACTGAAAAATCTGATTTTTCCAAACTCAAAACCTATTTTATATGTTGTAATTCCAGTGTATAATAATCTGGAAAAACAGTTTT
Organism: Petrea volubilis; assembly: GCA_026212405.1. NCBI lineage: Eukaryota > Viridiplantae > Streptophyta > Magnoliopsida > Lamiales > Verbenaceae > Petrea > Petrea volubilis. The sequence continues at coordinate 13,913,655 of CM047871.1, read as the reverse complement.
TTCAAAGCTGTAAAGTTCGGCTTCGGGGCCTGGAAATTCCAGCTGTCGCGCAATTAAGCGTTTTGCTTCGCAGTCTGAAAATTCCAAGTCTCGTAAGCTGAAAACTCGGAATGTCACTAACCAAAACTTTGTTTTATAACATTAGAAACATATTTTTGAAATCCCAGCAGGTTTTAGGCTAGAAATTCCATGCTTACAAACTGAAATTTTCTACTCGACGTAAATATTTGCAGACTGCAAATTTTCAATTCGTAAAGGTTGAAAAATATGTTCATTTATGAGAAATCAGTGTGAAAGGATACTGAAATTCTATAAAACTATATGTTATACATGAAGTTTATGTGTACATGATGGATGTGGTCTAGTTCGGCCGAGCGGTGTTGGGCTTGCCGGTCTTAAATTAGTTCTCAACCCTCCATCGTTGCCTAATCCCTCCTTGCATAGACGGAGTGTCTATCTACTGAAGTGGGTCGTAGGAAAATCAGCATATGCCCGGGATATGACCACCAGAGTGATTGGTCGGGAATTGGAGTGTTTGGTTGGAAAAATCGGCACGAAGTGATAAGGTAGCCACCCGTCGAGGTGGAAGAAATCAAATGTAAAATTATGTGATTTATGTTCATAAATTTCTGTGATATTGTTCACAAACCTCACACAATCACCTTATGTTATATGCAAAGTTTCTACTCAACGTGTTTCAAGTAGTGTTTTAGCCGATCTTGAGACGAACGGAGTTGCTAGCGAAGAAGACATAGGAAGATGGTTCGAAGCATTTGGCTGGTTATGCATGTTATAGGATCGAGGTTATTCTGTAGTCACCATCATGTAATAGTAAACTTATGTGTACTTTTGGATTTTCGAATAAAAGTATGGGTTGGTTTTACTATTATTTTAGAAATGTGGCATGTTTGTGCAAAAATTATAAATCGGATATTTTTATAATTAGTTAGAAGTTTCAGATCATCATACACAAACAAGAACACACACCTGCACACACACACACACACAAGAACACACACACTCACATACACAAGAACACGCACAAACACACACACACACAAGAACACACACCTGGACACACACTTGCTCACACACACATACACTCACATACACAAGAACATGCACAAACACACACACCTGCACACACACTTGCACACATACAAGAACATGCACATATACACACCTGCGCACACACACAAACACACACCGGTACGCGCACACACACACACACACACACACACACAAAAGAACACACCTACACCCACACACCTGTACACACCCACGCACCTGCGCACACACATAAAAACACACACTGGTACGCACACACAGATACATGCACAAGAACACACCCACACCCACACACCTGTACACACACAAACCTGCACACACACAAAATCTGAAAAGGAGAAGAAGATACAACCCTAGATCTTAAAAAAAAAAGGGGGAAAAATGTTCTGGGGATCTAGATCTGAAAATAGGGCAGCGGCGGTAATGGTGATAGGAGGAAGAAGATGGTGGTGGTGGTCGCGGTGGCGGTGGTGGAAGAAAAGAGACAGCAAGAGACAGTGACGGTGAGGACAAGGACTGGAGGTGGGGGAAGAAGATGGGTTTGGGAGGATGAGAAAGAAGATGGTTCCGATTTCGGTGGCTCCTGTAGTGGTGTCTTGGGTGGCAGCGGCGGCATGGAGGATAGTGGTGGAGGATGAAGAAGGAGAGAGGAAGAAGAAGAAGAAGAAAGAGAAAAAGAAAAAAAATTAAAAAAAATGAAAATGAAAAATAAAAATATACAAAAAAATATATTTTTTTGTAAAACCCTAAGGGTATTTTAGTCAATTTAATTTTTTTTAGAATTAAAATAAGGCCTAATTACACACATACTCACAACTAACGCGCGTGTACCTCACTCGCCGTTAGGTTGGACGGAAAATGGGATTTTTTGTAGAAATTTAAAAACAGATGGTGTTTTTTTTTCCATATTTTTCCCGAAACCACAGGTGGGTTTTATGCAATTTTTTGTAGATATTTAAAAACAGATGATGTTTTTTCCATATGTTGTCTTAATCGACTTATTAGTAATACTCAAATTATAAATATGAGTGCTGAATAATTAAATGTGATTGTAAGTTGTTTTGTTTGACTTACTAGCTTCTCTTAAGTGCAAGTTTTACTGAGAAATAATAAGTATGATTGAAATAACCCCTGCGTACCTGAATATTTATTCACTTTTATGATATATGTTTAGTAGGCCATGGTATGTATATGGGATAACATTATTATGATGCTCTCTGCATTTAATGTTATTGTGGGCTTGTGAATTGATCAATGCATAATAAGTAGGTGCCACCTTAGTAAACTCCTTAGGAAAGTAAAGTCGATTGACAAGAAGTAATATATGGCTGGATAATCAAAATAAGCGTGTAAGGATAAGTATCCAAGTAAGAATAAGTAAGCCAACAAGTATAAGAAACCAAGTACGCAACATAAGTAAGAGAACAAAAGATAACCATGGCACGAATGAATCTTGAAAAGACACAATTCAGAGTTGTCCCTGCTAAGATCCATCCAGTAGGGGTTTAAGGTTGGTCGATCCTCCTAATCAAAAATAAAGATCAGGCCCACTACAGGGATATGTAGCACTAAGATAAAATCCTCCTAGTTGGGGTTAAATATTGGGCCTTAATCAGGCATCGCTCTATGGAACGGGACAACTCCAACAAATATCCACCTAACAAGGGTTAAACATTGGTCGGTCCTCCTAATCAGGGTTAACGATTAGGCTCGTTGTGGGGTAATATAGAACTAAGGATCTTTCTAGTCAGAGTTAAAGGCTAGGCTCTAATCAAGTTTTTGTTTAAGACTTTCCGAAGATTCACATATGCACACGCATTATTCTCAGCGTCACAAACTACATAACTTATGTGATAATAATTATAATACATTAGGAAGTAAGATGATACAATAATAAGAGATTAAGTATGAATATTAAGATAATAAGAAGTCATAGGAATGACTCTTTGTGCTGGGAGTTTCAGGAGCCGTCAACATGATGTCACCAATAACGGCAAGATTCTGAAACTAACCAAGCCTCAACTAAGATTTTACACTTAATTGAGACTTGTAGGGTTCAAGTCTAAAAAAATTCATTTCGACACATAGATGGACCGACCCTGAGCTTGCAGATTAAGACAATTAACCTATAAATTATTGAATTTTGGGCCTTAATGAAGAGACATGCCCCAATTTGTTACTAAAATAAATTTAAATTGACCTATGGAAGAGTTTATGCTCATAAGAATGCCATGAATTAGCTAATGAAAATATGATAACGGGTGAACAACCATATCTGCCAAATTTTTGGGAGAGTTGGTATAAATAAATCACTAAGAATAGAGGCATGTGCTAAAATTGCAAAAGAACAACCACAACACTCATAATTTCAAAAAATAAATGATGTTACAGTATACCCCAAATAATGGAAAGTTTGCTGCAAGATCATGTTATAAAAAGGGACGAGATGCTAATAGAAAGGACAGTTAACACTCAACACACTCAACACAAATGGAAAGGGGATTTATCCATGGCCATTTTTTAAAAAAAATAAAAACAATATAAAATTTTATTAGTTATTGGATTTTTTAAAAATAAATAAAAATATGGCCATGGATAAATCCGTGGCCAATAATAAAAAAAATTAAAAATTTTATTGGGTTGGCTACGGATTTATCCGTGGCCTTCTTTTAGATTTTATAAAATAAATTAAATATGGCCACGGATAAATCCGTGGCCAAAAATAAAAAATTAAAAATTTTATTTGGTTGGCTATGGATTTATCCGTGGCCTTCTTTTCGACTTTATAAAATAAATTAAACAAGGCCACGGATAAATCCGTGGTCAAAAATTAAAAAAAAATTAAAAATTTTATTAGTTTATCCGTGGCCTTATTTTTTATTTTTTAAAATAATAAAAATAGTGACGGAAAAATCTGTTGCTATCTGTACAGACTTTTTCACTATTTAATTTGTTTTAATACACCCCAAAACCTGCTTCTTTTTTTTTTTCAAAATTCCAAATACCAACAATCCTAAATACTAACAAATTGTATACTAATGTAATGCTAATAATCCATATAGCATATATATAATTAATAATTAATATTATTCTATTAGTCTAATACATGAATTTCATACAAAATAATTCATACAATAATACATATATAAAAGTTTTTAAAGATCAAATGTCGAAACATCATTATCTCTATCATCCTCGTCATCGTCATCGTCGTCATCGTTGCCTTCATTTTCATCCCGAGCAACAAGAGCAAACGAAGTAGAGCCCTTCTTACGCTACGGAGCTAATCGACACGTGAGTTTTTTAGGTTGGCCGCTATTAGGGACACGATTTTTTGAAGATGAGAGATCTCTCGACTATGCTTTTCTTCCATCTCGGCCATCTTCTGACTATGTTTCTCCTTTAAATCGCTCATCTTTTGTGTGAGCTCCTCTGTCTTGGGGTTGATCCAAGTATTTAAGTCAGTCCATGAGTTGGAAGACTCAACTGTCATGGTAAAAGGTCAACCGGCAACCCCATACCAACGAACCTTCTTTGGACCGCCGACTGTCTGCTTCCAAATCTAAAATGTATATATTTTTTAATGAAGTATATATATATATATATATATATATATATTTTTAATAACTATATATATCTAATAAATACACTTTTGAATGTTACCTCCAACTTATCGGGCTACTGAATAGGTCCGCCCTGTCCATTCTCGGCGGCTCGAGAAGAAGCTTCGTCATAATTAGTTTTGAAGCTCTCCTGCAAAAAAATAACATACATAATTATTATAAAAGCATTTTTGGTAATAATAAGTGACGATAGATATTAATAGAAAACTACCCAAGTAGTCTTTGCTCGCTCATCGACATAATGCTCGGTTCTATCCTCGTCAATTGAATAATGGAGAGCCACAAATGTTTCATTTACTGCAGGCCGATGTCCATATTTCTCCATCTGCAATAAAAATGAAGTAAAATATAAGGACAGTAATGAGATAAAATCGTAAAAATCAACACTACTTCAATTAATTAAATAAATTACAAGGAAAAGTAATTATTTACCAAATGATCTTGCGACCTTAGATGAGATCTGGCTCCTCCCTTATGGCCAGGGAATCCCCTTCCATTACTTTATGATGTTCGGTTTGCCCTATTTTGCTCGTGTATCCTTTGAAACTCTGGGTTGTCCCATATGACCCATAAAGCATCCCAAGATTCCTCACCTATCCAAATAGGGCTATTTTTGTCCCTATGAGCTTTAGCCAATCTATTTTTCAAAATTTTTGAACCCTTTATACTCGAAGTTCTTCCAAACTCGGCTCAAATGATCACGCCACCAAAAGAATTTTCTCTTAAAAAAACAAGTAAAAAAATCATATACGAACAAATTGTAATAAAAGTTAAATTTCATTTAAGCTAAGTAAATAGATATACCTTAAACTGGGCAAACCGCATCTCACAAACATCTAGGGGGATCTTTTTCCAAGTATGCCGCGATCGCTTGAAACCATTCTCAATTATCCGACCGATATCCTCGATACATTTCTCCTTGAGATCAAACCTATCGTACAAGTGGAAAAATAATATTATACATTGCAATTCACATAAAATATATAGAATATATATCTATTTATTGATAAGAAGCAAACTTATATAAATCCATTCAGTTACTCTTTTCCTCATGGCATTATTCGAAGCTGATGGCCACCGGTATCACTGTGTTGAGACATATCGGTGGATCAACCTTCACTCATTGGCGTCCTTGGGGTGGACCCTAAGGCAGGGGATGGAGGATCTGATCTCGAACTACCTAAATTGATGTTGAGATTGGTCGGTGGAGGCATATGCCGATTAGACCCCGAGTTCGATACTTTCTCCTTGCCTTTTTTTGATCTCCCGTCCATCTGTTCTAGAATTCTCAACAAATAATCGACAAATTTAATAAATTGTTAACAAATTGTACAACAATTGATCACACATCAATTATGAATAAATACAAAATAATAATTCACAAGAATCAACTATATAATAACATTTCACAGAAGAATTCATGACAATGAATCAAAACCATCAACTAGATCAACCATTAAAATAAAAATCGTATTCATGATCTTCATTCTCATCATCTTCATCGTCGTATTCAATCGCATCATCCCCTTCGTCGTCGTCATCATCAAGTTCCTCATAAAAATTTATCCTCTTCGTCATCGTCATACTTGTTCGCTTCCTCTCGTATCTTATCATCTTCAAGTTTATTATGAAATGCATTATTGTCAACAGTCACCTCTTCTAGTGGACCATCAGCATCTAACAAAACACCCGTAGGTTCATTATTGAGCATAAAATTTATAACGGGTGAAGAGTCTTGCAACAAATCATCAGTAACAATTTGTTGATTAGCTACTCTACTTCGTGGTCTGGTTTTAATTACAAAACGCCAATTCAATTTATCCCTCCTTGTGCCTAGATACGGTACATAATATACTTGAGATGCATGTTGTGCAATAATGAATGGATTGTCTTTTGGGTATCTCTCATTAACCTTGATCTCTACAATGCCGTATTGCTAGTGTATCTTCACACCCCTCTTAAAAACAGAGTCAAACCAATAACATTTGAATAAGATAACCTTCTTTTCAGATACACCGGGATATTCTAACTGAATCACTTCTTTAAGTATGCCATAGAAATTTGTAGCCCCGTCGCCCCGAACATAAACACCAGTATTGTAAGTGTTCATACGCTGTGTGCTCTCATCTATATGAAAGGAATATCCATTCAAAGTGTACCCACGCCAAATCATGTAAATTTTGATTAGCGATATTATTTATGGGATCATGAACCTACACAAATAATTACACTGCCATAATATTTATAACAAACCAGTATATATACACTTTTTTTATTTTAATTAAAACAGTACTTACATATTGTTCAAACCATTCTACAAAATTCACCTCAACCGACTTCTCAACTTCTTGGTCAGTTAAATATGGCCAATGGTACCGAACTGACAACCTATACATTCTACATATTGAAATAGATTTTTAGGAGTTAGAATTTAGTAAAAATATTAACAAGTTAATCGGGACTTTTTTTAAATACTTACTCAATGATAGGTACGACCTCGTCGCAGTTAATAATAACGTGTAATGCGGACTTTCTCAACTCATCATCACTCAAAATCGCTCCACGCATTTACCACCAGGCTTACCAGCTTGATTGCAGACTGATAATGTGTAGGGCATCTCTTCAGCACTTCTATCATTCTCATTACGCCTAACTCTTGTACTCTTCGACTGAATATGGCTTTCAAAATAATACGATGTAAAATACGATAATTCTTGATTTAAGTACTCCTTACATATTGAGCCCTCCACACTTGCACGATTTTTCACCATACCTTTCAAACCATGTAGGACCTGTAATCGTATTTTGTACGATAAAGTTACTAATTCGTTTGGGATCTCAAAAAAGAAAAATTAAATTGAGGTTGGCAAATCTTTAAAAAAAAATTTACCTCTCAAATAGATACATCCACCTATATTGAACAGGTCCACACATTGCCACTTCAAAAGGAAAGTATATCGGCAAGTGTTCCATGGATTCAAAAAATGTTGGAGGAAAAATGTGTTCCAATTTGCATAAAATCGAAGGGATATTCCTATCCAATTGCGACAAACTTTCTTCACGAAGCTCTGTGCAACACAAATCTCTAAAGAACTGACTTATTTCAGTTAGGGGCTTCCAAACATTTTGTGGGAGTGCGCTAAATGCTATTGGGAGTAAACGTTGTATGAGCACATGACAATCATGACTCTTCATACCATACAACTTGAGCCTCGAATGATCAACGCACACTCCCAAACTCGATGCATAACCATCAGGTATCTTCAAAGCTTGAACAAATGTGCATAAATCGGGTTTTTGTTTGGTGGTCAAGGTGTAACTAGCTTTTAGTTTTAGCACCTTACCATTAACCATCTTTTGTAAACGCAACTCAGGCCACTTGCAATACTCAACTAAATCCAATCTTGCCTTCCCATTATCCTTTGTCTTGTCTTTAATATCCATGACAGTGTTGAGTATGTTGTTGAAAAAAAAATATTCAATGTGCATGACATCCAAATTATGGCGAACCACATTGTCTTTCCAATACGGCAACTCTCGAAAAATGTTTTGTTTGGTTAAATGATGACGTACTTCATATCCTTGCAATTTTGGATGCTTGACTGGCATATCGGTAACTTTCGGCAATCCACGTATTTCTTCCCACGTCTAATTGCTTGTCATTACTATGGGAGGGTCTGATCGTTCATGGCCCCCTTTGAAAAATGCATTTTTGTTTTACCTATATGGGTGATTGTCAGGCAAAAACTGACGATGACAATTGAACCAAGAAATCTTCCCATCATTTTTCAGTCTGAATGCCTTTGTTTGCCGTATACGTATAGGACAAGCTAATTAACCCAATGTCATCCATCTGGACAACATCCCATAAGCGGGAAAGTCATTGATAGTCCACATCAAGGTGGCCCGTAACTGAAAATTCTACCTTTTGGAAATGTCATACGTTTCACCTCTTTCTAACCACAGAATTTTCAGCTTCTCAATTAGAGGTTGCAAGTACACATCAATCCTTTCTTTTGGGTTACGTGGCCCCCGAATCAAGCATGTCAAAAATATATATGGTGTAGTCATACACAATTGTGGTGGCAAGTTGTATGGAGTAACAATCATAGGCGAACACGAGTGCTGCTTCGACGAAGTATGATTAAATGGATTAAATCCATCGGTACATAATCCAAGACTAATGTTTCGTGGTTCAGAAGCAAATTCAAAATGCTTTTCATTGAAAAGCCTCCACGCCAGACCATTAGATGGATGACAAATAACAATAGGCTCTCCTTTGTGCTCATGATGCCACCTCATTTGATCAGCTGATTTTGAAGATACATACAACCTTTTCAATCTTGAAATAAGAGGCATTCAGTGCATCCTTCTGTAATGAAAAATATTCCTACTACCACTTTTAGATGGTTTAAATTTTGAATGACTGCAAAACTTACATTCCTCTAAACAGTTATCTTCATTGTAATCCAACATGCACCCCTCAATGTAACAATCAAACTTCATCGAAGTTCTAACTTTTTTAACTATTTTTTTGTTTTGTAATAGTTGTTAGGAACATGATTATCCGACGGATTTGACGACTTCACAAGTTCTATCATTTGATCAAAACAACCCTAAGATAAATTGTTGTCGGATTTTAATGACATCATTTGAAGAGTCATTGATAACTCTATCTGATTGTCATAACTTGACTACAATGGTCGATTCGCAGCCTCTAATATGTCACAAAACTATTGGGCTTGCATATTAGGATATTGATCATTGATTCGCGGGATCTCAGTATCATGACCATCTTCAACATTCAAATCTGGCCAATAATGCATACGATGGTGTGATGCATTCACACCCACGACATCATATACCAAATTCTCGTAATTATTAAGTCCATACGAAAAGTTAGCCTGATTCGAAGAAGTAGCATCACCGACCTCCACGTGTTGAGATTTTGGAGCTAACTCGCCATGTGAAGTCCAATACCAATACTCAGGTTGAAAACCAAATTTCATCAAATCGCAATGCACATTACTAGTATCCTTATACTTTCTATTGGTACACATTGTACACGGACACCTAATGAGACCTCTATCAACTACATCACTGTTAGACATCACATCTAGATAGATTAAGTTAGTTAATTAATATTTGTTCAGCATGCTTCATTAATATCATAATACATAAACACTTATCTCTCATTAAATTATTTCAAACATTATTCGACATTCTTCCTATCAAACATATTTCACCTAATTTTAACCCTACAAGAACAACAAAATTCATCCCAAAATAAAATATTCATAACAATACAAGCAAAAACATTCATAACAATCCATAACCCAATCAAACGTGTTCAAAACAATCCATAGCCCAAACTTATTCAAAACAATCCACAATCCCAACTTATTCACAACAATCAATTGAATAAACTTATTCATAATAATCCATAATCCAAACAAACTTGGGCATAACAATTCATAATCCAAATAACTTCGTTCATAACAATACATAATCCAAATATGTTTATAAATTTGTCCATAACAATTCATAATCCAAATCATAATAATTCATGCCTTGCTTAAACTTCACCACCTTAAATTATGTTTATGATATCAACCTACACATAATCCCACAACAACAAAACAACAAACAAAATTAAGATTACAACTCAATGAAAAAAAAATAAAAATTACAAGCCAAAAATAACAGTAACGTGCGTGTGTGAAGTGTCTTTGGGAGGCATGCAGCGGGGTATGAGGGCCTACTGGGAGGGTAGGGGGCTGCTCGGGGTGGGAGGAGGGGCTACTGAGGATGGGGGGAACGGCGGCTGGGGATGGAGGGAGGGGCTGCTGGCGGGTGGGGGAGGGCGGGGGAGTCCGTGGCCACTATGCATTTAAAAAAATATATATATTTTTATCCGTAGCTAACAATGCATTTAAAAAAAATAAATTTATTTCTTGGCCATGTATTTATCCGTAGCCAAGTCCAACTTTTTTAAAAAAAATTAAATTTATTATTGGGCCACGGATTTATCCGTGGCCAATAGTCAAAACTTGTAGTTGACTTTTCCCGAATCATGCGTTTTTGTTAATTAGGTTAGACGGAACCGTACGATTAGAGCAATACAACTTCAACACTAATCAATCTGCTCGAAAGTCCTTTTTTCGATAATTCCTACATAAGTTAGTTGACATTAGCGTACATTGACCGGAGTATTACGAAGTCATTCGTATATATTACTGAAAGAGAAAAAACATATTCTCGTTGATCATACTGCAATTTTCAACGCATAAGAAGGTAAAATATAAGAACCGTAATGAAAATTTGACGATTTTGAAATGGCTCGAACCTTTCAATGCCCCGTAATGTCGAGTTGCGTGATTTAAGCTAGCTATTTAAAATTTAAAAAAAAATAAATTTAATTCTTGAACACGGATAAATCCGTGGCCACTACACATTTTTTTAAAAAAATAATTTTATTTCTTTATCCGTGGCCACAATGAATTTTAAAAAATAATAATAAATTTATTTCTTGGCCATGGATTTATTCGTGGCAAAGTCCAACTTTTTTTTAAAAAAAATTAAATTTATTATTGGGCCACGGATTTATCCGTGGCTAATAGTCAAAAGTTGTAGTTGACTTTTCCTAAATCGTGCATTTTCGTTAATTAGGTTAGACGGAACTGTACGATTGGAGCAATACAACTTCAACACTAATCAATCTATTTGAAAGTCCTTTTTTTTTATAATTCCTACATAAGTCAATTGATGTTAGCGTACATTGACACCGGAGTATGAAGTCATTCGTATATATCACTGAAAAAGAAAAACGTATTCTCGTTGATCAAACTGCAATTTTCAACGCATAAGAAACGTGATGAAAATTTGATGATTTTGAAATGGCTCAAACCTTTTAATGCCCGTAATGTCGGGTAGTGTGATTTAAGCGAGTCATTTAAAATTTTAAAAAAAAATTTAATTCTTGTCTGTGGCTACTATGCATTTGAAAAAAATAATAATAAATTTATTTCTTGGCCAATGATAAATCCGTGGCTATTAATACATTTTAAAAAAATAATTTATTGGCCACAGATTTATCCGTAGCCATTTAATACATTTTTCAAAATAAAATTTAAATATATACTAGCCACGGTTTTATCCGTGGCCATGATGATTTAATTTTTTTTTTAATTTAGCCACGGATAAAACCATGGCAAAAATGTAAATTTAAAATAATTTTTTTTTATTTGATGGCCACGGACTTATCCTTGCCCAAAAACATTTATGTTTTTATTTTTAAATTTATATAGCCACGGAATTTTTTGTATTTAGCCATAGAAAAATCCTTGGCCGTATGTTTTCATTTTTTTCCTTAATCCGTGGTCATTTCCATAGCTACTGGCAACCTATTTCGTCCGTGGCTAAAAATCCATGGCTGAATCACTGTTTTCTGGTAGTGATTCTAGTGCACGAGCAAAGAAATCATGCAATGATCCATTAGAATTGAAGATCACAACACCAAAGGAAAGAAGCCATTGGTGATAAAGAGAATGAAGGAATATGTTAAAAGAAAGTAGCCACTAGAACTTTTCCTTCAAACATCCAGCGAACTACTATATATTCGCCCATAAAGTACCAGCAGAATAATCAAGTGTTGATCAGTATGTGTGTGTATCAAGCATAGTGCGTGTTCGAGTACTAAACATTTCTCTACTTATGAGTGTGATTAGGAGAGTGTCTTTGTTTATTGTGTTCAATCAACTCTTAATAGTAAGGTTGTTAATGTTTGTAAAAACAACCTATATAATACACTATTATTGGTAGTTCCAGAGCTTAGTGTTTAGCTCTTTTTTACTCTAATTTGGAACTTGTGATTAGTTCAAGTCTTGTTCTTTTCACTTCCTGGAGTTCATGGTTAATTCCAGTATTAATAGAAAACCTTTTTACTTTCGTATTCCAATTTAACAATTGGTATCAGAGCAAGTTCTTTGAATAAAGGTCTAACCAACCTTTAAAAGAGCCAAATGGCCATGTCCCATACCGATGTCTATGCTAAAGGGTCATCCTACTCTAGAGCCCCTCTACTTGATGGTACTAATTACTCAATCTAGAAAAATTAGATTGAGGACTTTTTTTCATCGCAATTGATTATAGACTTTGGTGGGTGGTCAGTCATGGTCTATTTTCTATCACCAAAACTAATGGTGACCAGAAAATTGACGAAAAACATGACTAGTTAACAAACAAGAACATGAGATTGCTCTCACTCAATGCTAAAGCAAAATATATACTATCATGTGCTCTTACAAGAGAAGAACAGAACCGAGTAAGCATTTGTGCTACTGCAAAAACAAATGTGGGACATGCTCCAAGTGACTCGAGAAGGGACTTCACAAACAAGGCAAGAAAGAATTGCACTACTCACTCACCAATATGAAATGTTTCAAATGAAAGTAGGCGAGTTAATAAATCAGATGAATGCTAAGTTTTCTGAAATTATTATTAACTTAGTTTCTCTTGAAAAAATAATTTTTGAAGAGGATTAAGTTAGAAAAATTCTTCAGTCGTTACCCAAAGAATGGAGTCCAAAAGTGACTACTATTCATGAGGCGAAAGACCTAAATACTCTAACAATGGCACAATTAATTAGGTCATTAATATCTCATGAATTAACACTAATGCCTAAAGAGGATAATTTGGAAAACAAAACCTTAGTATTTAGTGTAAATCAAGAAGCACAAAATATTGATCAAGCGTCAGAGGAACAACTTGACACAAAACTTGCTTTGATCACTAAGTGAATACGCATGATCACAAATGCAAATAACAAGTTTCAAAAGAGAAATCCAAGAAGAACTACCGTGGAGCAGCAACAAAAAGTAGATCCCATTGCATGTCATGAGTGTGGCGAAATTGATTATATTAGACCAGAGCGCTCTCAACTCAAAAGGAACTTAAAGTCAAAAACCAAGTCCCTGACAATAATGTGGGATGATTCAAACATTGAACGATTTGACAACGAGGAATACTGTGTTACATTTACGGCAAACAACTAGGTAAAACCAACCACTTCTTCTGAATACTCTAAAAATCTTTACGATATTGATTTACATGAATTACTTGAAAGCAGTCAAAGAAAATTACTAGAAATTTCAAAAAGAAATAAATTCCTTGAAGGAAACATCCTATCCATTCATAAAGAAAAACAGGAAATGGAGAAAAAATATTTAGAAGCATTAATTCTTTTGAGAGAAGAGAAAGCTATTTTTCAAAATGAAAATGAGTTTTTGTCACAAGAAAATTCAAGACTTATAACTGCATTGCATGGTCTACAAAACAATTATATGATGAAAAATGAGAAAAACCCACGAAGGAAAAATAAAAGGTGTTACAACTGTGGGAGATTTGGTCACATATCATACAACTATTACTCGACGAAATCTATAACAAAATGGGTTTGGGTTCCCAAACAAACTAAATCTAACCCTGAAGGACCCATAATAGAATGAGTACCTAAGGCTACTTGATTTATGCAGGTATACGATACAGAGCATCCCAAAATGGCAAATGGATCCTTGACAGTGGATGCTGTAGGCATATGACTGGAAACAGGAATGCTTTCGCAAAATTAGAAAACATCAATGGAGGCTATGTCACCTTTGCAGATAATACTAGGGCCCAAATCATTGGCAAAGGCTCTATTGGTACAATATCTGGTATCTATATTGAAAATGTGTGGTTGGTAGAAGGTTTGGAACACAACCTCATAAGTATTAGCCAACTATATGATAGTGGATATCAAGTTAAATTCTCTCACACACTGTTACATTTTAAAGAATGGTGATATAACTTTCTCTGCGTGTAGAGATAGGAATGTATAGTCTTTATGACGACCCCGAAATCCCTTTATTATTATTATTAGTCTTATGGCTATTATTAGATTAATACTATCATTATTGGCTACATACATGCATACATTTTTAATTACAACGTATAAGGTACATTACATAAGGGTACATCAACAAAAGAGAGTCTCGACTTGCTAGTTTACTATTGATACATAGCAAAAGCAAAAACCCAAAACAGGTACGCAGCGGAAAATCCTACATCCTTCTTCCTAATAAAATGCTTCAAAAGGTTCCTCCTCCTCACCATCATAAAAGCTATCTTCGGAAGCATCTAAAATATAATATAACATGGAATCAACATACGTTGAGTAGAAACACTTCTTTATACACCTAAGGTGCTCGGGTGTCAAGTGCACATTAGTTACATATAGCACATATATAATTTCACACTTTCTACCTTTCGTCACCTGACAGTGACCCTTATAACTACCCAGGCCGAAATAACAACCAGCACATTTCTCCCGCCAGCCTTATCCTCCAATGGTCGTATCCCGGGCATACGCCTTAGTATTGTTCTACGACCCTCTCTCTTGAGTAGATCCCTCCGTTTACCCAAGGGGGGGATTAGGAGATGGAAGGGTGGTGAACTCTCCCGGCTACTCAATAGTATGTCCCGGTGGAACACCCCCCAGACCATTCCAGCACATATGGGCCCATTCACACAATTGCAATTTGTTCACATATGCACATAATCACAGTTTAGCAAAGTAAGCTCCACACTTATAAATGAAAGCTTTATGTTTGCTTATTAAGCATATGTAAATAGATAGTAGCAAAATATGTAAATAGATAAAATATAAATATAAATATATAAACATAACTAGTATAAATATATAAATATAAAGACTAAAATATAACTAGTATAAATATACTTAAATATATATATAGATTAAAAGATAACTAATATAAATATATAAAATATATAAAATGTGATATAGATAAGTTTATATATATAAAGATGATAGAAAAATATATAAACTATATAAAGTGTGATATAGATATAAGATGATTGAAATTATCTACATATATATATAAACTAATAAAATGAATGTAATTATATATATACTTATACGTACCATATATATATATATATATAGATTAAAGTAGTCTTACTAAGTATTACTAAGTATATAATTAGTCTATAATAAGTAGACATATATATATACGTACATAACTATATATATATATATAGATATATACCTAATATAATATGAACTAGCTAAATGAATAGATAACAATACTTTAAATATTTATCTATATATATACGTACATAGATATATATATATATATATATATTTCTATAATCATCAAAGTAGGCATAAAACTATACAATAAAGTATAATAAATAGATATATGGAGCTTTCTTCACAATTACTTTCAAGACAACATAGGATATTCCCCTACTAGCTCACTTAAAGAATCATGGTCTCATACTACTTCATATAAAGCATAGAACTCACATAATAATCCAAATAAAACATAAGAATGCCATGTTATTGTAAAAAGGCACAATAATCACATAGTTTTCCAAGAAAGCATAGTAAGCACATAGAACTCCAAATAAGCATACTAATCACATAAGATCTTCAAGATCATGCTCATAATACTATCCATCCTTCAACTTCCTCCCAACAAGAGTTAAACATGATAAAATGAACTATAAAGTAACATGAAGCTAGCAACATAACTAAAACCCTCAACTTGGAGGTATGTTTGGCAAAAGCTCTCACTCTAGGCCATTCAAGCTTGTTCTTTTACATTGCTTGGGCACAAGAGTATGGAAGCTTGCCTAATCTCCTCAAGAAGAAGAAGAAAAACCCTCTACTTAAGGTATAAAGAAGAGTTCCTACCTTTGTTCTTCAAAGTGTGTAGTAATTTGGAGGAAGTGAAGTGTTTGGAGGAAAAATGAAAGAGAGTGTAAGAGCAAGAGAGAGTGCACGGTTTTGGGCTGGAAAAATGGCTGAAAAATGAGGATTTTGGTATATATGGTCTTGTGTAATTATCTTCCATGTATTAGACACAAATATCCAATTATTAAATTCAACTAAATACCTATTCCATACATTATACATGGCTATATATGCTTACACCTATTCTTACTAAATACCATGTATATATATGTGGGTATGTGTGTGTGTGTATATGTAGCCATGTACATCACCACTAATATATAGTTATTTATGTATATGAGGTTCAAGAGTATGTATTAGTAAAGATATTTTGATAAAATATAAAATAAAATCAACTAAAATCAAACAAAAATATATATATTCTGAAACTCTTATTTATTAAGTATTTTATTGCTTATTTCTCAGCAAAAAAAAAACGAAAATTGGGGTTGGAGAGGTGAAAAGACCAAAATACCCCTTGTTTTGCCAATTTTTCGAAAATTGCCCAAAAATAGAAATAAAATTGTAAAATTCGAAAATTAATTTTTATAAGTCAAATAAAACCTAGAATATTTATTTGTATTATTATTTTAATTTTTTGGATAATAATTAAGCATTTTAAAAATTAGATTTCAAATTAATAACTTAAATACAATGTTTTCCGAAAATTACTAAAATGCTTGGAAAAATAGGTAAAAGTTGAAAATAATCTATTAAAAATTTCTGGAAGTTTAGAAGGATCAAATGCATAAAATTTTAAAAAAATATTTGGAATTTATAATATTTTATAAATATTTAGGTAGTAAAATGCTCACTAGTTCACAAAAAAAATCATATTTGAAAAAAATAATCTCTAGAAATCAATAACTCACAAAATAATCATATAAAACTTGTATAATATAAAATAGTTAAATAAAGGATTTACCGGGTCGTTACATCCTCCCCTCCTTAGAAAATTTCGTCCTCGAAATTGAGTCGAAGCCTAATCGAACAACTGTGGGTATTTCTCTTGCATCTCTTCTAGTCGTTCCCACGTACTTTCTTCAATCCCATGATCCTTCCATAGAACACGAACTAATTTTATGGTTTTGTTTCTCAAGGTGTGTTCTTGGAAGTCTAGGATCCTCACTGGCTCTTCGACATAGGTCAAGTCTGGACTAATGTCGAGGGACTCATGGTCGACAACATGAGAGGGATCAGGATGGTATTTCTTAAGCATAGACACATGAAATACGTTATGTACTTCTGCCAAAGTTGGGGGTAAGGATAATCGGTAGGCAACTTTCCCCACTCTCGCAAGTATCTCAAAAGGTCCAATATAGCGTGGGTTAAGCTTGCCCTTTCTCCCAAACCTCAAAACACCTTTTCTTGGCGAGACTTTTAAGAATACGAAGTCACCTACTTCGAACTCCAAGTTTTTTCGTCGTCGGTCAGCATAACTCTTCTGACGACTTTGTGCTGTCTCCATCCTTTTCTTTATCATCTTGATCGTTTCTGTTGTCTCACGAATCAAATCTGGGCCTATTAGCTTACTTTCACCCACTTCACTCCAACAAACTGGGGATCTACACTTTCTTCCATAAAGAGCCTCAAACGGGGCCACGCCTATCGTGGCTTGGTAACTGTTGTTATAGGCGAACTCTGTGAGGGGCAAGTGTCGATCCCAATTCCCACCAAAATCTAAGGTACACGCTCTAAGCATGTCTTCAAGAATCTGGATAACTCTTTCAGTCTGTCCATCTGTTTGTGGGTGATAAGCCGTACTAAAATTCAACTTAGTCTCCAAAGCCTTCTGCAATCCTTGCCAAAATTTTGAGACAAACCGAGGGTCTCGGTCAGATACTATACTTACTGGGACACCGTGTAAGCGAACAATCTCATTTTTATAGATTTCTGCCATCTTATCTAGCGAATAGGTCTTAGCAAATGCAAGAAAATGGGCGCTTTTTGTGAGTCTGTCCACGACCACCCATACTGCATCGTGACCTCTCTGTGTTCGTGGTAGTCCCATAACGAAATCCATCGTAATGTGTTCCCATTTCCACTCAGGGATTGGAAGAGGTTGCAATAACCCAAAGGGCTTCTGGTGGCTTGCTTTAACTTGTTGACAAGTTAAGCACTTTGCCACAAACTCTGCTATCTGCCTTTTCATTTTGGGCCACCAGTACTGACGTCTCACATCTTGATACATCTTGTTTGTCCCTGGATGTATTGTGTACTTGGTGTTATGGCATTCCTCTAATATCTCCCTTTTCAGTTGCTCACTGTTTGGAACACATATTCGATTTCGAAATCTCAAAATTTCATCGTTTGGCAATGCGAACTCCTTTTCTTGGTCGAGTTTAACCCTCTCTTTAACCCTTCGGAGTTCGTCGTCCATTTCTTGTGCTTCTTTAATTCGCTGAAGTATCACGGGCTGAGCATGTAGTTGTGAAAACACAACTCCAAACTCCCGTTCTTTAGGTTTCCAACTTGAGATGTCTTCTAAAAATTTCCATTCTTGTATCATTAAGCAGGCTAGGCTAGCCTTCCTACTTAAAGCATCAGCTACGACATTCGCTTTACCCGGATGGTATAGAATGTCGCAATTAAAATCAGCTAGCAATTCTAACCATCTTCGTTGTCTCATATTCAACTCTTTTTGAGAGAATAAATACTTGAGACTTTTGTGGTCAGTAAATACTTCAAATGAAGTACCAAAAAGGTAATGTCTCCACTTCTTAAGAGCAAAGACAATGGCTGCCAGCTCTAGATCATGCGTTGGGTAGTTTTCTTCATAAGGTTTTAACTTCCTCGAAGCGTAAGCTACTACCCTTTTATTCTGCATAAGTACACAGCCTAGTCCTTTTTTGGACGCATCTGTGTAGACTACAAATCCTTCATTCCCCTGTGGCAGAGTTAACACAGGGGCGGTGACCAATCGATCCTTCAATTCTTGAAAGCTAGTTTCACAATAGTTATCCCAAATGAACCGCACTTTGGCTTGCGTTAGTCTGGTTAAGGGACGAGCAATCTTGGAGAAATCCTTGATAAATCTCCGATAATACCCAGCCAAACCCAGAAAACTCCGCACCTCCGTGACAGTCATTGGTTGCTTCCATTCCACTATGGCTTTCACTTTTCCTGGATCAACTGCAATCCCATCCTTCGACACTATGTGTCCTAAAAAGGCCACCTGTGTCAGCCAGAATTCACACTTGCTGAATTTGGCATACAATTTCTCTTCCCTCAGCGTCTGAAGTACTATCCTCAAGTGCCTTTCGTGCTCTTCTTCCGACTCAGAGTAGACCAGTATGTCATCTATAAAGACAACTACAAATTGGTCTAGGTATGGTCGGAATATCCGGTTCATCAACTCCATGAACGTTGCCGGGGCATTCGTTACACCGAATGGCATCACCCCAAACTCGTAGTGACCGTACCGAGTATTAAGGGCGGTCTTAGGGATATCTTCCTCTCGAATTCGTACTTGATGATATCCGATTTTCAAATCCAGTTTTGAATAAACTGAAGCTCCTTGAAGCTGATCAAATAGCTCATCAATGTTCGGTAGAGGGTACTTATTCTTGATGGTAACTTGGTTAAGCGGACGATAGTCGATACATAACCTCCAAGTTCCATCTTTCTTCTTGACAAATAGTACCGGAGCTCCCCATGGTGATGTGCTCGGGCGGATAAACCCTTTATCGAGTAATTCTTGTAGTTGGGTCTTAAGCTCATTTAACTCAGCAGGGGCCATCCTATAAGGAGTCTTAGAGATCGGAGCTGTTCCAGGTAACAACTCGATTACAAACTCAATCTCCCGATGGGGAGGTAGGTCCTTCAAATCATCAGGGAACACATCGGGGTACTCGTTAACTATGGGCACCTCTTCAAGCATCTTCTTATCTTCCGACTTATTCATGATATGGGCTAGGAATGCATAATTGCCCTTCCGTAGCAGTCGATTGGCTTGTAGAGAAGAGATAATGGGTATCGCAGGTGTGGTTTTGTTCCCTACGATTTCAATGATAGGTTGATTCGGGAAACAGAGCTGCACAACTTTGTGATGACAGTCTACTTGAGCGTAGTGTGTTGCTAGCCAATCCATACCCAAAATAACATCAAAGTCATGAATGGGTAGTAATACTAGGTCAGCAGTCATCTTTTGGCCACCAATTTCTAATGCACAATCTCGATAAACTAAGTCCGTCTTCCATTTAGTTCCAAGGGGTGTTGTGATTTCTAATTCGTAAGGTAAGGCCTCAGGTTGAACTTGTAAACTAGTAAAGAAACTAGTCGATATATATGAATGCGTAGAACCAGGATCCATTAACACTTTAGCAAAATAACGGTCAATGAGAAGCGTACCTTCCACGACCGCCGAATTCTCGACCTCGGCCTGGTTCATAGCAAAGACCTTCCCTTGAATTCGTGGCTTCTCCACTTGCTTCCCATTGCCCTTTGTATTCTTTCCAGTATTCGGGGTTGGCACTGGTTTGTACTGAGGGCAATTCAATACGAAATGCCCACGATTCCCACATATTGGGCAATTCCTAGATTTATTCCAGCATCGGTCTTCCGTATGATTTGACTTCCCACAATATGAACAAGCTATATTTTTCTGATTCTGAGACGAGGGACCAGAAAAATTTCCTCGACTCCCCTGGGCGTTTGGCCTAAACATCTTGTTAGGTCCTCCTATGGCTCTCCCACCTTGTCCTCCAGTACCAGGCGCTCGTGCCAGCTGTCCTCTTTTGAACTTCAATTGTTCCATAGTGCTCTCTACCTTAAGCGCCGTTTCAACAGCTGCCGTATAGGTAGGTAACTGGACCGCTGCCAACCGATCTTGGATTTCAAGTCGCAGTCGGCCGATAAACTTCCAGATCTTCCTCTCCTCGTTCTCAACAAAGTACGGTGCGAAGCGGGCTAGCTTGGTAAACAAGGCTTCGTACTTTGCCACGCTTGACTCACGTTGTGCCAAGCTAAGAAATTCTCGTTCCCTTTTCTCTTGGATAACTCGGGGAACGTACTGGGAGTTAAATTCTTTAACAAAGTTTTCCCAAACAGGTGAAGTGTGAAGGGATATCCATTTGGTGCTTATGCGTTTCCACCAATGGCGCGCGTCGTCCTCTAATCGAAAAGTAGCTAAAGTGACCTTCCGCTCCGGGTCACAATTTAGCACTTCGAAAATTTTCTCCATTGCCTCCAGCCAGTTCGTGGCTTTGGTGTCATCAGGTTCACCTCGAACGATCGGGGGTCCTAATCTTAGGAAGTTAGTCAAGGCGTCGGCAGTAGTTTCCCCCTGATTGTGATTGTTGTTATTGTTGTTATTTTGGTTCTCGAGAATTGTAGCTATCCGTTCAAATACAACCGTAAATCGTTCGTCCTGGGGCTCAGTCTCATTTCGAGTTCTCTTCGGCATCTATATCCAAAGATAAAATAAACTTAGAGTGAGGAACTTAAATAATAAGAAAGTCAAGTACTATCTTATATAGGCCAACTATAAATACACCAAAAGTTTGGCACATTAGATATATACACAAGTATCATGCCATCCATGTACATGCAAAATACTTTGACATGATATTAGCTAGGCATCCTACTAAAGTAGCAAGCTATAGCATCCATACTACTACTTACTACACCACTACCTACATACTACAAGCATATATACACATGTGTACAAGAGCTACATCACACCCCCTACTCAAGGGTGATCGGATCGAACTGGGTCCCGCTTGGGATCTCCGGGACAACAGCCTCGCCTACCGGACTGGAGCCTAGAAGTGTAACAGCAAATCCCATCAGCTCCCTCATCTTCCCGTGGATGATCTCGACTGCACGCTGAAATCGTGCCTGAAGGTCGTAGAGTCGGGCGCGTGTGCTCTCGAGACTCGACTGCAAACAACTCACCTCCTCTCGAAGTTGGAGGTTCTCGTCACGTAACTCGGCCATCTCTGTCATTAACTCATCGAGGTCTATCTCCGTAAACCTAAAAGTATTAGAACTAGAGGCAACCCTCCTATGAGGCATGCGTCCACTGCTACTAGACGGGCGATCCATCTACATCCAACAAACCAATATTAGTCCTAATAAATACCAAAACAAAGGTTCTCCCAAGAACTACGCTCTGATACCACCTATGACGACCCCGAAATCCCTTTATTATTATTATTAGTCTTATGGCTATTATTAGATTAATACTATCATTATTGGCTACATACATGCATACATTTTTAATTACAACGTATAAGGTACATTACATAAGGGTACATCAACAAAAGAGAGTCTCGACTTGCTAGTTTACTATTGATACATAGCAAAAGCAAAAACCCAAAACAGGTACGCAGCGGAAAATCCTACATCCTTCTTCCTAATAAAATGCTTCAAAAGGTTCCTCCTCCTCACCATCATAAAAGCTATCTTCGGAAGCATCTAAAATATAATATAACATGGAATCAACATACGTTGAGTAGAAACACTTCTTTATACACCTAAGGTGCTCGGGTGTCAAGTGCACATTAGTTACATATAGCACATATATAATTTCACACTTTCTACCTTTCGTCACCTGACAGTGACCCTTATAACTACCCAGGCCGAAATAACAACCAGCACATTTCTCCCGCCAGCCTTATCCTCCAATGGTCGTATCCCGGGCATACGCCTTAGTATTGTTCTACGACCCTCTCTCTTGAGTAGATCCCTCCGTCTACCCAAGGGGGGGATTAGGAGATGGAAGGGTGGTGAACTCTCCCGGCTACTCAATAGTATGTCCCGGTGGAACACCCCCCAGACCATTCCAGCACATATGGGCCCATTCACACAATTGCAATTTGTTCACATATGCACATAATCACAGTTTAGCAAAGTAAGCTCCACACTTATAAATGAAAGCTTTATGTTTGCTTATTAAGCATATGTAAATAGATAGTAGCAAAATATGTAAATAGATAAAATATAAATATAAATATATAAACATAACTAGTATAAATATATAAATATAAAGACTAAAATATAACTAGTATAAATATACTTAAATATATATATAGATTAAAAGATAACTAATATAAATATATAAAATATATAAAATGTGATATAGATAAGTTTATATATATAAAGATGATAGAAAAATATATAAACTATATAAAGTGTGATATAGATATAAGATGATTGAAATTATCTACATATATATATAAACTAATAAAATGAATGTAATTATATATATACTTATACGTACCATATATATATATATATAGATTAAAGTAGTCTTACTAAGTATTACTAAGTATATAATTAGTCTATAATAAGTAGACATATATATATACGTACATAACTATATATATATATATAGATATATACCTAATATAATATGAACTAGCTAAATGAATAGATAACAATACTTTAAATATTTATCTATATATATACGTACATAGATATATATATATATATATATTTCTATAATCATCAAAGTAGGCATAAAACTATACAATAAAGTATAATAAATAGATATATGGAGCTTTCTTCACAATTACTTTCAAGACAACATAGGATATTCCCCTACTAGCTCACTTAAAGAATCATGGTCTCATACTACTTCATATAAAGCATAGAACTCACATAATAATCCAAATAAAACATAAGAATGCCATGTTATTGTAAAAAGGCACAATAATCACATAGTTTTCCAAGAAAGCATAGTAAGCACATAGAACTCCAAATAAGCATACTAATCACATAAGATCTTCAAGATCATGCTCATAATACTATCCATCCTTCAACTTCCTCCCAACAAGAGTTAAACATGATAAAATGAACTATAAAGTAACATGAAGCTAGCAACATAACTAAAACCCTCAACTTGGAGGTATGTTTGGCAAAAGCTCTCACTCTAGGCCATTCAAGCTTGTTCTTTTACATTGCTTGGGCACAAGAGTATGGAAGCTTGCCTAATCTCCTCAAGAAGAAGAAGAAAAACCCTCTACTTAAGGTATAAAGAAGAGTTCCTACCTTTGTTCTTCAAAGTGTGTAGTAATTTGGAGGAAGTGAAGTGTTTGGAGGAAAAATGAAAGAGAGTGTAAGAGCAAGAGAGAGTGCACGGTTTTGGGCTGGAAAAATGGCTGAAAAATGAGGATTTTGGTATATATGGTCTTGTGTAATTATCTTCCATGTATTAGACACAAATATCCAATTATTAAATTCAACTAAATACCTATTCCATACATTATACATGGCTATATATGCTTACACCTATTCTTACTAAATACCATGTATATATATGTGGGTATGTGTGTGTGTGTATATGTAGCCATGTACATCACCACTAATATATAGTTATTTATGTATATGAGGTTCAAGAGTATGTATTAGTAAAGATATTTTGATAAAATATAAAATAAAATCAACTAAAATCAAACAAAAATATATATATTCTGAAACTCTTATTTATTAAGTATTTTATTGCTTATTTCTCAGCAAAAAAAAACGAAAATTGGGGTTGGAGAGGTGAAAAGACCAAAATACCCCTTGTTTTGCCAATTTTTCGAAAATTGCCCAAAAATAGAAATAAAATTGTAAAATTCGAAAATTAATTTTTATAAGTCAAATAAAACCTAGAATATTTATTTGTATTATTATTTTAATTTTTTGGATAATAATTAAGCATTTTAAAAATTAGATTTCAAATTAATAACTTAAATACAATGTTTTCCGAAAATTACTAAAATGCTTGGAAAAATAGGTAAAAGTTGAAAATAATCTATTAAAAATTTCTGGAAGTTTAGAAGGATCAAATGCATAAAATTTTAAAAAAATATTTGGAATTTATAATATTTTATAAATATTTAGGTAGTAAAATGCTCACTAGTTCACAAAAAAAATCATATTTGAAAAAAATAATCTCTAGAAATCAATAACTCACAAAATAATCATATAAAACTTGTATAATATAAAATAGTTAAATAAAGGATTTACCGGGTCGTTACAGTCTTAAGCTTATTGACTTAACCAATCAAAATATTGAGTGTTTCACAATAGCAGAAGATGTTAGCTAGACTTGGCACAGACACCTTAGTCATAATAACATGGTTTTACTATCTCAACTTGCCAAGAAAGGACTCGAAGAAGGTATTCCCAAAGTAAGTTTTATCAAAGACCAAGTATGTGATGCATGCCAAGAGGGAAAACAAGTTAGAACTTCCTTCAAAGCAAAATATATGGTTTCAACCAATGGTCCCCTAGAACTTTTGCACCTAGATCTCTTTGGACCAGACTATAGCTGGAGAAA
Source organism: Petrea volubilis (assembly GCA_026212405.1). Taxonomy (NCBI): domain Eukaryota; kingdom Viridiplantae; phylum Streptophyta; class Magnoliopsida; order Lamiales; family Verbenaceae; genus Petrea; species Petrea volubilis. The sequence goes on along the minus strand of CM047871.1, from coordinate 13,887,902 downwards.
GGTACGCCTTTGTCATTGTAGATGACTATACAAGATTTACCTAGTATTATTTCTTTCACATAAAAATGAAGCTCCTTCAAGTTTTATTTCACTCACAAAATGCATTGAAAACAAAAAAGGATGTTTTATTGAGAAAATAAGAAGTGATCACGGAACTAAATTTGATGAAAAGCATTTTTCAAAATTCTGTGATGAGAATGGATATGTGCATGAGTTCTTAGCTCCTAAAACTCCTCAAAAAAATGGATTTGTGGAATGAAAGAATCGAATACTTCAGGAGATGGCTAGGACAATGTTAAATGAATATGATCTACCAAAATCTTTTTGGGCAGAAGCTGTTAATACGACTTGTTATATTTCAAATAGAGTTTTTGTTATACCCATCTTAAAGAGAACACCTTATGAACTATGGCGTAATAGGATTCCGAACATCTCATACTTCGACGTTTTCAGTTGCAAATGTTACATACTTAATGATAGAGATAACCTCGGCAAATTTGATTCCAAGTCAGATAAAGGCATAGTTGCTGGCTACTCTATCAATAGCAGAGCCTTCTATGTGTTCAATAAAAATAAGAAATGTGTTCAAGAATCTATGCATGTTGTATTTGATGAAGCTAACCCCACTGCCAGGGAACCCTTGACCATTGAAATTCCAAGTGAAATCATTGTCACAAAAAGTCTCACAATCGAGGAGGTCAAGGACTGACAATCAAGATCTGATGATGAAAAACAAAAGGGTGAAAAACTGGTAGGCCAAGAAATTTTGGAACTACAGAGAGCTCCCAGAAAATTCAAACATGCATCAAGTCATCCCCTGGACAAAATCATTAGAAATCTAAATTCCAATATTACTACCAGGTCGAAAGCTCAATAGTCCACCTCACTATTGAAGAAGATGACGCATTTTTGTCCATTGTCGAGCCAAAAAGCATTCAAGATGAACTAAAGGATTCATCTTTAGGTCAAAGCAATAGAGGAAGAACTCAACCAATTTGACAAAAACAAAGTCTGGGACTTAGTTGAAAAACCAAAGGATAAATCCATTATGGGACCGAAATGGGTCTTCAGAAATAAGATAAATCAGGAAGGTAAGATCGCTCGTAATAAAGCACAGCTGGTGGCTAAAGGATACAGCCAACAAGAAGGTATTGATTTTGATGAAACCTACGCCCCTGTAGCCAGGTTTGAATCAATATGAATGCTTTTAGCATATGCACCCTTTAAACATTTCTCCTTATATCAAATAGATGTGAAAAGTGCATTTTGAATGGTTTTATCCATGAGAAAGTACATGTATCACAACCCCTTGATTTTTAAATAAACAATTTCCCAATCACATCTACAAGCTCTCTAAAGCTCTGTATGGACTTAAACAAGTCCCTCGTGCATGGTACGAGAGACTAAGCACCTATTTACTCTCAAATCACTTTTGTATGGGGACTATTGACACCACTCTATTCATTAAAGAAGTAGAAAAAGATCTACTAATTGTACAAATTTATGTGGATGATATAAGCACTTACCATGATCTCCACCAAGATTTCTCTCCAATGCGTGCAACATGAGTTTGAAATGAGTCTTATAGGTGAATTAAACTACTTTTTGAGACTACAAATCACACAAACTCCTAAATGGAGCTTGCTATGTCAAGAAAAAATATGCCAAAGACATACTCCGGAAGTTCCAGATAGAGGATTGCAAACCAACACCCACACCAATGTGCATATCTTCCAAACTTGGTAAGGATGAAGTAGGTAAAACAGTTGATGAGAAATTATATCAAGGTGCTATTGGAAATTTGTTATACTTAACTTCCAGTAGACCTGATATACTATTCACCACCAATTTGTGTACTCGATTCCAGTTAAATCCGATGGAATCTCACTTTGAAGCTGTTAAACGTATTTTAAGATACCTTAAAGGAGTAATAAATTATGTTTTATGGTACCCTGCTTCACAAAGTTTGTCTTTGGTTGGATATTCAGTATGACGACCCGAAACTTCTAGCTAATTATGAAAATACCCGATTTATAGTTTTTGCACAAACATGCCACTTTTCTAAAACAATAGTAAAACCAACCCATACTTTTATTCGAAAATCCAAAAGTACACATAAGTTTATTATTACATGATTGTGACTACAAAATAACCTCGATCCTATAACATACATAACTAGCCAAATGCTTCGAACCGTCTTCCTATATCTTCTTCGCTAGCAACTCTGTTCGTCTCAAGATCGGCTAAGACATTACATGAAACACGTCAACAACACGTTGAGTAGAAACTTTGCATATAACATAAGGTGATCGTGTGAGGTTTGTACACAATATCACAGAAATTTATGAACATAAATCACATAATTTCACATTTGATTTCTTCCACCTCGACGGGTGGCTAACTTATCACTTCATGCCGATTTTTCCAACCAAACACTCCAATTCCCGACCAATCACTCCGGTGGTCATATCCCGGGCATATGCCGATTTTCCTACGACCCACTTCAGTACATAGACACTTCGTCTATGCAAGGAGGGATTAGGCAATGATGGAGGGTCGAGAACTAATTTAAGACCGGCAAGCCCAACACCGCCCGGCCGACCTCGACCACATCCGCCCCTATTCACATTGGGGCCCATCATGCACACATAAACTTCATGCATAACGCATAGCTTTATAGAATTTCAGTATGCTTTCACACTGATTTCACATAAATGAACATATTTTTCAACCTTTACGAACTGAAAATTCGCAGTTTGCAAATATTTACGTCGAGCAGAAAATTTCAGTTTGTAAGCACGGATTTTCTAGCCTAAAACCTGCTAGGATTTCACAAATATGTTTCTAATGTTATAAAACAAAGTTTTGGTTAGTAACATTCCGAGTTTTCAGCTTACGAGACTTGGAATTTTCAGACTGCGACGCAAAATGCTTAATTGCGATACTGCTGGAATTTCCAGGCCCCGAAGCCGAACTTTACAGCTTTAAAAAAAATGTTTTTCCAGCTTATTATACACTGGAATTACAACATATAAAACAGGTTTTGAGTTTGGAAAAATTGGATTTTTCAGTTGTGCAAAAATATGAATTTTCAGCCTTGTAACAAATTTTTCAACACTGTGAATAGTATTCCAGCAAGTTTTGAACTAAGAATTCACCTTGACAAACATGAAATTTCAGTTTCTAACACATGATTGAAGTATTAACAAAGTATCAAACATCATAATACATAACTTAAGCATCATTTGAACATATTGCAAGCAAAATCTCAATATAGTTTCAAGAAATTCAAGGGTAAGACGCACATAAAATCATTATAAGCATAAGACCAAACTCTCTTGTGTTCCCTAGGACCCAAGATTGAAATAAACTTGTGATCACCTCTTAGGGTCTAATGGGGAAGAAATAAGGCTAATACTTTCATAAAAATCTAACCCTAACTTATGTCATGGGCAAGGTTTCTACCTTCTAGTTGTAGGAGTTCTTGTAGTTTAAGGGTTGTATGGAAGTAAAAGGATGAAAGTGGCTGAAATATGTGATGAAATTGAAAAGAGATGAAGGCAAGAGAGTGTAAGAGCGAGTGTGCACGTTTTTTTAGGGTGTGTGTGGTGATTTTTGTGTTTTCTTTTGCCTAATACTTCTTATAATTAGCAGTGTAACAAATAGCATTAAAATACTATTGTGTCTTAATCTTCATCATTTCTTACTTTCCAACTAAATGCCCAACTAACAAGCCTAATTGGGTTAAGTGTTAGTCTAGGCTAATTTGGACCATACATGTATAACTACATCTAGAAGAGATTATACAAGTGTATGTACACTTGTACATTGTCATCAATACTTGAGGGATGAAGACTTGAGGGTGATTTTCTACCAAGTATAAAATATTTTTATGTTTCTTACACCTTAAAAACGTCCACCCTTAGTGAAAATCTGAAAATTTATAAGTTGCTTTCTTATTTTACATTTTTATGGAAGAAAACATTATTTAGGGGTAGAAAATGCAATTTTAGGCTTTCTTTAGGGTTTTTCCAAAAATCTTCTAAATCTTATTACACAAAATCAAACATATATATATATATGTGTATACATATATTTTCATGAATTATATAGTTTATATGATGCTTAACTAGGGCAAGAAATAGCCCTAACTTGTACATTTGCGAAAAACAAACATGAAACACAAGGTATTAACATTATGAAAACATATACCTATAAATATAAAATAAACACATATAATTATATCTATACATAATGGGAGTGAGAATACGGGTCCTTACATTCAGACGCTAACTATGTAGGTTGTGTACTTGATAGAAAAAGTACCAGTGGTACTCGTCAGTTTCTTGAAAACTATTTGGTTAGTTGGAGCAGCCAAAAACAATCTGTTGTTGCTCTATCAACAACTGACGCCAAATACATGGCCTTAGCCAGTTGTTGCACTCAACTACTCTGGATAAAGCAAACACTGTCAAATTTTATTATGTTTTTGATAACATACCTCTTTTTTGTGATAATACCAATGCCATTTGTATATCAAAAAATCCCTGTTTCATTCTGGAACGAAACATATAGAAATCAAACACCACTTTCTTCTTGATCATGTCACAAAAAACACCATAAACATTTTATACATTGATACGAAGAGCCAATTAGCGGATATTTTCACAAAACCCCTTCCGAAAGAAAAATTTTGTGAATTTAGGAAAAAACTGAGAATTCTAAGTTCAGAAAAAGTTTGTCAAAAATAATTTCTATATCATGTCGGTGTCTCTTCAAATTTCCCTAGTAAATTTCTCTCTCTCCTTTCTCAATTCATATACATTATTTCTCACCCTTTTTTTTCGATACATGACCCCTTTATAATAGTCTATCTACCACATAAACACAAGATCAAGTTCACCAACCATACACATGACCAAAATTAGAGCTTCAATCTCCAAGGCCACCGTATGACAAGGAACCATCCCCTCTTGATGATGAAGAGGGAGAACAGGCCATGTTGTGCCCTAACTGTGGTAATTTGAGACTTTGATGTTATGTTTTAAGTTTTTTGGCACACTGTGACGATTGTCTTTTTTAAATTCTGGAACTTTTATATCTAGCTACACCATCACTGGTAGCTCTAGAGCTTAGTGTTTAGCTTTTTTCTACTGTAATTTGGAACTTGTAACTAGTTCAAGTCTTGTTCTTTTCACTTCCTGAAATTCGTGGTTAATTCCAATATTAATAAAAAAACCTTTTTCACTTTGATATTCCAGTTTAACATACTCTTATTGAGATATTTGTATAATATCTTTTAAGAGGTCAAAGGAATTTTAACTTTAGGCAAATCCATGAAAAGGAAACTTGGATATTTTTTGAGTACAACTATATTTAAATCCCATATCTATGAGGTGATGCAGTTTAATCTTTCACAAAAAAATGGAGGGTTGGACAATTTATCCTTAACATGCTTATAAACTTATTTTTAGTTGGAGCGAGTGAAGGTGCTCTTTATAAGCATGCCTATGTGAGTGGATGAAGTCGGGGTCGCTTCTACGGATTTACTTGGTGAAATCCTAAACTACTCATGAAAACAAGATCAACACATGACCTATAACATGCGGCTTGTGTAACACCACCAACCGAATGTGCTAGAATTAGTATTTTAGTCAGTTCTTTGATAAGATCAAGGTTCAATCCTCTTAATCAAAGAAATCTAATATACTAAGTTTAGTCTATAGATTCAAGGGTACTCTACCTATAGATATCATCATATTTTTAATCATGGATTTTTACTATTTATTTTTTATTTTTCAAATTAGTATATTTTGGAAATGGCGGGGGATTGTTAGGGATTTTTCCGAAATACTAACTAATATTAATAATTATTATTAAGTAGAATCATTAATTAATTTCTTAAGGGTATTTTAAACCAAGTATTGTGTCTGTTTAAAGTATTTCTTCACTTCAAAGGTTGGCTTTTAAGACACAACTCTTCATCATTTTAAATTGTAAACCAAATATATATATATATATACACACATATATATATATATTCTTGTTTGGAAAAAATACAATATATAGTGACGTTTTTTTTATTATCTTATTGACATTTTTCTTGTCAGTTTTTTTTATAAGGGTGATTGGTCTATTTATTCATAAAGTACAATTTATAAATAGAATTGGTTGAGGGTTTGTATTCTCGGAACAACAAATTTTCAAAAAGACACCAGTATAGTTTGAAAATTATTATTCTTAAAAAAATACTTTAAGTGATACGTATAATTCTATTTTATTTTATTACAGATTTTATTATTTAATGGAATTTTTCCTCCAAACAATTATGAGACTCTGCTTCTACATTAGATGTTAATCCACATGGGTTAAAATTGCTTTGTCGATCCTGAGATATTTATCAAGTTGCTATATTTATAGGAAAAGGACACAACAAAGTGGAACGCGGTGATGTGACTAGTCTCGCAACGCGTAGTTTCGAATGACACATCTCTATTATCCACCAGGCGTCGGTAGCCAAACACCACCACCTGTTTCCCGTGTCCCACGCGATTCCTACGCGAAATAGAGAACATCTCAATCTCGGTCTCTGTCCGAGAACCCCGGATATAATTCTTTATCAAAAAAAAACATAAAAAAAAAAAAGAAATACAAAAAGCCCGATATGACCATATAAGCGCAAGACAAAATAAATTGTGGGTTCAATACGTTCAAATTTATATTGGGGTAGAAACAATTTTTCTAAAATATAGCACTTATTGTTAAAATGAAACCGTATAAAATTCATAGACAACTGTTCATTCAATACCGAAAGGGATAATTTGAGTTTAAAAGGGATAACACAATTATTTTAACTTGTTTCTTTTTGAATTAATTTATGTATTATGTATATTGCAAAAATATCCTACTTGTATAACAAATAGCAATGACATGTTATCAGATTCGTGGAATACTCCTTATTAAAATATTCATTATAATTAATTTATGAATATGCTCAAGTTTTTGGTAAATAACTTATATATCCAATATGATAGAGATAATTTTTAATGAATTCGTTTGTTATTACGATGTCATGAGCACGTATATACTTACAGGATGAGGGAGAGAAAAGGAAATGACAAAAGGAAGAAATAAAGATTGGAGCACTTGCAAAATATATCAAACTGTGATCTTGTATATATATATATATAACTCTACATGGACTAGTATTTAGCACATGGCATGAAAAACAAATATTATTATTTATATATATTATTATAAGCTTTCATAATACAGAATATAATTTGATAAAATTAATTTAATAATATTTTTGTAGAACATAAAAGTACTGTGATCACTCTATAATAAAGTAATTAATAAATTAGTATATTAAAAGTTTGATTTCATAAAAAATAATGATCAATTTAAATATTAATTTTGTATAATTATTGCATGTTTTAATATGTATATACTAGTGATAGATAATTCAAAAAATTTAAAATTACAATAATTAATAAACATCTTAAACAGATACTGCTAACAAAAAATTAAATTTTTTATTTGATCTGAATCACAGGGTAAACAGTCTTATTTTAAATATGGTTCAAATGTCAAATTCTTTTGAATAAATATAATACTTAAACCATACACTTATATAAGTTAAAAATAAGAATATTATGATCTCAGCTACTTGCCAAAATTTCTCATAATGATATTATCTATTTGTGTGTACATGCAAGGTTTCAGTGGATGGTTTTTGTGTTTTTAGATCTTGTAATTTGTCTTATTTTAAATTCTCGGTAAATGTTGAATTATTTTGAAGAAATATTATGACTAACCATAATTTATATAAATTAAAAATAAAAATATTATAATCACTACAAGAAAAAATAAAATTTATGCATTTAGTGACAAACTCGTCACAGACACTACTAGAAAGCACGAATTTAGCCACGGATTTTAGCCACAGACAAAAACCGTCGCCAATAACCACGGATATAGCCACGGCTTGCGGAAGTGCATGAAAAAATCTAGCCACGGATTTTTCCATGGCTGAATTTGAGGAATCCATGGCTACTTGGGCGCCAAAAATGGCACCAAATTTTTATCAAGTGGCAACGGAGCCATGGAAATTTCCGCTTATCATATTTTATAATATTCCTCAATTACTTTTAAATTATATGTTAAATATTTCAAAATATTTATTTTAAATTATATGTTAAATATTTCAAAATATTTCAATAAATATGTTTACCTTTCCAGCGATATATATATATATATATGTATATATGAATGACTTCATACTCATGTACCAATTATATACTAATGCCAATGAACTAATCATAAATTATCAAAAAATTGATTAAAATAGTTAGCCCAACTATATTGAGTAATATTCAGGTTATATTGTTTCAATTGTAAAGTTACACTAAACTAATTGACAAAAATGTTTGATTTCGAAGAAGGCAACAATTAATATTGACACTTAACCACGGAAAAATTTGTGGCTAATCTTATTATTTTTAAAAACATAATTTATTCATAGAATTATCCAAGGCTATTTTTAAAATTATGAAATTTATTCATAATTTATTATAATTATATTTTAAAAAAAAACAAACTTGGCCACGGATAAATCCATGTCTGGCAAAATAATTTTTCTTTTAAATGCAAAAGTAGTTATGGATTTATCTGTGGCTAAGTTAATTTACTTTTTTTTAATCTGAAGTAACATATTTATACTTGAATAAATATTAATCTAATATTTAGACTTAATGAATTCATTAACTAACTTTTATAAATAAAGTTTTTCTATTTTAGACATAAATCATTAAGTTAAACTTCTTTTAACTACAATTTGATTATATTGCGTCTATTAATAATATTAATCTATGACAGATGTAAGTAAATATTGTTTTCTAAGCAAAATAATTTTTTTTTCTAAAAGACAAGCTTGGCCACGAATAAATCCGTGGCTAGGCAAAATAATTTTTTTTAAATACAAGGTCAATCCTTGGCTAAAATAATTTAATTTGTTTTTGAAATACCGATACCTAGCCACGGATTTACCCGTGGCTAAGCAAAATAATTGTTTTTTGAAAAAAAATACAAGCTTGGCCATGGATACATCTGTGGCAAGAAAAAATATTTTTTTTTAAAAAAATGCAGGAATAGTCATAGATTTATGCATGGCTAAGATAAATAAATGTTTTAAAAAAAAAACAAGATTGGCCACGATAAATTCAAGGCTAGGCAAAATAATTTTTTTTTTAAATGCAAGCTTATCCAAGCTAAATTAATTTTTTTTTTAAAATACCTTCATTTAGCCACGGATTTACCTGTGGTAAAGCAAAATAAAGTTTTTTTTTAAAAAATACAAGTTAAGCCACAAATAAATTTGTGGCTGGGCAAAATATATATATATATTTTTAAAGGCAAGAGTAGCCACGGATTTATGCATGGCTAATTAAGTTAATTTACTTTTTTCAATCTAAAGTAACATATTTATACTTAAATAAATATTACTCTAATATTTAGACTTAATGAATTCATTAACTATCTTTTATAAATAAAGTTTTTCCATTTTAGGCAAAAATCAATAAGTTCAATTTCGTTAACTGCAATTTTATGAGTACATTACTTGTATTAATAATATTAATCTATGATAGACATAAATAAATATTATTTTTTAAGCAAAATAATTTTTTTTAAAAAAAATACAAGCTTGGCCACGAATAAATCCGTGGCTAAACAAAATAATTTTTTTAAAAATGCAAGCTTATCCATGGCTAAGAGAATTTAATTTTTTTAAAAGATGCTAACACATTCACTTAGCCACGGATAAGTCTGTGGCTAAGTTATCTTTTTTTAAAACAATTTCACGCTTAGCTACAGTTTTTTATTACATACTTAGCTACGGTTTTATCTGTGGCTAACTGCTTATATAAATACATTACTTAGCCAATTTTGTAGCCACTTTCTCTCCCCCACCCCCACCCCCCCACCCCCACAGCCGCCCAAGCCAACCCCGCCCCCCCCAACCCTGCCCAGCCCCTACCCCCACCCCCCAAACCTATAGCCCACCCTCCCCTCGCTCCTCCATTTTTGTTATTTCAATTTATTTTTCAATGTTTTGACATTGAATTTTAATTTTGTTTATATTTTTGGTTTATTTGTTAGTTTTGTAGGTGGATATTATATGCACAATTTGTGGAGGTGAAATTTGAACAAGGTATGAATTTTTATTAAAAATGTAGTTTAATATTATATAAATTTATTTAATTGTCAAGTAGAGTAGATAATTTTGTTGTTGGGGTGAATTTTGTTGTTGAGGTAGGGCAAAAATTGGGTGAAATATGTTTGATGGGAAGTATGTTGAACAATGTGTTGAGACGTAAAGTATATATAGTTTTGTTGAAGTATTGGAATGGGAGAAAAAAATGGTGCAGTTATGTGTGAAGTTTGATAAGGATATAGAAGAGGATTGTTGTTTGTTAGTACTTGGAGTGATCTGTGTGAGAGAATTTGATTAAATAATTTAGTTTGTTTTAAGTCTTTATGAAATTAGACTCCATTATTAATGACTAGTTTGTTCTATCTAGTCTACAAATATGAACGACAAAATTAACAGTTATTAATGACTATATAGATATCAAGTCTAGTATTGATACTAACTTAACTTACAGTTTGTTAGAAGTCATAATATTATATAAATATATATTTGTCTTATTTGTTTTTACCTTTAATTGGAGATTAATGTTAAGCAAGTTGTCTTGAAATCCATATTGATCAATATTATTATCCTTGTTTTAAGTACTATATATTTTGTGATTACAGAATATAGACATATGCAAAATTCAAGATTGGATGTACAACAGGTTAAGTTTTGATCGAAAAAATTACACCAAATAGTTTATGAATAGCCTTAATCAATTTATTAAATTCGCAACTACACAACAACAATGCATAAAGGCTTTGCTAGGTGTCTGTGTTCAAAGTGTACTAATAGAAAATATAAAGATGCTAATAATCTGCGATGTGATTTGATGAAATTTGGGTTTTAAAGCAGAGAGTTGGCGGTCCAAAGAAGGGTCGGTTGTATGGTATTGTCAGTGGGCCCTCTACTGTGACTATTGAACCTTCTAGCTCATGTACTGACTTGAGTACTTGGGTTGACGACGAGACACAAGAACTGAAGTAGAAGGTGAGCGAGCTAGAGGAGAAGCACAGTCAAAAGATAGAGATCTCAGTCCTTCAAATGATTGTGTTCCAAATGGCAGCCAACCTTGTTGCTCGTGATGAAAATGAAGGCGTTGATTATCTCCGCAACGTAAAAAGGGTTTTACTTTGTTTTTGCTCTTGTTGCTTGTGATGAAAATGAAGGCGGCGATGGTGACGACGATGATGATAATGAAGAGAATGATGGAGACGATGCTGATCGTGCATCTGACTATTAGATACTGTTATATATGTATCGTTGTATTTAATTAGTATGATAATATATTGATACACTTATATTAATTATTAATATATATTTGATAGAATATGCCTTGTGGATTATTAGTATTATATTGATTGATAGTTTGTTGGTATTTTGATTTATGAAAAAAATAGCAGGTTTTGGGGTGCATTAAAACAAAATAAACTACAAAATTAGCCACGAATTTTTCGTGGCTAAATTTAATTTTTTTTTTAAATAATTACTTTAGCCAAGGATTTTTCCGCAGCTAGATTTAATTTTTTTTTAAAAAAATATTTACGTTAACCTCAGAATAATCTGTGGCGAGGTTTAAAAATAAAAAAAAATATATCTTTAAAAATAATATGTGGCTTAATTTTCTTTTAAAAAAAATATTTACCTTAGCCATGGAATAATCCATGAGTAAATTGAAAAATAAAAAAAATATTAAATACTAGCCACGGATTCATCATGGCTAAATGTAATTTTTTTAAAAAAATAAAAAAGGTTGGCCATGGAAATATCCATGGCCAAATTTGATGCTAGCCACGAATTCCGTGGCCAGGACATGGTTAAGAATTCGTGGCCACCATCTATGGCTAAGCTTAACCACACCACATTTGGCCACAGATTTTTTTCGTGGCCAGATCTGTGGCCAAATTTGTGACTAAATTCCTATTTTCTAGTTATGAAAATCATTATGACAATGTTTTGATCACCAAGTTATCACTACAAGGGTGTCAATACTTAAATAATTATGACAACTAAAACACTAACTCTTGCCACTGTATTGAATCATAATGTACAACTAAAACACTAACTCATGTGATACAATAAGAGTTGTTGTCACTACCACCATGTGATAGGGTTTAGTGGTTAGGTGTTATGCTAACTTAACCAGAGGTTCTCATGTTCGAACTTTAGAAATACAACTGCCTTTGATAGGCATCTCACAATTAGGAAAATGCCACAGCAGACGGTGTGGCAAAGCACTTTACATGCGAGTAGCCCAACTCGGTTTGAACCTAAGTCTAATCAATGTTTATTAATTTATCATTAAGTGGTGTTAATCAATGACAAGATAAAAGAATTGTGACTTCATGCATATATTTGATGAGGCCTTGCCTTGTTGGTAAGGTGGATGCCCTATTACCTTTAAGTCGTGGGTTTGCATTCTCATGAATGTAGGTATTGTTATAGTTATATACTAGGTTGTTTATACTGTATAGTAGTTTGATATTTGACAATCACAAATTGTGATAGTTTGTTTTTTGTTCTTCATTTGAGAGTATTGATGTATTGATGCATTCAATTAATTATCATAAACCGCTTCCATTAAAAACAAAAAAAGGTGGATGGTTTTTTAATTTTTAATTATTATTTATGGATTAGTTTAAATTTTATAATAATAAAATTGTGTTCATATTTTGGTATGAGGTACCAAAATACGACTCAAAATCTGATTGTACACTGCATAAGTAATTTATATATAAAATGCATTTGAAAGTACTATATATAGGTGTGTTATTTGCATGGAACAAAATAACCCTCGTAACGTTTAGTGCCATTAGTTTTCAAAATATCATTATAGGGAGTTTAGCTCTCATATGAGAGAGTTTGGTTTTCTTGAATGAGCCTTGCACCTTCTATAAAGGTTTTGGTTTTTATAATTGAGTGGAGTCCATGCTCGATCTAGGGGAGTCATTGGGTTATTTTAGCTTTCATTATTCTTTCTTGCAGCCCAATTTATTCTCCTTGCTTTACTATGCTATTCACTTTCTCTCTTTTGCTGTTGTTTTTTCCCACACAGAGTTACTTCATCTAGTGGGGAAAGTTACCCAAGATATGACATAGTCTCATGCCTTGGGATCCCTAGGCGAGGTGGAGTTCTTATGCAATAGAACAGGAGTTAGATTGGATGAGGAAGGCGCTAAGTCTCACAGATGCTGAAGTAGAGGCATTTCAAATCCTACAGGAAACATGGGGGAAAAATCCTAATGTTGGCAAATTTCTGGTCATTGATTGAGTGCATACGAAAAAGTTTTTGGATTTTGAGGGGCTTAAAGCTTCTTTTGTATCAATGATGAACCTATACAGGGGGATGGAAATTCGGCGGCTACCCAATAACCAATTCCTTTTCGCATTCAACCACAAATTAGATTGGAATTGGGTTTTAACCAAGAGCCCTTGGTTGTTTGAGAAATATTTTCTAATTCTGAAAGGCCTCGATGAGTCAAAAGATCCTATGGAAGTAGCCTTGGATTGGATAGGACTTTATATCCAAATGCAAGATTTGTTGTTCAATAACATGGCAAAAGATATGGCCATGGTGACTGGGAATAAAATTGGCATATTCAAGGACGTGAATTTTAGATGGGAGGAATGGAATGAGGGGATAGCATGAGGGTTCACATAGCTCTAAACACGAACCAATCACTCTGGTGTTTCCTTAAGATTTGAAGCCCCTCTGGAAAAGAGATTCTAGCTCGTTTTACATACAAGCAACTTGAGACTTTTTGCTATTACTGTGGGCATTGTAATCATATTCTCCATTCATGTGAGACATTGTACCATGATGGTGATGAAGTAGGGACTGAATTTCTATTTTGGCCATGGTTACATAAGGTGACCCAATCACTTCGGGCTCCTCGACATAACTTCAGGCAAACATTAAGCTTGGCTGATATGAATACACTAGCTGTGAGTTTCCAGTGGAAATTTGGAGAATCAAGCTTGAAAAAAGAAAACCAAATCAGTGATGATTCCTTGAAATCTTAGGGAAAATCTAAGAATCTTAGATTTATTAGTAAGATGGCAGATCCTGAGGGGAGCAACAATCATGGAAAGGATTGGAACTTATTCCATGCTATTATCCCATGCAAAACATCCTGCCCTAATTTTGAGCCCATGAAACTCACCCAAATACTTGAACTTGTGCTGCCCAGGAATGCCAATCGCTCACATGTTCTTCCCAACGACCTTTTGTTAACCCGAAGTTTATGTGCCCAAGTCCAACATAACGTACAACTCCCAAATCCTTCATATCTAATGGGAAATATCACCTATATGTCAGGCCCATATCATACCTCGAACCCATTACGAAATACCATGAATTTGACAACCCTCATAAACGTCCCACTCCAACTAGCCAACCTATCCTTTCAGTTTAATAACAAACCCAAGACCAAACGTATCAACCAATACCGAAATCCTCACCTCAAAAGCCCAATGACACAATCCCTAAAAGGAAAGCCTCTAAATCCCCCCCACCCACATACCGATGAACCTTATCAGTGGCGTGAAGAAGATTGCTCCCCTTCAACTAGCATTTAGCAATGATACTAGCATATCGGTAGAGGTTGCCTCGCCGCCCCGTCAGGAACAATAAGTCTCGTACTTTGGAGTTTGAGACTTGGAGAAGCATCTCCCGGAGCATAAACCTTTCCTAATTTTTTTGCCTGAGATGAGATGCCACACAAGGAGGATTGAGACAATGAAAATTAGTCTAAACTAGAATGGTATTTGTGTGGAATCTTGTGGCAAAGGTGGAGGTCTTGCATTATTATGATCTAAGAATATAAATGTTTTGCCACAAAGTTTCTCAAAAAACTATATCGAAGCTATGGTGGGTTTTGAGGATAATGTCATCCCATGGTGGTTCAAAGGGTTTTATGGAGAACTGTTGGCCCAAAGAAAGTTTGACTCATGGAAACTTATTGAGAGACTCAGTACCAAATCCCATAGACCGTGACTATGTGGGAGAGACTTCAACAAGATTTTATTTCCAACAAAAAAGAAGGGTGGAAACCCAAAGCCAGCAAGACAGATGCGTGTGTTTAATGATGCACGCAAAAAGGTAGGACTAGTTGATATGTTATATTCTGGGGCACTGTTTACGTGGTCTAACAATTGGGAGCAGTCACATACAGTTAGAGAATGGATTGTTGGGCAGTTGCAATAGTGACGTGGTGCCAGCTGTTTCTGGGCCATAAACTATCCCATTTGGATACAATCCAATCCGACCATAGACCATGTTAGTAAAGTTAGGTGTATGTATAACCACCCATGTATAAATTGTATGGTAGATGTATTTAGATGATTATAATATTTAGATATTTATCTATAATACCCTTATAGTATAAATACACAAGACCACACAAAACCTCACCCTTTTTACCCACAAAAACCAGCCACACTCCCTTAGAAACACACACTCTCTCATTTTCTCTTCAAACACTACATTACTTGAAAAAACACAAGGTAGGAACATTCTTTATGCTTAAGTAGAGGGGTTCTGCTTCTTTCTTGAGAAGGATAGGCAAGCTTCCATACTCTGGTACGCAAGCTATGTAAAAGAATCAAGCTTGAATGGCCTTGAGTGAGAGCTTTTACCAAACATGCCTCCAAGTTGAGGATTTTGGTTATTTTGCCATTGTGATGCTACTTTAAAGCTTTATGATTAATTTTTCATATTTTAATTCTTGTTGGGAGGAAGTTGAAGAGTATATGCTTTATTTGAAGTATTATGTGATTATTATGTGTTATGCTTTATTGGAAGTATTATGTGTATTATGTGAGTTTTGTGCTTTATTTGAAGTTATTTGATAAGTGGAACCTTTAAGAAAATTATACAATCTATTTTAGCACTTTAAATACTATGGATTTATACTTATTTTGTTATAAAAATATATTTAGTTTATATCCATAAAGTAGTTTAAACTTATGATTATTTTTTATATATATATTTATATGTTTAAGTTGTACGTAGATATACATAAATATATAATCTATTTAGGGCTTCATTATATCTTAACCTATCTACTTAATCCTACTTATAATAGATCTATATGTATATCTATGTTATACGTGTATGTATATATGCAGTTCTATATATATCATTATAGGTTAATCTACCTACTTAATCCTTAATCCTAATTATAATCTATCTATATGTATATATATATGTTATACGTATATGTATGTATGTAGTTATATACTTCTATATTTTAACTTAAATATATATATGGTTATGTTGTACATACATATATCCATATATATATATATATATCCGTAGAATTATATTAGTTATATTTTACCCATATCATTATATTATTGACATTTTATCCATATATTTATGTTAATTCTAGTAAGTTTACTACTAAAGTATGTTGAGCATCATCTTCTAAGTATACTTTTGCTGCAATATATATACATATTTACCATTTTAGGTAACTATACTTAATGAAAAGGATATAAATCTTTTACTTATAATAGTGGAACTTACTTTACCTAGAAATTGAAAATTATAATTTTCCTCAAAAGAACTTGCTAAAAGTTTTGTATATAATATAAACTTCCAAAGATTATGTGCTTACGTGAATAAATTGCAATTATGTGAAATAGGCCCAAATATGTCAGAGTGGTTTGGAGTGTTTTCAATCGGGACATACTATGGATTAGCCGGAAGAGTTGACACTCCTTCCATCTCCTAATCTCCCCTTGGGTAGATGGAGGGATTTACTCAAGAGAGGGGATCATAGGACAATACTGGGCATATGCCCGAGATACAACCACCAGAGGATAAGGCTGGTGGGAGAGAAATGTGATGGTTGTTATTTCGGCCTGCGTAGTCATAAGGGTCACTGTTAGGTGAAAAAAGGTAAAAAGTGTGAAATTATGTGTTATGTGTGTAAGTTATGTGCAATGTGCACTTGACACCCCACCACCTTATGTGTATAAAGAAATGTTTCTACTCAACATATGTTGATTCCATGTTACATAATGATTTAGATGCTTCTGAAGCTACCCTTTATGATGTGGAAGAGGAGGAGACATTTGAAGCTTTTTACTAGAAAGAAAAATGTAGAATTTTCGTTACGTACTAGTATTTAGTTTTTGCATTTGCTAAGTAGTTATATAGTAGAATTATCATCTCGGTAGTCTACTTTTTGGACGTACCATTATGTTATGTAGCCTAGTACCTTTTGTAATTAACAATGGTATACATGGTTGTAATAACTAATAATAATAATAATAATGATAATAATAATAATGGGGTTTCGGGGTCATCATAACTCATACATATGAAGAGAGAGAGAGAGAGAGAATAATTGGGGAAAAAAATAACCAGCATGAAATTGAAGTTTGTGAAAGCTTTCATTCAACTAACCCGTGCCTTCTCGCTATTGATTTTTCAAACCCAACTTCTCGAATTACCATAACCATTATCTCCTACTTTTGATAATTTGACAATTTCTTAGAATTTAATTTAAGAAAAATTAATAATTCAAACCCTAACTCACAATTATGATTTCTCCACAACAATTCAATCACTTCCATCACTCAAATCAAGAAATTGAACCTATCATTAGATTTTTCGTGATGACCAGAAAAATACCCTTCATATTTTATTACAATAAATAATTTACATAAATATTTTTACAAAATACAAAAGTTACAATTTAGAAAATAATACAAAAGTAACTGTAAAAGCGTCGTAATGTCCGGTGGTCTTCCGCTGTGCACTTTGATATAACATCCTTGCCTAAAATAATGTTCATAAAACGTGTCAACACAATGGTTGAGTAGAACTCTTACTTGATCACATAAGGTGTAAGTGTGTGAAAATTGCAGATAACATGTAAAATCACATAATACTCCATGTTCTTCACATACAATGACATAATACCTTATAGCTCCCACCATGATCAAACAATCAATAATCCAACTGAGTCACTTCGCGATTCCAACAATCCCAACTGAGTCACACCAGTGGTCATAACCCAGGTATATGCCAAAGCCTACGACCCACTTTCACATAGAACACTCCGTCCATATGAGGAGGGATTAGGAGATAGAGGGTTGGAACACTTAATACTAGCATCTCTAATAGAATGTCCCTATGGAACTCAGCCACATCCATTCCACAATATTTCGGGCCCAACAAATATTTGAGAAATAACTTTCTCATAACACATAGATCATAAAGAGCATAAATAAACATATCATGTTCATGCATGTACCTTTATAAAAACATAATAACATGAAAACAATTACCATGATATTAACATGAATAGCAAATAATTTGAGGCATAAAATATTAAAATGTGAACATAGGCAATTACTTGGTATTTTTACCATTATTTGGTAAATCCAAGTTAAAGTCTTGTTTATGGAAACAATATGAGATCATGTTGCCTAAACTACTTATGAGAAAGGTAATAATTATAACTTTTTCAAATGTTTTTAGAAAAAAGAGGGTGTATAGAGGGCTAATGGGGATATATGTAGAGTGTTTAGTGTGTTTAGAGTACGGTGAGTATGGGGGTGTAGAGTGTTTTAGGCGGGATTTGTGTGTGAGTGCGTGTGAAATGTGATGAGCAACCCCTCCCCCTATTTTGTAGTGGAGGATGAGGGTAGAAGGCAAGACTTGGGGATTAAGTTTTAATTAATGCAAATTTTCTTAATTTATGCAAATCTCCCACCTAGGCTTAAAATTAAATGCAAAATTAAATGCAATCTTCCACCTCCCTCCTCTATTTCTAGCCTTGGTGTAACTCTAATACATGAGTCATGAAGCTAGATGAATAGAAGCCCACACAAGTGCACAATTTCTAGAAGAAAAATATTTTGTATGAGTGTAAGATATTTTAATAAAATATGAACACAAAATCAAATAAAATTTGATAAAATCTGATTTTGATTGTCCTCATCTTATAAAATCTGAAATCATATCTTTATTTTATTAAAAATTCGAATTTTTATTTATTGTGTTTGTAAAAACCAAAAATTAGGGTTTAAGGGCATAAAATTAGGGTTTTAGGGCATAAAATCCAAAAATTATAATTAATTTAGAAAAATTCCAAAATGATGAAATTTAATCTTTATAAATCTGAAATTATATGTATATTTTCCAGAAATTCTAAATTTAACATATAATTTTTAATTTCAAAAATTACAATTTAGGACATGGGATTTCAAAAATTGTGTTAGAATGTCAAATTCCTCTAAAATTTGGAAAATCATATAATTTATTCAAAATTTCATCTTCTCCATGCATAAAAGTTTGGAATACTTATTTATATTGTTTTTGAAAACCCTTAAATATTTAATAGATGAAATTTCCAAGAATGGTAATCAAATTCGAAAATTAGTACGTTACCGTTCAAATTGTAAATTAACCTCAAAATCATTCTAAAATTTGAAAACAACAAATAATAATGAACTTTTCAAGAAACATAATGTTTTATATCAATTATTTAAATAGTAAGGATTACCGGGTTGTCACATTTTTCATGAGAAAATTAGCTAAGAACTAGCTAAATTCCATTGGAAAATATATTCAATGTGATGCATTCGTCTCCTCTGCCGCCATTCATTACTCCCACAATTGGAGTACCAATCGATGTATTTTATCGAGAGGATTAATTTTGTATATTTACTTTTATAATTTAAAGAAGTTATGAGGGAGAAAAATGAGTTCTATGTGGTGATGATAATATAGCGTGTGCAAAGAGAGTTTCCTGTGACGAGGAATGAGAAGAAGATATTGGATAATAAAAAATTATTTTTTATTAATAATGTATGGGCGCGATTTCAATCAATTTCGAGAGTGATTTCTAAAAATTCTACAAAATAGGCACCTAAGACTAAACCAAATTTCATTAGAGAGTAAATTTTAAAGTGCAAAAGTTAAAAGGAACTTAATAATAATAAATCTCCCATATCAAAATTACAATCAAGAAAATTTTAGTTTTTACAAGTTATTTTTGAAAAAATTAACATAACAAACAACACCGCTAATATTTTCAAAGATTAATTTTAATAAATAAATATTTATACATATGGATTTGTAAAGTCAAGCGAAATTAATTTATATGTCAATATAAAAAAAATTAATGTAAGAAATTAAGTGTAATTTTATTTCGAAAAAAGTAAAAAGTTAATGATTGAACTTTTTAAAATGAAAAATTAGCGAAATGGATTTTTACGATTGCAAAATCTATTTGTTGAGCTTTTAGGTATAAAAAATAATTTTAAAGTGATTTAGTAATTTCCCTACATTATATTATCAATATATATTTAAACAACTATAAATATTACTGCCCCCGTTTTGCAATATTTGTTGTTTAAGAGTTTTTCACAAATATTAAGAAAAAGTTAAGAGTTTATTATACTTGACAAATTTACCTTTAGTGATAATTTATTGAAATTATCCAAAACATTAATCACATATTGAGACTTACATCAATTTGAAAATTAAAATGCCCGTATGACCTTAAACATTCGATGTAATAGTATTGAAGGATGTGAACATGTGTAAAGTATTTTAATTTATTTGAATGTGTCTTGAGAAAAAAATAATTTTTGAAAATAGAAGTAATAATTAGAGAGCTATTGAGCTAATTTGTGTGGAGGCAAAGTTCAAAAAAAGTCAATGCATATTGCATTATTTTTATAAAATCACAAATATTTTGAAATAAAAATAAAATGTTAAAACCATAAATATTGCAACAAGGAGATGGTATGTTGTAGATAAGTATCTGATTATATCATTAGAAAGTTTAGCACATCCAAATATACCACCTATGTAGTATGCATGAAATCTAAGGACAAGTGTACCTACATTTGCAAATTTCAAAGACTTTTGGTTGACTGGTCCGGAGAATAAATGCAAAACCTTTTCTTTTTTCACATTACATTGCAGGTAAACAAATCGGATACTATTGCGAGGGGGCCCCACGTTTATTATATATATCTCCACCAGCGCCCCTCTCTCCCACACAAAAAGTTCAACAAGGAACATAGAACCATCCGAAAAAAAAAGAAAAAGAAAAACAGGAAAAATCCTAGAAACATGGCGAATGAGCCAGCCCCAAATTCCGAGTCCTCAATGTACCTCCAGGACAGGGAACAGGTCCAGAAAGTCTTCGACCGCTTCGACGCGAACAGCGACGGCCAGATCTCGGCGGATGAGCTCGGCGGCGTCCTGAAGGCCCTCGGATCCGGGTCCTCAGCGGAGGAAGTGGGCCAAATGATGACGGAGATCGACACCGACAAGGACGGCAGCATAAACATCAAGGAGTTCGCTGCCTTCTGCAAAGGCGACTCCGACCCATACAATTCGGCGGAGAAGGAGCTGAGGGAGGCGTTCAAGCTCTACGAGCAGGACCACGACGGAAAGATCTCGGCGGCGGAGCTCCACAAGATCCTTACGCAACTCGGGCAGAAGTGCTCCATTCAGGACTGCGCCGGGATGATCAAGTCCGTCGATTCGGATGGGGACGGTTACGTGTGCTTTGAGGAGTTCAGGAAGATGATGACCGCCAACAAGAACAGTAAGACCAGCAGTGCCGAGTAGAACGACGTCGTTTAGTAGTGGGGGTCTCTTTTCTTCTAACTCTACGGGGCGGTGGTAGGCTTATGATTATCGTAAATAAATAATGGTGATTTTGTTTTCGGAAAATCTGTGTTGAATAGACAATTTGTATGGACTCACTGAAATCGTGCTGTATTTGGATGTATGATTATAAAATAAACCTCTAATTTCTATTTATCCAACTGAATTTAATGATGAGCATGATATTTATTTTTGTACTTGATGTGGTCGGATTTTGGACGGAGTACACGTCACTTCGATCTGAAGCAGAGTGTCCGAGTCCGGTCAGGTTGATCCGAGTAAGAGTGTCTGAATGCTAGACGGGTCCTATTCTGCAAGGATGGAACACACGTGAGCCTAGCCGGATGTGTCTCCGGCGAAGACCCTCCGACGCTCAAGTCAGAATTCGGGCAGGTAAAATAGTAAATAGTAATTGGCGTATCAGTGTATTAAAATTGTCTTACCTCACGAATGGCGCCGCCGTACTATTTATAATAATAATAAAAAATAGGTGGACCGGACCAGAGTCAGGCTGGCCCAACCCCGTTGCTGGTTATGGGCGTTCCCCATGACGCGCTGTGGGCGCGTGGGATGCATTCCCTTGCTCGATATGGGTGTCAGAGCACTTAACATCGAGGATACCATATGGGTCAAGGGGATGTAATGAGATCTAACCGAATTAGGTCGACAAGAAAAAGACCATGGAGCCTGATCGAAATCGGTATGACACGCGGCAACAGGAGAAAGGCTGTATGTGCTGAGCTGGATCCGACGTGTGAGCTGAGTAAGCGCACATGTGGCCGGAACGAATTCGGCCACATCATTAGCCCCCCCAATTCTTGATTTGACCGATTTTCGTAGTACGGGCAGATCAAGAACTACCCGAGGAGAACGCGCCTACGATTTCGCTCAGGAGTTATCGATCAGGCGATGGCGATAACTTCGAAAATTGACCGTTGGGATGTGACGGTAATAATTACTGCCGTCTGTTGGACTTCCCGAGGAGCGTTTTTACCGTCCTATAAATAGGGGCCCCGGGCGAGGCAACAATCACGTCATTATTCAATCGAGCTGAGATTACACATTGAGCATAACTTGAGAGCACCGAGCACCCGAGAATCATTCCGAGCATACCAATCCTCTTTTTCGACCAATCAAACCTAGGTACTCCCTTTTCCCGATTTGTTTCTTTCTTGCTCTTCCTTTTCGAA
The DNA here is from genome assembly GCA_026212405.1 of Petrea volubilis. Taxonomy (NCBI): domain Eukaryota; kingdom Viridiplantae; phylum Streptophyta; class Magnoliopsida; order Lamiales; family Verbenaceae; genus Petrea; species Petrea volubilis. The sequence continues at coordinate 13,864,876 of CM047871.1, read as the reverse complement.
TCCTTAATTATGAGTCAGTCTAGTTCGGATAGCCACTAATTTACTTTTTTTTATTCAGTAGTAGAAGATATATTTCTCAATATAGAGAGTCTTAATATAGGGTCTTGTTACAAGCTGTGAAAAAGAGTTATTTATTTCCATCTGCATTTGAGAAAATAAAAAACTTGGATTGAGAAAATAAAAAAGTTTGATTGTTATCATAAGCTGTACAAAAGAACATTTATATATCCATGTGATTTTTTGTGGAACGAGGTGTAGAAAAAAAAAAGATATTATATGATTTACTTTAAAATTGATTAGTATATAAAGTCCTTTTTTCACCACCTTTTGTTATTCTAAGGGACCAAAAGTGCATATTTCATATATAATGGGACCAATATTGCAACTATATATAAATTATGAGGCCGAAAGTGTATTTTTCTCCTCCAGAAAATGAATGCTAACGAAAGTTCTCTTTTTGCCACCAAATGGTATCCAATGGGACCAAAATCGGCTATTATGATAGTCATGGGACTAAAAATGCAATTACCAATAAATTATGGGACAATAAATGCATTTTCCTCGCCTCTTCTTTTCACCCTGGTTTTGATAGTACCCTTATTATTATATTATTTCTTCTTATTTTGTAATAATTGCCTTATAGTCTCTTTGATAACATCTATTTACACCACTTAAGATTCTAAATTAATTTTTAAGCACGAGACTTTTAATGTTGAAAATTAGATCTGGCATTTTAGTCAATCTATATCTTAAAGACTTTCAATCAGACATAGTAAGACTAAATCTGAGCTAGAAGGTAAGGTCTTTCATGAATAAACAAGTAAAAACTATAATTGTGACTCCTAAATTAGTATGCAAAGGAGAAGCTGAAAAGAAAAGAAACTATAGACATGCTACTCACATTCAAGAGAAAGATATTAGCAGTCATTATATGGCTAGAGTTTTTACTTATATTGTGACACCCCTCTCGCTAGGATCATCCTATACGAGTAGGGCTCACTTAACGATCTTGCTGAGTACAAATTTTAATACTCGCAACTTATTCAGTACTGCTCAATAATAAAAATCGAGATAAAATTAACACACAATTGACTTACATAGAACTGTAACGTACAACTATCCAAGTACAGCACTTTAACTAGTGAGCTTCTATTTCCCATTAAACCAACGAATCTTTTATACAGAATAAAGGACTATATATTAATGACTTGTAATGTACTGATCGCCTTAACCGAGTCCCCTCAACCTATGTTCCTGAAACTGAGGCAATGAACAGAAAGAACTTGGGGGTGGTAAGTCCAAATGACTTAGTGAGGCGGAAAATATGTAGGAATCAGGTCCAACAGAATGGTATCACGTAAGAAGGTTCTATCGACGGTCCGTTCCGCCCGATATACCCTATCCACATGTACCCGGGCCCAACTTCCCAAGGGCGTCCCCAAGGGTATCAATAGATCATATCAAGACAGAATGGCTCACAAACTTTCAATAAAACATAGCTTATTTCCAACACCAGGGATACATAAAACATAATTAAAACATGATATCCCAAGGGTGTCAATAAATCATTTTTGAAACTAATATAACTGACAATCTCGGAAATGAAATACTTTTCGGGTACAACTTGACTTGTAATTCAGAAAAACATTTTGTTCAAACGTAGAGAGTAAGATATAATTCCAAAAGATTCGGATAACATAAATCAGACGAGGTAGGCCATACGAAGATATTTACTACATATAGTTCAATGCCCTAACAAGGAAGGTAAAAGGCACTCACCTTAGGAGTTTATCAAGTTTATAGATTTGTTTTGGCTAGATCAACTTGACTTCCTCCTTCAAGAGTGTTTGAGGGAAATAAAGGAGTATATGGAAGGCTACTAGGTATATATGTGTAAAAAAAGAAGGGTTTAATGATATATATATATATATATATATGTGTGTGTGTGGAAGATATGCTATGAATTGAGAGTATTTTGTGTGTTGAGAGTGGAGTAAGTGTGGGTGTGTGTTTCTAGGCGGGATTATTGTGTGTGTGGGAGAAAAATGAAGACAATGGCCCCTTTATATAGAGTTTAGGGTAAGAAATAGGATTTTTATAATATAAGGTCAATTTATAATAAATGCATAGAAGATAAAATAAGATAAGATAAGATAAGATAAGATATGATAAGATAGGATAGGATAAAAATAAGATAAGATAGGATAAGATAGGATAAGATAAGATAAGATAGGATAAGATAGGATAAGATAGGATAAGATAAAGATAAGATAAGATAGGATAAGATAAGATAGGATAAGATAAGATAAGATAAGATATTTTAATAAAATATGAACACAAAATCAAATAAAAACAAATAAAATCTGATATTTATTGGCCTAATGTTATAAAATCTGAAATTATATCCTTATTTAATTAATATTTCGAATTTGTATTAATTTATGTTTGCAAAAACTAAAAATTAGGGTTTTAGGGCATAAAATTAGGGTTTTAAGGCCTAAAATTCAAAAATTCATAATTAATTTAGAAAAATTCCAAAATGATGAAATTGATCTTTATAAATCTGAAATTATATGTATATTTCCCAGAAATCAAAAAAATGTTTTAGTTATATTTTCGAAAATTGCAATTTAGGACATAAGATTTCGAAAATTGTGTTAGAATGTCAAATTCATTTAAAATTAGAAAAATCATGTAGTTATCACCTCAAATAATTCACATATAAAAGAAGGGTCATACAAAATATGAAATATTAGTAAGCATGTGCGTATATTATAAGAACCGGTTTATATCGTTGTTAGACCAAAAATCGGGATGTCACATATATAGTAGATGTAGTTGGTAATATATATAATTAGACAGGTAATATTTATAGTGATCTACAAAAAATAGGTAGAATAAAAAATATTATCTACCTGAAAAAACACAAAAGATAATGGAAAACTTGGCCAAAAAAGACATAAATATAGGAAACAAAAAATATTGTTCCTAAGAAAAAAGAAAAAATTCCAATTAAAGTTAAAACAACTATATTCAAAGGAGCTAAAAAAATTCAAGAGTATATCTTAAAAATAGATAGATATTGCAAAAGAAAAAAAGACACAACGATTTTTTAGCTTATAAAGAAATTATTGAACTTTGGAGAGATAGGTATAATGAAACTGATAATGTGGATGAAAAGAGCAAGCATCTAAATCAGATAGAATCCTTATATGAAGAATATGAAAATATTTTTCAAGAGTTTGAATATGTATTGAACGTAGACACAAATGATGGAACTTAAAAAACTGGAGAATTTTATGCAACACGTACGGTGAATTCTGATTCTGAAGAAAATGATTGGGAGAACAAAGATGATAATAAATTATATATGTGTAAGGACTCGATTTTTCACTTATACTTCCTATGTGACTCAGATATATATATATATATATATATATGTGCTTAAATACGTATGATTTAAATGTTTATATACATATTTTACGTAATACTAATGTTTCATGCTATGTGCTTATTTTATTTTACATCATGCTTAAGTCTTAGGATTATGTTCTTGTCTTATTTAATCATCATACAATGCATAAAATGCAAGAAAATATATGTATGCATATATATATATATATATACATACACGATTTTATACATATATATACATAGGATTAGAAGAGTTTACATGTAACTTTTATAAATGTCATTTTCACCAAATTGTGTTATTGTCATACAATAATCTTGAAAATAATTATTTAAAATTACTAAATCATAAGACAGAATATATGTAAATATATATTAAAATTTCTTATGCATATATATTTTTGGAAAAACCCTAAAAAATGACTAAATTGTATTTTCTCCCGCTAGGTATTATTTTCTTTTATACTTTGAATAAATATGCAATTTACAATAAATAACCTACATTTTGTCAAGAAAAAGGGGGGTGGCCGGTTTATATATATATATAGATAAATTAAATACTTGGTACATATTAATCTTTATGTCCTAATCTCCCAACAATCAATATCTATGTACACTTGTATCTACCTTTCTAGAGTTCTACATACATGGATGGTCAAAATTAAAATAGACTACCACTAAGCATAATTAGACCTCTTCCTTGGTCTTGAGTTGGAAAGTAAGTAATTATTAGATTAAGACCCAATTATAGTTTAATCTTATTTCTACTAATACTAGTTATAAGTAAATACTCTCCTATTCAATACAAGAAAACCCACACACACACAAACACAAGAGTCGGCCACACACACTCTCACATGTACACTCTTGCTTTGTTCATTTCACCTCAAATTTTTCCACTCTCTCACTCGTGCACCACTTTACAAAAATTAGAAAGAAAAGAAGAAAAACAACCTAGAGAAGGTAGTAATTTTACTTAAGGCATAAGTTAGATTTTCTTAGAGTATTCATACATTTATTCCCATATTAGGACCTAGGATGTAACTACAAGTTATTTATTATCTTAGTCCTAAGGGATTACATGGTAATTTAGCTAGATGCATCTTGTGTGTATATGGAATAGCATGTTGAAAATTTGAGAATTCCTGCTGGAAATTGATGCTGGAAATTATGTGTATTGATGGTTTACACTATGTTAGGGTTTTACTACCTTCGCCCGTCGAGGTGGAAAATGGTAGAAACGTTGTGAAATTTATGTTCTTGTGTTCTGAAAGTTTTTATGGTTTTGTGTTTGATGAAAGCATGTAAAAATATGCACGTTCATATCGAACATGTGCACCTTATGCATTAAGTAAAATTGCTACTCAACATAATTGTTGACGTTGTTATTATCTAATGTTTTAGCCGGGTATGAGGACGAGGTTACCAACGAGGAGGATGGAAAGGGACGATTTGAAGCGTTTGGCTATAGGAAGTTATAGTTGAGTTTTTGTAGTTCTTATCATGTATTTAGGAATCTTATCATGTATTTTGGTGTTTGCTATGCAATAAGAGTCTTTTATTAAAATTTTCAGCTTTCACAATAAAAGTATTAGTAACATATCTCCATAATTAGCCAATAGTTTTGGGTCGTCACAGGTGGTATCAGAGCACGGTTTTGGAAAAAGTGTCAATTTTGGATTATGAACTATCTAACCTTTGAAATTGTTGTGTAGGAAAATAGCTCGTTCTGGTGAGTCGTCTAGCTGTAGAGCTCGTTATCCATGTGGTGCCAGGACCTCTTCCGCTAGAGTACCCCAGCTCCAAGTCATTGATCTTCTATTAGAGTTAACTTCACTTCGTGAGGACCATAAGAAACTTCAGGATGTGCTTCACCATACAAAATTGATTCTAGAAGGAGCCCAAAATCATATCTATCAAATCCACCAACATTATCAAAGCCTACTTGAGGCAATTTATGTGAGGAGTCGGGATTCTTTTGGAGTGGTTGAAGCGAAGATGGTTCCAAAGTCGGTTCCGGAGGTTGTAGTTATCAACTTCGGGGATGAGACATGTTTATCCCCCTATTCCCTTGAGTAGTTGCAGTTAGGGGCTGTTGGTGAAGATGGAAGTATAGTACTGAATTTTGCTTGGATGTACTATTCGTTAGGATGTGTAAATTGCTAGTTGGGTGTACGTTTTTTGGGTTTTTATGCGTGTTCAACTTTTTATGTATATATGTTTTGTAACCTTTATGTTTATAGTAATAAACAATTTTTGTTGGTTGTTTATGATACTAAGAAAATTTTTTATGTTGTAGATGACAACTAGACGGACAAGAGGAAATAATGAAAATCTGGACGAACAACTTACGGCCATAGTTGAACGAATCAATACCATCCTTGAAAACCGTAAAAATCACGTAAAAATGGCCAACAATAGCATTGCCAATTTCTTTAAATTAGGGCCCGCGAGTTTTAGGGAAGAACCAGATGACGTTAAAGTCACCAATTGGTTGGAGGCTATTGAAAAGGTTTTTGAAGTCGCACCTTGTGGAGAGGAGAAAAAAGGTACGTTGGTTACTTTTAGGTTGGAAGAGGACGCGAGACACTGGTGGAAGCGTGTTAGTCAAAAGTGAGATGAAACGAGGATTCCACATACATGGGCAAACTATGTTCAAGAATTTAACAAGCAATATGTTCCTCGGGTCACTCAAGAGAAACGGGAGAGAGAGTTTTTAAGCTTAGAGCAGTGAAAGTTAAGTGTGGCCCAATATGAGGCTTTGTTTATACGACTAGCTAGGTTTGCCCCTTACTTCGTGGAGAGTGAGGAGAGGAAAATATGGAAATTTATTGGTGGTTTAAGGGTGGAAACACAGGACAAGCTAGCACCAGTGCAGATACAGACATATACCGTAGCCATAGAAACTGCTCTGAAAGTAGAAAGCACAATGGAGCAATTGAAAATCAAACGTGGGCAAATTGTGAGACCCTTACCTTTAGGGAGCCCAATTGGACGAAATTCTGGAGGAAGTAATAAGGCTGCCAGAACAAATTTATCAGGTTCCCGAACAAACCCTAACGGTTCACCACCACAGCGCACTTCATGCACCTATTGTGGTGAGCCAAACCACATCGAAAATCAATATTGGCCTAAGACAAGGAAATGCATTCGGTGCGGGAGTAGCGACCACTTTCCCAAAGACTGTCCACAATTAGGACCTTTACGAGCATCCCCTCAAGTACGAGTCATCAAAGAGAACGAAAATTGCGGGGAGAAACCACGGGTGCAAAGAAAGATCTTTGCTATAAATCAGGAGAAAACTTTCGAACCCACGATAGTGGAAGGTACGCTTTCAATTTATCACCATTTAGCTAAAGTTTTAATTGATCTTGGTTCAACACATTCTTATATATCGTGTAAATTCTTTTCTAACTTAATGATTCAACCTGAAATTTTATCATACGAGTTAGAAGTAAGTACGCCTATGGGAACTACGTGGAAAACTGATTTGATTTATAAGGACTGTGTGACAACCCGAAACTTCTACCTAAATATGGAAATACACTACTAACAATTTTATTATGAAAATTGAAATTTCTCATAAACATTTCTTACTACATAACAAGTGAAAAATACATGATAGAAACTATAAGGACTCGACTATAACTTCATCTAGCCAAACGCTTCGAATTGTCTCACTTCATCCTCCTCATTTGTGACCTCTTCCTCATACCCCGCTAAAATTATATAACATAAACGTTAACAATCATGTTGAGTATAAATTTTGCTTAATACATAAGGTGCGTGTGTGTGAAAGGACGTGCATGCTTCCACATACTTTTACCAAACATAAAATCACATAAATTTTGCCAACACACAAATAACATAAATTTTCACATCATTTCTACCATTTTCCACCTCAACGGGCGGCTACCTTATCTCGACGTGCTGTTAATCCCAATTTGCAACCAAACACTCTAGTGGTTATATCCCCGGAATATGTCGAGTTTCCTACGACCCACTTGAGTACATGGAACGCTTCATCCATGCAAGGTGAGATTAGGCAATGATGGATGGCGAGAACCTTTAAGATCGGCAAGCCCGTTGCCGCTCGGCCGAACTCGGGCCCATATACACACAAATTTCAACTTGCTTAACACAATTTCAGCACAATTCAAACTATTTTCAGCATGTTTTGCATAATTTCAGCATAAACCATATAATTTCTGACTTATGTAAACCAAAATATTCAGTCTGAAAAAACAGAATTTTTTTTCCAGCTTGTAAAATACTGAAATTTCCAGCTTGTAAAACAGGTTTTTCAGCTTGTAAAAATAGGCTTTCCAGCTTGCGAAAAATAGGATTTTCAGCTTGTAAAACAAGATTTTCTGCTCGCGATAAATAGGATTTTCAGCCTGTAAAATACGATTTTCAGCTTAGAAAACTGAAATTTCCAACTTCTAACACATAAATAAAACCCTAGCATAGTGTAAACCATAGCTACACATAATTTCAAGCACAATTCCAGCATAATTTCCAGCATAAATACTCATAAATACTTGCATAAACTCTAATAAACACACAATATACATATAACTAAATTAATATGCAATCCCTTACACCCAAGATATATAGTAACTAACTTGTAGTTACATCCTAGGTTCTAGGATGGAAATAAAGCATTAATACCACATAAAAGCCTAACTCATGCATTAGGCAAAACCCCTATCTTGTATCAACTATGAAGCATTTTAAATCACACTCACTTCTATAAGTAAGAATCCTTACTTATGAAATTAAGTAAGGTCCCTACTTTAATTAAATATTCTTCTACCTTTTTCAGGGGTTGTATAGAATGCTAATATGTATATATGTATGTAAAAAGAAGAGGTTATGTATATATCTATGTATGGGTAGAAGATATATTATAAATATGAAGTGTTTTGTGTGTTTTAGAGTAAGGTGAGTGTGAGTGGCGTGTTTTAGGCGGGATTTAGTGTGTGTGACGAAAAATGAAATGATAAATCTGCTTTTTATCCCCTATTTATATAATTTAGGGCAAGAAATAGGATTTTTATATTATAAGGTCAATTTATAATTAATGCAATCTTCCAACTGAGGTTTCATATTAATTGTGTTCACACTAAATTGTGGTTATAATTTACACAATTTTTAAGCCTAAATATCATGAGTTGTAACCTAGATTACATTATGTGTTAATCTATTTTAATAAGATGCTAACAAGTGTTTTCTTTTAATATTAACCTTACAAATGTTAGCTAAAGTTTATAAGATTAGTAAAGTGTATATATCCTTGATTTATCTAGTAGTTTAGGTGTATGAATTCATTTAATAAAGACAGTGACATTTTGAGCATGTGTATTAATCTATTTATGTAAGTATATATATACAAACTTATATATATATATATAGCTATGTATGTATATATATGTAAGAATTTCCAAAACCTCTTATAGGATGGCTCCTGCCGAATTACTCAAGGCTCAATTACAAGACTTATTAAATAAAGGCTTTATTCGGCCTAGTGCTTCACCATGGGGAGCCCCTGTTCCATTTGTCAAAAAGAAGGATGGGACTTTACGACTTTGTATCGACTATCAGTCCTTAGACCAAGTTACCATTAAGAACAAATACCCATTATTGAATATTGAAGAATTATTCGATCAACTATAAGAAGCCTCCGTGTACTCAAAGTTGGACTTAGAATTAGGATATTATAAAGTCAGAATTCGAGAGGAGGACATAGCTAAAACCACTCTCAATAGTCAGTATGGACATTATGAATTCGTAGTGATGCCCTTGGACTTAACCAATACGCTTGCTACGTTTATGGACTTAATGAGCTGAGTCTTCCAACCTTACTTAGACCAATTTGTCATGATCTTTATAGATGATATTTTGGTATATTCAAAGACTAAAGAGGAGCATAAAGAAAATTTGAGGATAGTTTTGGAAACTTTGAGAGAACGGAAACTTTATGCAAAATTTAGCAAGTGTGACTTTTCGTTGGAGAAAGTGTCATTCCTTGGTCATATTATATCCAAAGAAGGAGTTTCAGTAGATCCGGAAAAGGTAAAGTTGATTATAGATTGGAAGCAACCCTCGACTGTTACCTAAGCACGAAGCTTTTTAGGTCTTGCTGGGTATTACCGATGATTCATTGAAAGATTTTCAAAAATTGTCCGTCCTCTAACTAGATTAACCCAGTCTAAGATAAAATTTATTTGGGACAAACATTGTGAGGCTAGTTTTCAGGAATTAAAGAATCGATTAGTTTTTGCTCCTGTACTAGTTAGACCTAGTGGAAATAATGAATTTAAAGTATACACGGATGCTTCAAAGGAAGGACTAGGTTGTGTTCTTACACAAAATGGATGAGTTGTAGCCTACACCTCACGAAAATTGAAATCCTATGAGGAAAATTATCCAACCCATGATCTAGAATTAGCTGATATTGTTTTTGCCCTTAAGAAATGGAGACACTATCTATACTGGACAACTTTCGAGGTATTTACGGACCACAAAAGCTTAAAATATTTATTTCCCAAGAAGAATTTGAATATTAGACAACGAGGATAGATGGAAATGACAGCTGACTTTAATTTCAATATTCTATACCATCAGAGAAGGATTAATAAAGTTGCGGATCCCTTAAGTAGAAAAGCCACCATTGCTTATTTAGTAATCAAGGAATTGAAGTTGTTGGGAGACATTTCGGATTGGAACCTTAAAGAAAAGAAAGTAGGTATTTTATGCTCCACCATACAAGCTCAGCTTGCATTACTACAGAAAACCAAGGAAGCTCAAGAAAAGGATGCATGCCTTAAGAAGATAATGAAAGACGTTAGTAACAAACAAACGATGGAGTTCACCATGTCCAATGATTGGATTTTAAGATTTCGTGATAGGATATGTATTCCGAATAGTGATAGTTTTCAAAAGGGATATTTTAGAAGAAAGTCTAGATATACAATACATCCGGGTATCAACAAAATGTACAAAGATCTTAGAAGACAATATTGGCAGAACAATATGAAGAGAGAATTAGCCGACTTTTGTATCCAAATGTTTTACCTGCCAATAAGTAAAAGCCGATCATCAGGTCTTTTGCAACCTTTACCCATCCCCGAATGGAAATGGGAACACATTACGATGAACTTTGTTATAGGATTACCTCGAACTTTGAAAGGTCATGACGCGATTTTGGGTAATCGTAGATAGACTTACTAAGAGTGCCATTTCATTGCATTTTCTAAAACTTGCTCCTTGGATAATTGGTGGAAATCTATAAGCAGGAAATAGTCCGACTACATGGTATCCCTATCTTATTGTCTCGGATAGAGATCCATGATTTGTTTCTAAGTTCTGGCAAGGATTACAAGGTCCTCTGAACACTAAGTTAAACTTTAGCACGAATTTCCACAAGCAAACTGATGGACAATCCGAAAGAACCGTCCAAATCCCAGAAGAGATGGTTCGATCTTGTACCATAGATTTTGGAAGAAGTTGGGATCGCTATCTCTCATTAGCTGAATTCACTTATAATAATAGTTATCAAGCCACCACTAGTATGGCACCATTTGAAGCACTTTATGGTCGAAAGAGTAGGTCACCGAATTAGTGGGATGAAATTGGTGAAAGAAAGTTACTAGGCCCAGATTTGGTACAAGAAACCACAGAAGTCATAGAAATAGTTTGCAAACGTATGGCCACGATTCAAAGTTGCCAAAAGAGTTACTCAGACAAAAGATGCAAGGATTTGGAATTTGAAACCATAAATTTTGTATTTTTGAAAGTATTGCCCGGGAAAGGGTTGTTCAGGTTTGGGAAAAAGGGAAAGCTCACGCCTCAATATGTCGACCCTTTTGAGATACTAGAAAGAATAGGAAAAGAGGCGTATAGATTAGCGTTACCTCCGAGCCTATCCGAGGTTCATAATGTGTTCCACATATCAATGCTGAAGAAGTATCACTCGGATCCCTCGAATATTGTCGACCACGACTCTCTTAAGATTGATAAAGATCTCACTTATGAAGAAGAACCCATCCGCATTCTCAAAGTTAGAGAACGAACCTTGAGAAATCGTTCTATTCCCTTAGTAAGAGTTTTGTGGAAATACCACAATCTTGAAGAACTACGTGGGAGAAATTAGAAGATATGATAGACAAATACCCACATCTCTTCGATTAACCAGCGGAATTTTGGGGACGAAATTCTTCTAAGGAGAGGAGGATGTAAGAACCCAATTTTTCACTTATACTTCCTATGTGAATTAGATATACATATATATATGCTTAACTACGTATGATTTACATGTTTATATACATATTATATGTAATACTAACGTTTCGCGATATGTGTTTATTTTATTTTAAAACATGCATAAGTCTTAGGATTATGTTCTTGTCTTATTTAATCATCATACAATGCATAAAATGCAAGAAAATATATGCATGCATATATATATATACACATACACGGTTTAATATATATATATACACATAGGATTAAAAGAGTTTTCATGTAACTTTTATGAATGTCGTTTTCACCAAATTGTGTTATTTTCATACAATAATCTTGAAAATAATTATTTAAAATTACTAAATCATAAGACAAAATATATGAAAATGTATATTAAAATTTCTCCCCCTAGGTATTATTTTCTTCTATACTTTGAATAAATATACAATATACAAGAAATAACCTACATTTTGTTAAGAAAAAAGGGGAGTGGCTGGTTTTTTTTTGTATAAATATATAAATCAATTAAATACTTGGTACATATTAATCCTTATGTCCTAATCTCCCAACAATCAATGTCTATGTACACTTGTATCTACCTTTCTAGAGTTCTACATATATAGATGGTCAAAACTAAAATAGACTACCACTAAGCATAATTAGACCTCTTACTTGGTCTTGAGTTGGAAAGTAAGTAATTATTATATTAAGACCCAATTATATTTTAATCTTATTTCTACTAATACTAGTTATAAGTAAATACTCTCCTATACAACACAAGAAAACCCACACACACAAACACAAGAACTGGCCACACACACTCTCACATTTACACTCTTGCTTTGTTCATTTCACCCCAAATTTTACCACTCTCTCACTCTTGCACCACTTTACAAAAATTAGAAAGAAAAGAAGAAAAACAACCTAGCAAAGGTAGTAATTTTACTTAAGGCATAAGTTAGATTTTCTTAGAGTATTCATACATTTATTCCCATATTAGGACCTAGGATACAACTGCAAGTTATTTACTATCATAGTCTTAAGGGATTGCATGGTAATTTAGCTAGGTGCATCTTGCGTGTTTATGAAATAGCATGCTGAAAATTTGAGAATTCTTGCTGGAAAGTGATATTGGAAATTATGTGTATTTATGATTTACATTATGTTAGGGTTTTGCTTATGTAACGGCCCAATTTTTTCCAACTTTTTCCATCATATATTAATTGATGTTTAAAAATATGAGTGTTGGTTAAGTGTTTATATACATAATTATGTTTCCTAGGTCATTTTTTTTTCTTGCATTAAACACTGACAATATGCTTTATCATATGCGCCCTTCTTGTAATTATCTTCTCCTTTCATTAATAATCCTAAAATTATAAAAACATATGTATGGGACTACATATATATATATGGTTATATATATATATGTATGCATATAAAGAGCAATTATTTTTCTTCCTTAGGGCTTGTTTACAATAAAAGTTAGCATAAATATATTCATTAGTAGAAGAAGCTATCCTAGTTTGTACGGGGGGGGGGGGGACGGTTTATATATATTTATATAATATTAAATTCTTGGTTTATATTAATTCTTACCCTCCAAGTTTTCTAGATGCCATGTATAAATACACTTGTAATACTTCTTCTAGATATAGAGATACATGGTTGGCCCTTATTGAAGTAGAGATACACTTAAGCTACTTAGACCTTCTACTTGGACAATTAGGATAATAATTAGAAAAGGACTTAAATCTATTTTAATCCTATTTCTTCTTATTAGTCTATAAGTATAATTACTTAATTAAAACACAAAACACCACCCACCCACATACACAAGAACTGGCCACACACACACAGTCTCACATTCACTTTCTTGCTTTGTTCATTTCACCTCAAGTTTTCACCACTCTTTTACTCTTTCACCACTCCCTAAATTAGAAAGAAAAGAAGATACATCACTTAGAGAAGGTAGAAATTTTGACTATGGCATGAGTTAGCTTTTAGGATTTGATGAAAGTATGAGCATATTATTTCCCCTATTAGAACCTAGGAGGTAACCACAAGTGGGTTTCCATCTTGGGTCTAAGGGAATACAAGATGGTTTGCATATGCATATGGTGTATCTATGAGCATATTACATTAGAATTCATGAAAAGCATGCTGGAAATTGTTGAAATTGTACTAGAGTGATGCTTGAAATTATGTGTTACCATGTTTTACACTTTGCGAGGGTCTTAATTATGTGATAGAAGCTGAAAAACTCAGTTTGTCAAGCTGAATTCTGGTTATGTACATGCTTGAAATCTTGTTCATGTGCTGAAAATCCTATTTTCAAACTGAAAAATCCTCTTTTTGCAAGCTGGGAGAATCCAATTTCCACAAGCTGAAAACCTGTTTTATAAGCTGGAATTGCAATGGTTTCAAAGCTGGAATTCTCAGTTATGAAAACTGGAAATTTCAGCAATTGCGCGCTGAAACATTTTGCATCGCAGTCTGAAAATTCCAGGTCTTATAAGCTGGAAATTCAAAATTTTACAAGCTAAAAGTCTATTTTACAACGTTGGAAATATATGTGTGGAATTTCAGCATGTTCCAAGATGGAAATTCAGTCTTCGAAAGCCGGAAATTTCTATTTGCCATTGAAAATTTTGATTTTGATAAACTGGCAACTTTTGTACTCTTTGCTGAAAAGTATGCAACAACAAGTTGAAACAATTTGTATTGTGCTGGAAATTGGGTGGAATGTGTTGAAATTGTGTGTATAAGGGCCCAATCTGATAGGCGTGGATGTAGTCAAGTTCAGCAAAGCAACAACGGTCGTGCCAGTCTTAAAATAGTCATCGGCTCTCCATCGCTGCCTAATCCCACCTTGCCTGGATGGAGAGTCTATGTATTGAAGTGGGTCGTAGGATTTTGGCATATACCCGGGATATGGCCACTGGTGTGTTTGGTTGGCATGGGAGTATTGGCTGGAATTGAGTTTACGGCACGACAAGATAAGGTAGCCGCCCATCGAAGTGGAAAATGGTAGAAATGTGTTGAAATTTATGTTTCTTGTGTTCTGAAAATTTATATGGTTTCATATGTTTCATGTGGCAATATGTATATCTCACACGAGCATCTCATGTTTATGCAAAATTTCTACTCAACATATTTATACGTTGACACTATTTTATACTATGTTTTTAGCCAACCTTGAGACCAAGGAGGATATGAACAAGGAAGACATAGGAACGCGATTCGAGGCATTTAGCTAGTTATGTGTGTTTTGTAGTCAAGATCGTGTGTATGTAAGAAACAACTTATGTGTACTTTTGGCTTTTGAATAAAAGTATGAGTGGTTGGTTTTCCTGCAACTTTATAAAGTAGCATGTTTTGTGAAAATTATAAAATGGATATTTTCGTAATTAGCTAGAGGTTTCGACTTGTCACAACTTATATGTTTAGGGTTTTATTTATATGTTTGAAAGCTAAAAATTCAGTTTTAAAGCTGAAAATTCTGTTTGTTTGCAAAGCTGAAAATCCTATTTTTTGTCAAATATGGAAATTTGAATTTCACAAGCTGAAAATCTGTTTACAAAGCTGGAATTTCAGTGTATACCAAGCTGGAATTTCAGTATTTCACAAGATGGAAAGTTGTTTTTGTAGTTTGAAAAGTCCGGTTTGTATAAGCCGGGAATTTTATACTCTATGCTAAAATTATGCAACAACATGCTGAAAACAGTTTGAATTGTGTGGAAAATTGTGTTAAGCAAGCCAAAATTTTGTGTGTGTATGGGCCCAAAGTGATAGGGGTGGATGTAGTCGGTTTGGCTGGGCGGCAAAGGGCTTGCCTGTCTTAAAATAGTCCTCGACTCTCCGTTGTTGCCTAATCCTGCCTGGCATGGGCGGAGAGTCCATGTATTGAAGTGGGTCGTAGAAAATTTAGCATATCCTGGGATATGACCACCGGAGTCATTGGTTGGGATGAGAGTATTGGTTGAAATTGAGTTACGACACGGCGAGATAAGGTAGCCGCCCGTCGAGGTGGAAAATGGTAGAAATGTTGTGAAATATGTTCTTGTATTCTGAAAATTTTTATGGTTTTATGTTTGATGAAAGCATGTGAAAATATGCACGTTCATATCACACACGCGTACCTTATGTGTTAAGTAAAATTGCTACTCAACATAATTGTTGACGTTGTTATTGTCTAATGTTTGAGCCAGGTATGAAGACGAGGTTACCAACGTGGAGGATGGAAAGAGACGATTTGAACTGTTTGGCTAGAGGAAGTCGTGGACGAGATTTTGTAGTTCTTATCATGTATTTAGGACTCTTGTCATGTATTCTTGTGTTTGCTATGTAATAAGAGTCTTTTATGAAATTTTTCAGCTTTCACAATAAAAGTATTAGAAGCATATCTCCATAAATAGCCAATAGTTTCAGGTCGTCTCAATATGTTTTTTGATTCTAATCCAAAAAGAGGAAATGCCAGTACATCTTTTAACAAAGAAGAATCATATAAAAATGGCATTACTATTCATGGAACTTATTTAGATTTTAAAGATAACCACCCTAAAGACTATGAAAAAATCATTGATGAATGGGCACAATCTTTAACCTTTGTAGTACATAGCTATGAAGTGCCCTGGTCTAATGAAAAAAAATTTGGACTACATTACTGGAACTATCCAAGGAGATATGTTAAATTGGCCAAGGGCTTGGGAAGAGTTTGAAGAATGCGGAATAGAAAAAAACACAGTTATTGGAAAAATCAGATTTAGAACAGTTTTACAATATTTTGCTATATTAATAAAAGAGCAATTTGTTGGAATAAAAATTATTATACTGATTTTAAAGAAGTAAAATATGGTTTGACTAAGATGAAGTTGTGCAATATACTGAGTATCTTTAAAAGTCACAGGCTAAAGACAATTTGGGATGCAGAATTTTGTTTGGTTATAAAATAATAACGGAACATTGTTTGCAAAGAAAATCTCAAACACAGGTTAAAACACAACTATCTAAAACTACCGAAGGGCAAAAATATTGTGATAAAGTCCATGATGAAACTTAGAAAGTTGGATGTACAACGAGTACATCATATAAAAAGAAAGGTAAACAATTCATGTTTAAAAAGTGGAAAAAGAACAAAGCCAAGTTTTTCTCATACAAGAGGTATGCTCGAAAGAGTAATAAATGAAAATTTGCTAAGTTTAAGAAAACATGCACTTGCTTTTTTTTCTGCAAGGAAAATAGGCATATAGCTCTAGAATGTCCTAAAAGAAATCCTAGGGTCATAAATTTTTTAGAAGAAAATGAATTAGAAGTATGTCTTGGAGAAGAAATATCAAAGGATGATGATATTGTTTACGAAATCAAGTCCATACCATTTGAAGAAAAATAAGAGGAACAAGTGTTCATGACGAACATTGAAACTCAAGAAGAGAGTTTTGAATATGTTCCTAATGAAGAACTAAGTCAAATCTAACTTGGTGATGTAATAAAGGAAGAACTAACATTAGATAGCAATAAACTAGAAAAATATAAACATTTGAAAATTGAAGATTTATATAATAAATCTAAGTTAAACAGTGGCAAGCATAACATTTTGAAATGTGTGAAGGAATTACTAAAGCAAGAGCTACATCAAATGGGCAAGTAGAAATATAGATATTTAATAAAAACAAAATTAAAAGACTTAAGGAAAAATATCCTAAAGTAAAATTCATTTATATTGGAATAATAGAAATAAGTATTACTCCTTTATTTAGGCTTGGAATTGATTCTCCAGTTCTTTGCATTGTTCAAGATAAAATGTTTCATAATCTTATCCAATCACTGATAGGAGGAATCAATCTAATTTGGTATCTGGAGAAATAATATTCAGAGTAAAACCAAATTACTTTGTTTCAATACAAGATAAATGATTAAAAATACCATTGTCTTTAGAGTTTAAACACAGACATCAAGATTGGAGGTATTCATAATGACTTAAGAATCTTATGGAAAGCTGTTCACTAGCTTATAAGTGACTCAAATAACTTTATGAATCAAAACGTTTTGATATAGATATCCTACCAAAACTCATAAATTGAAAATATCTAAGTCTACCAAAAGATTGGTTATTTAATACTTTTACTGATGAAAAGTCTAAAAAACAACGTAGCCAAATAAAATTTCAAACTTCAAGAAACGCCCTTTATTTTAGAGATAATAGAATTACTGCAATTAGGAAATCATTTAAGTAAAACCAAGTAGCTCTAAACAAAAAGAGACTATCTGGAGCCTTAGAGATTTGGGGTTGCGCTTGTTCTTTCGGGGGAGGCTCCGTGTCGTTCTGAAATGAGTTAATTCCCTTTCTAGGGGTAGGAAGTTCTGTAAGGACCTGGTAATCCTTAATATTTAAATAATTGATTCGAAATCTTGTGCTTCTTGGAAATGTTATTATTTAAATAATTTGAACAGTAAAGTGCAAATTTTTGAATTTTGATTTCCCCTCTTGGAAAATTCATCTATTAAATAAACACTTATGAGTTTTCAAAAGTAATATAAAGAAGTATTCTAGACTTTTATGCATGGAGAAGATGCTATTTTGAATAAATTACATAATTTTCCAAATTTTAGAGGAATTTGACATTCTAATACAATTTTAGAAATTCTATATCTCCAATTGCAATTTTTGTATCCAGCATTTTAGGCTTTAACAACCCATAACTGATGGATTCGATGTGGAATTCCAACCATTAACTTGATTTTCATGATTGTTTAGCCATGAAAAGGGTTAAACAAATTTATATTCACCTTAGTTCAAGCCTAAACAACGGTAATGAGGTCGCGAAATGATTGTTTTAGTCTGTCGGACACCCTATACAACGCACGACTGTGGTTAAAATTGTGTTTGTTTCCATCATTCTAGGCTTTAAGAACCCATAACAAACGGATTTGGCGAGGAATTCCAACCATTAACTTAGTTTTGATGCTCATTTAACCACAAAAATGGTGGAACAAAGTTAGATTAGTCTTAATTCAAGCCTAAACAATTGTAACGATGTCTTGAAATGGTTGTTTTAGTCTGTTTGACCCCATATACAACACTTGAATGTGGTTATACTTGGATTTATCTCCGTCATTTTAGGCTTTAACAACCCATAATAGATTGATTCGGTGTGGAATTCCAACCATTAACTTGGTTTTCACGATTGTTTAGCCCCAAAAAGGGTGAAACAAATTTATATTCGCTCTAGTTCAAGCCTAAACAATTGTAATGAGGTCGTAAAATGATTGTTTTAGTCTATTAGACACCCTGTACAATGCACAACCGTGGTTAAAATTGTGTTTGTTTCAATTATTCTAGGCTTTACGAACCCATAACAAATGGATTTTTGGTGTGGAATTCCAACCATTAACTTAGTTTTGACACTTGCTTAACCACGAAAATGGAGGAACAAAGTTAGATTAATCTTAATTGAAGCCTAAACAATGGTAACATTGTCTTA
This sequence comes from Petrea volubilis, assembly GCA_026212405.1. Lineage (NCBI taxonomy): Eukaryota > Viridiplantae > Streptophyta > Magnoliopsida > Lamiales > Verbenaceae > Petrea > Petrea volubilis. The sequence goes on along the minus strand of CM047871.1, from coordinate 13,845,737 downwards.
AAATGGTTGTTTTAGTTTGTTCGACACCATATAAAACGCTCGAATGTGGTTAAACTTGGGTTTGTTTCTATCATTTTAGGCTTTAACAACCCATAACAGATGGATTCGGTGTGGAATTCCAACCATTAACTTGGTTTTGATGCTCGTTTTGTCACAATCCGAAAAAATACCCTTTTATTTTATTAAAATAATATTTTTCACACAAAATTTGTACAAAATACATGAGTTCCAAAAGAATATAAAAGTAAGTTTATTGCGTAAAAGGCTTCTAAATGCTTCCGCTGCGCACTCTGATCTGCTATCGCATTTCTTTCTAAAAATAGTCACATAAAGAGGAATCAATGCGACGGTTGAGTAGAAATTTCACTTAATCACATAAGGTGCTCGTGTGTATAATATGTGCACATGGTCATAATATCTCACATAATATTTCAGATAATGTTACCTTTTGGGTCACTTATTGGCGACTCCCTCATGTCTCCCACAGTACAAGATTCCAACCGTTCACATCATTAATCCCAATATTCCATCCGTCCACATCAATTCTGTCCGTTTACATCGGTGGTCATATCTCGAGACTATGTCAATTCCCTACGACCTGCAACCAATACATGGAATACTCCGTCCATGCAAGATGGGATTAGGACGTGGATGGCGAGAACTATTTTAAGACCGGCAAGCCCATTGCCGCCCGGCCGAACTCTAGCCCTATCCATTTCGAAAACACATTTGGGCCCGGCATGCACAAATAAATATTTTCACGCAAACGTATTGTCACATAATTTCATGATTTCATGCTTTCATATTAATTCTATGAACATAAAATATGAATATAGCTAGAAACATACTTTCTAATAACTTGGAGTAGCATAATGAAGCAAAATATCATGATAATAAAACCATAAACTAGCACTAAAAATTAACTTATGTAATTAAGGAAATTCCTACCTTTTTCCAAAATTGATTTATAAAAGTAGGGAGAATATATAAAAGGCTACTAATATATGTATATATTTATAAGTGGAGGGATAGGTATATATATGTATAAGTGTAGGTTTTCAAAGATGTAAGACGAAAGTGGGGTTTTGAAAGGATTTTGTAAATGTAAGAGGGTATATATATATATATATATAAAGGTTAATATGTCTATATATATGGTTAGAAAGAGGGGTAATTGTATATATATGTATATAGGAAGGTATACTAATGATATAGTGTGATATATATATATTGAAAGTGCACGATTTTGGGGTTGTGTGGGTTATAGGCGGGATTTGTGTTGTGTGTGTGCAAAACAATAAAGACATGCCTCCCCTATTTATAGTGTTGAGTATGTGAAATAGATTTATTTAATATTAAGGTCAATTTTTATTTAATGCAATTTTTACACCTTGGTTGGGTAATTAATGAAATAATCCAACTCATTGACTTAAGTGGCACCCTAAATATGTTTAGGTGTGCCCTACATTGTATGAATAATCCCCTAAGTAAATATGAGCCATGCAAGTGCACATTTTCTAGAAATATTGTTACAAGAATTAACAAGAACCATGCAAGTGTACAAGTTGAAGAATCATCTTAGAAAAATATCTAGTAAGATATTTTAATAAAATAGTAACACAAAATCAAATAAAATCAATTAAAATCTGATAAAATATAATTTTTATTGTCCAAATTTTATAAAATCTAAAATCATATCTTTATTTAATTAAAAATTCGAATTTGTATTTATTCATTTTTGTAAAAATCGAAAATTAGGGTTTTAGGGCATAAAATCCGAAAATTCATAATTAATTTAGAAAAATCCCAAAATTATGAAATTTAATCTTTATAAATCTGAAATTATATGTATATTTCCCAGAAATTAAAAATTTAACTTATAACTTTTCAAAAATTGCAATTTAGGACATAGAATTTCTAAAATTGTGTTAGAATATCAAATTCCTCTAAAATTTGGAAAATCATGTTATTTATTTAAAATTACATCTTCTCCATGCATAAAAGTCTAGAATACGTATTTATATTGTTTTTGAAAACTCATAAACATTTAATAGATGAATTTTCTAAGAATGGCAATCAAATTCGAAAATTAGTACTTTACCGTTCAAATTGTAAATTGACCTCAAAATCATTCTAAAATTTGAAACAAAAAATAATGAACTTTTCAAGAAGCATAGTGTTTTATGTCAAGTATTTAAATAATAAGGATTACCGGGTCGTCACACGTTTAGCCACGAAAATGGTGAAACAAAGTTAGATTCGCCTTAGTTCAAGCATGAACAATGGTAATGAGGTCGTAAAATTGTTGCTTTAGTCTGTTTGACACCCTATACAACACACGAATGTGGTTAAACTAGTGTTTGTTTCCATCGTTTTAGGCTTTAAGAACCCATAACAAATGGATTTGGTGGGGAATTCCGACCATTAACTTGGTTTTGACGCTCGTTTAACCACGAAAAAGGTGTTACAAAGTTAGATTAATCTTAATTCAAGCCTAAACAATGGTAATGATGTCCTAAAATGGTTGTTTTAGTCTGTTTGACACCATATACAACACTCAAATGTGGTTAAACTTGGGCTTGTCTCCATCGTTTTAGGCTTTAACAACCCATAACTGATGGATTCGGTGTGGAATTCCAACCATTAACTTGGTTTTCATGATCATTTAGCCACGAAAAGGGTGAAACAAATTTATATTCGCCTTAGTTCAAGCCTAAACAATGGTGATGAGGTCGTAAAATGATTGTTTTAGTTTGTTTGATGCTCTATACAACACACGAATGTGGTTAAAATTCGGTTTGTTTATATTATTTTAGGCTTTTAGAACCCATAACAAATGGATTTAGTGTGAAATTACCACAAGTAACTTAGTTTTGACGCTCGTTTAACCACGAAAATGGTGGAATAAAGTTAGATTAGTCTCAATTCAAGCCTGAACAACAGTAACGATGTCTTACAATGGTTGTTTTAGTCTATTTGACACAATATACAACACTTGAATGTGGTCAAATTTGGGTTTGTCTTCATCATTTTAGGCTTTGACAACCCATAACAGATGGATTCGGTGTGGAATTCCAACCAGTAACTTGGTTTTCACGATCGTTTAGCCATGAAAAGGGCGAAACAAATTTATATTCGCCTTAGTTCAAGCCTAAACATCGGAAATGAGGTCGTAAAATGATTGTTTTAGTATGTTTGACACTCTATAAAACCCACGAATGTCGTTAAAATTCTATTTGTTTCCATCGTCTTAGGCTTTAAGAACCCATGACGAATGGATTTCGTGTGAAATTCCAACCACTAACTTAGTTTGCACTTTCATTTAACCGCGAAAATGGTGGAACAAAGTTAGATTAGTCTTAATTCAAGCCTAAACAATGGCAACGTTGTCACGACCCGGAAAAATACCCTTCATATTTTATTAAAAATAAATAATATTTTTCACATAAGATTTGTACAAAATACAAGAGTTACAATTTTCAAAAGAATATGAAAGCAACTTTATTGTATAATAGGTCTCCAAACGCTTCCGCTGCGCCACTCTGATACGCTATCTCATTTCTGTCTAAAAATAGTCATGTAAAGAATAATCAACGCGACGGTTGAGTAGAAATATCATTCAACCCCATGAGGTGGGTGTGTGCTTTAATAGGTGCACGTAGACACATAATTTCACATAATACTATAATGAAAATGAAAGCATTAAATATCTAAGACTTACAAGATACTTAAATTCCTATCTTACTCATGAAGCTAAATAATACTCCTACCTTTCAAAAGGGTACCTTCTTCTTTATAAGTATAAAGTGTAGAGTGTGTATATAGATATATAGAAAGGCTAATATGTATATATATGTGGTTAGAAAGAGGGGTAATTATATATATATGTATATAGGAAGGTATGCTAATGATATAGTGTGATATATATATTGAAAGTGCAAGATTTTGGGGGTGTGTGAGTTATAGGCGGGATTTGTGTTGTGTGAATGAAAAAAATGAAAACATGCCTCCCCTTTTTATAGTGTTGAGCATGTGAAATGTATTTATTTAATATTAAGGTCAATTTTTATTTAATGCAATTTTTACACCTTGGTTGGGTAATGAAATAATCCAACTCATGGATTTAAGTGGCACCCTAAATATACATAAGTGTGCCCTACATTGTATGAATCATCCCCTAAGTAAATATGAGCCATGCAAGTGCACATTTTCTAGAAATATTGTTACAAGATTTAACAAGAACCATGCAAGTGTACAAGTTGAAGAATCATCTTAGAAAAATATCTTGTAAGATATTTTAATAAAATGGTACACAAAATCAAATAAAATCAAATAAAATCTGATTTCTATTGTCCTAATCTTTTAAAATCTGAAATCATATCTTTATTTAATTAAAAATTCGAATTTTTATTTATTTATTTTTGTAAAAACCAAAAATTAGGGTTTTAGAGCATAAAATTAGGGTTTTTGGGCATAAAATCCGAAAATTCATAATTAATTTAGAAAAAATCACAAAATTATGAAATTTAATGTTTATAAATCTGAAATTATATGTATATTTCTCAGAAATTAAAAATTTTTTAGTTATACTTTTGAAGATTGTGATTTAGGACATAGAAAGTTCGAAAATTGTGTTAGAATGTCTAATTCTTCTAAAATTCGAAAAATCATGTAATTTATTCAAAATTGATCTTCTCCATGCATAAAAGTCTAGAATACTTATTTATATTGTTTTGAAAACTCAAAAGTATGTAATAGATGAATTTTCCAAGACTAGTAATCGAATATCGAAAATTAACACTTTACCGTTCAAATTGTAAGTTAATCGCAAAAGCAGACGAAAATTTGAAAACAACAAGTAATAATAACATTTTAAAGAAGCAAAAGATTTTAAATTAATCATTTAAATATTAAGGATTATCGGGTCGTCACAAACGTTGTCTTAAAATGGTTGTTTTAGTTTGTTTGACACCATATACAACACTCGAATTTAATTAAACTTGGGTTTCCTTCCATCATTTTAGCCTGTAACAATCCATAACAGATGGATTTGGACTGGAATTCCACCCATTAACTTGGTTTTGAAGCTCGTTTTGCCACCAAAAAGGTGAAACAAAGTTAGATTCGCCTATGTTCAATCGTGAACAACGGTAATGAGGTCGTAAAATAGTTGTTTTAGTTTGTTTGACACCATATACAACACTCAAATGTGGTTAAACTTGGGTTTGTTTCCATCATTTTAGCCTTTAACAACCTATAACAGATGGATTTGGTACATAATTCTAACCATTAACTTGGTTTTGACGCTTGTTTAGCCACGAAAAAGGTGAAACAAAGTTTGATTCGGCCATGTTCAAGCATGAACAACGGTAATGAGGTCGTAAAATGGTTGTTTTAGTTTGTTTGACACCCTTTACTTTAAATTAGTGCATGTTTCCATCGTTTTAGCCTTTTAGAACCAATAACAAGTGGGTTTGGCATGGAATTCCAACCATTAACTTAGTTTTGACGCTTGTTTGACCATGAAAATGGTGGAACAAAGTTAGATTAGTCTTAATTCAAGCCAATACAATGGTAACAATGTCTTAAAATTGTTGTTTTTGTCTGTTTGACACCATACACAACACTCGAATGTGGTTAAATTTGGGTTTTCTCCATCATTTTAGGCTTTAACAACCCATAACAGATGGATTCGGTGTTCAATTCCAACCATTAACTTGGTTTTCACGAACGTTTAGCCACCAAAAGGGTGAAACAAATTTATATTCGCCTTAGTTCAAGCCTAAACAACGGTTAATACGACAACCCTAATCAAAACATGTACTCATGAGAAGATTATGGCAATTCGGCATAAAGCAAAGAACAAGATAGATTCTACCCTTTAAACCCACAACCCCCTTGTACTCAAGAAGAAGATTTAAAAGGATTTAATCAAGAAAAGATCAACACTTACAAGTACTCTTGAAGCATAAATCAAATTCTTGTTGCAATGGAGATTGTAGAAGTCACAATTCCTATGCTAAGGGTTCTTACACATGTAGAAGAAGACACTCACGTTTTTTGTCTATTTCAAATGAACAAAATCTGATTTCCAAAGGTTTAGAGAAGGTATTTATACCCTAAACAAAGCTAAACCCTAAACTAAGCCAATTAGGCCTAATCCCCCAAGGAATGGGCTTTAAGTGAAGTCCAATGGGCCATCCTTACAAGGACTTATTAAAGTCTATCAAGTCTTGTGTTTAAAACCCAAATATAAGCTATTACAAATAATTAAAGTCCAAATAAATTTAAACTCAATTAAACAAGGCTAGGCAGCCCCTTCATCAATTGCACACGCCTCAAGCATATGGAGTAGCTTAGGTGTGCCATCAAGCCCAATTTGGCACTTAGTGAATTCATGCTCTTGCAACTCAGGTGTGACTTGCTCTTGTACATATGAGTTCATGGCTGTCCCAAACATCTTAGCCCGTGCCCTTGTGATTGGCCAACTAGGAAGAGCCAATGGATCCTTCTTGTTGCCTCTTGCTTCGGCCTTGACACCATTGGAGCTCCCTTGATCCGCATCATTCCCTCCTTCCTCAAAAAGATTTGTCCTCAAATCTGAATCCAAATCAAAAGGAGAAAGATCAGAAACATTAAATATTGTAGAAATGCCATACTCACCTGGTAGATCAATTTTGTAGGCATTGTCATTAATGCGCTCCAAAACTTGGAATGGGTCATCACCATATGCATCCAACTTGCTTTTTCTTTGGTTTGGGGATCTCTCATTTCTAAAGTGAACCCAAACCCAATCACCCGGGTCAAAGACAATCCGCCTCCTTCCTTTATTAGCCTTGTCAGCATAAAGACGGTTCTTCTTCTCAATGTTGGTGTGTGCTTTCTCATGTAATGACTTCACCAAATCTGCCTTCTTTTGTCCCATCTAAACTCACAAGCACAGTTACATGCAAAGGACATAAATCTAGCACAGTTAAAGGGTTAAAGCCATATACAATCTCAGAAGGTGAAAAACCAATAGAAGAATGAATGCTCCTATTATATGCAAACTGAATAAATGGCAAACAATCTTCCCAAGTTTTTAAATTCTTACCAACAATTGCACGCAATAAGGTTCCTAAAGTCCTATTCACAACCTCAGTTTGTCCATCTGTTTGTGGATGGCAAGTAGTAGAATAAAGCAATTTAGTTCCCAATTTACCCCACAAAACACGCCAAAAATGTGAAAGGAACTTAGTATCCCTATCGGAACCAATGGTGCGTGGCACCCCATGTAAATGCACCACCTCTCTAAAGAACAAATCAGCTATGTTAGTTGCACCATCAGTCTTATGGCATGCAATAAAGTGTGCCATCTTGCTAAACCTATCAACAAAAACATATATAGAATCTCTCCCACGCCTAGTCCTAGGCAATCCAAGCACAAAATCCATAGAAATACCAGTCCAAGGTGAACTAGGCACAGGTAAAGGCATATAAAGACCATGTGGCATAGACTTAGACTTGGCCTGTTTACATGCAATACATGAAGAGCAAACTTTCTCAACATCTTTTCTCATATGTGGCCAATAAAAATGTTCATTCAACATGTCATAAGTCTTATGCACACCAAACTGCCCCATTAGACCCCCACAATGTGATTCCAACACTAGCAAGTTACGCATAGAACATTTAGGAAGACAAAGTTTATTTCCCCTAAACAAAAAGTCATCATGTCTATAAAACTTGTGAAATGCTCCATGTTCACAAGCAACATAAACACTCACAAAATCAGAATCATTCACATATAATTCTTTGATATGCTCAAAACCCAACAACTTAGAACTAAGAGTACAGATCAAGGCATACCTTCGGGATAATGCATCTGCCACGACATTCTCTTTCCCGTGCTTATATTGAATCACACACGGAAACTGCTCTATAAATTCAACCCACTTACCATGTCTCTTGTTAAGCTTACCTTGCTCTATTCCCCTCAATGGTAGTAGACCACTCGGCATCTCTTCTGGAAAAACATCAGAAAACTCCTGCAATAAAGAAACACAACTAGAAGGAAGAATAGAAGTGTCAAGGTCAGTCAAAGAAAAATATGACTCCCTAAACCTAATCATCAAGATTGGTTTACCCTCACTAATTGCACTCCTGATCTCTCTTTCTATCACAAAAAGTGTTTGTTTATTTCTTCCCTCACTCTTCTTTTCTCTCACCATTGGGCTATTTACTTGTTTACTCTTTTGTTTGGCCTCTTTTCCCTCTTTCTTTTCACTTTCTTTCTCTTTCTCCTCACTTCCCAAATTCTGCCCCTCTCTCTCCATAAGCTTCTTTTGGTCTAAATAGACCTCACTAGGTGTAAGAGTTACACGCCTTCCTTCATGGGAGAATGAGAATCGGTTGAGGTAACCATCATGGTGCACTTTCCTATCAAACTCCCAAGCCTTGAGGCCCGAAACTGCCCCTTTTGGTTTAGGGTTTTGAAATTCCTTTTTCTCCTCCTTTGTAGGCCATTTAGAACCCCAAGAGTTGCTAGTGTTGCTTGCAAACTTGTTGGAGTTCTTGCTCTTCTTCTGCTTCTCTATCTTCATGGCCATGTTAAGCATGTCTTCCATAGAATCAAACTTGTAAAGCTCAATCACATCAGCGATTTCCTTGTTCAAACCACTTAAAAACCGAGCCATGGTTACCTCTTCATCTTCTGCAATGTTAGCTCTAACCATGCACATCTCCATGTCCTTGTGGTAGTCTTCAACTGACTTAGCCCCTTGCACAAGCCTGTGCAATTTCTGATGTAGCTCTCTAAAATAGTGGGAAGGTACAAAACGCTTTCTCATTGCCTCCTTCATGTCGTCCCAATTGCTAATGGGGCGTCTCCCCACCTTTCTTCTACTCAAGTTGAGTTGATCCCACCAAAATAGAGCATAATCAGTGAACTCAACTGTAGCAATCTTCACCTTCTTCTCTTCTGAATATCTATTGCACTCAAAGATCATCTCAACCTTTCTTTCCCACTCCAAGTATTCTTCTGCATTGTTTCGGCCTTTGAAAGGTGGAATTTTGAGCTTGATGTTGCCCAAATTCCCATCTACCTTGTCAACTGCCACTTCGTCTTCCTCTTCTTCATAGGCCGGATTTCTAGTACTTCGGCCTCCAAACCTTCCCCTACCTCTTCCATGCTCAAGTCTGCCTCCCCTCCAATTGTAAGTCTCACCAGGCCACTCATCCTCATCATCAAACTCATCTTGTAAATTTCGACGGTTATGAGCAAATGGTGTATGCCCTCCCTTTGTTGTAGTTGCTTGATGAGATTGAGCACTCCTTCCCTTCAACTCTTGGTCATGTCTCTCCAACTTGTCATTCATGGCCTCTAGAGTTTTGTTCAAATGAAGAAATTGCCCTTTAAATGCTTCTAGAATGAATTGCATTCGTGGGTCATTAGCCTTGAAAGTCCCTCCATTTCCTTCTTTAGATGAGCTAGACATTGCTGCAAATCAAAATAAAGAACACTATAGGCAGATTGTTAGTCACTCACTCACTCACTCCCTCACGTGTTTCTCTCTTTAAAACGTGGGCTTTTTCTCTCCCAAAGGTGTAGGGTCACACTCCAGCCTTTTACCACTCCTCCACGTGTCTCAATTGCACTTCAGAATCCAACAAATGCCACAAGATAACAAGAAGAGTTTGGGAAGACAAGGATAAAACCTAACAAGGAGAATTAAGCAAGAACAAAAGATAGAAACAAAACTTAAGACAAACGGAACGGTAGTGCAAGAACAATGCAATGCACCACTTGATAATATCAATCTAGAGTGTAGACACAAGCAATTAACACCCTAGTAATATCAAAGAGGCAAAAAGGTAGCTCAAAACAAGAAATTAAATAACTAGAATCACAAAGTGACAATTGCGGTCAAAAATAGACAAGGCGAACGAAATAAGAACCTAAATTATTTCTACCCCAACAAAACAAGCAAACAAGAATACCAAAAATTCAGATTCTTTTTTTAATAAGGAAGTCAATGTAGCCGAATCACCAATAGTGCCAATTTAATTGATTTGTTAAGTACCAAGCAAGCACAAGTGTGTGTGAAGGTGTAATTGGGCTGCCAAGAAGTGAAAACTAAAACAAATTAAATGAAAACAACCCCTTTACGTGAGACACACGAAAATTATAGTAAGAAAAATGTCAAGAGACTTTTGTGTGGTCCTTATTCACATGCAATCAGATTTGTGGACATGCTATTTCCCCCAAATAAGGCATGAAAAGTGGAGTTGGTCAATGAACTAGTTGTGGTCAATGCAATTCCACAAATTAAGGCTTGAAAAGTGGAGCCTTTCAAGGAATTGAATCAAGGGTGGAATTTTTTTCTCCAATAACAACACTAACACAAATTTTCAGAATTTCACTACTCAATCAAGATCAAATTCGAATTTCCCTTTTTTTTTTTCGTTTTTTTTTTTGTTCTTTCTTTTTTTTTTCCTTTTTTTTATAATAGGATCAGAATCTCAATTGATAGAAACGAAAAAGATGCTTGATGTTTCAAGAAGACACAAATTCGGATCAAGAATGATGTTTTAGGATCAAGAATCAAGCAAGAACAATCAAGACAACACAATCATGCAAATTCAGCAACAATAACAATCAAAAAAATGGCACCAAGCACAAAAGAATTCAAGGAATACAAAAAACTCAAACCTAGAATCTAAGATAAATGAGAATTTATCTAGCCAAAGCTCTGATACCAAATAATACGACAACCCTAATCAAAACATGTACTCATGAGAAGATTATGGCAATTCGGCATAAAGCAAAGAACAAGATAGATTCTACCCTTTAAACCCACAACCCCCTTGTACTCAAGAAGAAGATTTAAAAGGATTTAATCAAGAAAAGATCAACACTTACAAGTACTCTTGAAGCATAAATCAAATTCTTGTTGCAATGGAGATTGTAGAACTCACAATTCCTATGCTAAGGGTTCTTACACATGTACAAGAAGACACTCACGTTTTTTGTCTATTTCAAATGAACAAAATCTGATTTCCAAAGGTTTAGAGAAGGTATTTATACCCTAAACAAAGCCAAACCCTAAACTAAGCCCATTAGGCCTAATCCCCCAAGGAATGGGCTTTAAGTGAAGTCCAATGGGCCATCCTTACAAGGACTTATTAAAGTCTATCAAGTCTTGTGTTTAAAACCCAAATATAAGCTATTACAAATAATTAAAGCCCAAATAAATTTAAGCTCAATTAAACAAGGCTAGGCAGCCCCTTCATCAATTGAACACGCCTCAAGCATATGGAGTAGCTTAGGTGTGCCATCAAGCCCAATTTGGCACTTAGTGAATTCATGCTCTTGCAACTCAAGTGTGACTTGCTCTTGTACATATGAGTTCATGGCTGTCCCAAACGTCTTAGCCCGTGCCCTTGTGATTGGCCAACTAGGAAGAGCCAATGGATCCTTCTTGTTGCCTCTTGCTTCGGCCTTGACACCATTGGAGCTCCCTTGATCCGCATCAACGGTGATGAGGTCGTAAAATGATTGTTTTAATCTGTTTGACACTCTATACAACACATGAATATGGTTTAAATTCTGTTTATGTCCATCGTTTTAGGCTTTAAGAACCCATAACAAATGGATATGGTGTGAAATTTCAACAATTAACTTAGTTTTGACGCTTGTTTAACCACGAAAATGGTGGAACAAGGTAATGTTTTGTCTTAATTCAAGCCTAAACAATGGTAATGTTCTTTTAAAATGGTTGTTTTAGTCTGTTTGACACCATATACAACCCTTTATTATTGTTAAACTTGGGTTTGTTTCCATCATTTTAGCCTTTAACAACCTATAACAGATGGATTCGGTGTGGAATTCCAACCATTAACTTTGTTTTCATGCTTGTTTAGCCACGAAAAAGGAGAAACAAAGTTAGATTCACCTTAGTTCAAGCATGAACAATGGGAATGAGGTTGTAAAATGGTTGTTTTAGTTGGTTTGACACCTTATACAACACACGAATGCGGTTGAACTAATGTTTGTTTCCATCGTTTTCGGCTTTCAGAACCCGTAACAGATGGATTTGTTGTGGAATTCCAACCATTAACTTGATTTTCATGATCATTTATCCACAAAAAGGCTGAAACAAATTCATATTCGCCTTAGTTGAAGCCTAAACAACGGTAATGAGGCCGTAAAATAACTGTTTTAGTCTGTTGGACACCCTATACAGTGCACGACTACAGTTAAAATTGTGTTTGTTTCCATCATTCTAGCCTTTAAGAACCCATAACAAATGGATTTGGTACGGAATTCCAACCATTAACTTAGTTTTGACGCCCGTTTAACCATGAAAATGGTGGAACAAAGTTTGATCGGTCTTAATTCAAGCCTAAACAATGGCAACGATGTCTTAAAATGGTTGTTTTAGTCTATTCAACTATATATACAACACTAGAATGCGGTTAAACTTGGGTTATATCCATTATTTTAGGCTTTAACAACCCATAACAGATGGATTCAGTGTGGAATTCCAACCATTAACTTGATTTTCACAATCGTTTAGCCACCACAAGGGTGAAACAAATTTATATTCGCCTTAGTTCAAGCCTAAACAATAGTATTGAGGTCGTAAAATGTTTGTTTTAGTCTGTTTGACACTCTATAGAACACATAAATGTGGTTTAAATTCTGTTTGTTTCTATCATTTTAGGCTTTAAGAACCCATAACAAATGGATTTGGTGTGAAATTCGAACAATTAACTTAGTTTTAACGCTCGTTTAACCACGAAAATGGTCAAACATCGTTAGATTAGTTTTAATTCAAACCTAAATAATGGTAACGTTGTCTTAGAAAGGATATTTTAATCTATTTGACACCATATACATCACTTGAATGTCGTTAACCTTAGGTTTATCTCCATCATTTTAGCCTTTAACAACCCATAACAGATGAATTCGGTATGGAATTCCAACCATTAACTTGGTTTTCACGCTCGTTTAGCTACAAAAAAGGTGAAACCAAGTTAGATTCGCCTTAGTTCAAGTGTGAACAACGGTAATGATGTCGTAAAATGATTGTTTTAGTCCGTTTGACACCCTATACAACACACGAATGTGGTTAAACTAGTCTTTGTTTACATCGTTTTAGGCTTTAAGAACCCATAACAGATGGATTTGGTGTCAAATTCTAACCATTAGCTTGGTTTTCACGATCGTTTAGCCACAAAAAGGGTGAAACAAATTCATGTTCGCCTTAGTTCAAGCCTAAACAATGGTAATGAGATCGTAAAATGATTGTTTTAGTCTGTTTGACACCCTATACAACACACGAATGTGGTTAAATTAGTGTTTGTTTCCATCATTTTTGTAACGACCCAGACCTTTAACTAATTTATTAAAATATAGCACATATGGAAAAAGCACGTAGCCACATTATATCTCACATAATATGTCACATTTTACTACCTTTTGAGTCAGCTATTGGTGACCTCCTTATACCTCTCAAATCATAATATTCCAACTGTTCACATCGTTAATCCCAATGTTCCATCCCTCCACACCATTCCATTCGTTCACATCGGTGGCCATATATCGAGACTATGCTAATTCCTATGATCCACAACCAATATATGGAACACTCCGTCCATACAAGATGAGATTAGGACATGGATGGCGAGAATTGTTTTAAGACCGGCAAGCCCATTGCCGTCCGACCGAACTCTAACCCCATCCATTCCGAAGCACAAATGGGCCAGACATGCACAAATAAAGTTTTTCATATATTTTCACATAATTACACATAAGAAGCATACTTCTATTATTATAACATTAAATATTAAAGCATACTAAAAACATATTTTGGAATAATAAACATACATGTTTTTATATTGATTCTATGAACATAAGATATGAATATAACTAGAAACATACTTTCTGATAACTTATAGTAGCATAACAAAGCATAATATCGTGATATTAAAATGATAAAGTAGTACTAGAAAGTAACTTTTGTAATTAAGGAAATTCCTACCTTACATACATCAAATATGGAGGTATAATATTTATGAATTAGAGTAAGAACCTATACTTATGAAATTAAGCAAGGTGCCTACGCTACTTAAATATACTTCTACCTTTGAAGAGTGTTTTATGATATTAAGGGGATGTATAGAGGGTTAATATGTATATAAAAAAGAAGGGTTTGTATATATACATATATGGATGGAAGATTTTTTATAAATATAGAGTGTTTTGGGTGTTGAAAGTGAGGTGAGTGTGGGTAGGGGTGTTTTAGGCGGGATTTGTGTTGTGTGTGTGGAAAATGAAGATAATGCCCCCCTTTTTATAGAGTTTAGGGCAAGAAATAGAATTGTTATATTCTTTGAGTCATTTTCTAATTATTATTTTCTTTTCATCTTTTATCCTAATCTCATCATAATCTTATCTAATCCTATCTAAATCTTATCATAATCTTATCTAATCTTATAAAATCTGAAATCATACCTTTATTTAAATAAAAATTCGAATTTGTATTTATAATTAATTTAGAAAAATTCATAATTAATTTAGAAAAATTCCAAAATTATAAAATTAATCTTTATAAATATGAAATTATATGTATATTTCCCAGAAATTAGAAATGTTTTAGTTAAATTTTCAAAAATTGCATTTTAGGACATAGAATTTCGAAAATTGTGTATTTTATGATTTATTTGAGCAAAATTTGAAAACTAAAGAAATTAAATTCTAATTTTGAAAAGTATACTTTCCAAGAAATAATAGTCTAGGATATGTAATTATTAATTATTTGAAGAATAAAATACATGTTTGAAAATATAATTTTGTAGAGAAAGAAATTGCTAAATTCTTATAAACAAGAAAATAATTATGAAACTTGATGACTTTAGGAAAATTATTTTCCTGTATTTATATTTATATATAAATATATAATTTTAGGAGAGAGAAAAATATAAAACTGTATTTTGATGGCAAAGATTAATACTCATTTGCTAATTACAATACTAGGAGGTAAAACTTGCAAGTAGCCTTCCTTTTTACCACATTTTTCTTGAAAATGACATAAATGGGTAATTAAAATAATGAAAGACATATTTATCTAGTTATTTTTATACATTTTCGTTTTTTAATATATACATAAATACATAAATTTATTTTCAAAAATTACTTTAATTAATTAATTCTAATAAATGCATATTTTCTAATTTGAAATAATTATTCCCATTATTTTCGAAAATAGGGAGAAACAATAATACTAACAAGAAAATAAAACAAATAGTTTAGATTTGTGGGGAAAATTAAGAGATAATAATTTTTCGAATCATTAATGAGAAATTCGTAGGTTTAAAGCATATTTTCTAAAAATGCATGTAATGCAATGCAATTTATAAAAAAAAATTCTCATAAAATAGTAAAATACTTCATAATTCCAAATATAAAAGAATGCGGTTTACTGGGTCGTCACATCCTCCCTCCCTTAAAAGAATTTTGTTCCCCAAATTCAGCTTTGTTTAGTCGACGAGTTTAGGATATTCCTCTATTACTCCTTCTTATTTTTCCAAAGTTGTTCCTTCAAAATTCTAATAATTCCTTAAAACTAGAGCCCTAACTAGTTTTTCCATAGGTTAAGTCCTGATTTACCTTGAGGGTTTCATAATTTAATACATGATGGGTTTGGATGATGTGTAAGGATATGATGAGATAGAATCGATTAATACCCTTGCTAAACTAAGAACTTAGCTTCAAAATTGCAGGTACAGTTTGATTTATTGTGAATATTTTCCCTTGCACTTGTGGTTCTCCCGTGCGATTCCTGTTTTCCTTAGCGGTCTTTACTTGAGGTGGGGTTTGTGCTTTTCCAAAATATGGGCAACCCGCAAGAAAATGCTCATTACTTCCACATCTTGTGCACTTCCTAGTTTTTTTCCAACATTGATTTTCTGTATGGTTTGGTCGTCCACAATAGGAACATATAATGTTTCCTTGAAATGAAGGATCAATAAGATTTGTTTTATTACCTTGAAAACTAGTTCTTGCAGTTTTATGGTGTCTTTTAGAGTTTTCCCCACCTTGGTCTTCCACTATAGGTGGTGATGCGGATCAAGGGAGCTCCAATGATGTCAAGGTCGAAGCAAGAGGCAACAAGAAGGATCCATTGGCTCTTCCAAGTGGGCCAATCACAAGGGCACGGGCTAAGGCCTCTTTGGGACAGCCATGAACTCATATGTTTAGCAAGTCACACTTGAGTTGCAAGAGCATGAATTCACTAAGTGCACAATTGGGCTTGAAGGCACACCTAAGCTACTCCATATGCTTGAGGCGTGTTCTATTGATGAAGGGGCTGCCTACCCTTGTTTAATTGAGCTTAAATTTATTTGGGCTTTAATTATTTGTAATAGCTTGTATTTGGGTTTTAAACACAAGACTTGATAGACTTTAATAAGTCCTTGTAAGGATGGCACATTGGGCTTCACTTAAAGCCCATTCCTTAGGGGATTAGGCCTAATGGGCTTAGTTTAGGGTTTGGCTTTGTCTAGGGTATAAATACCTTCCTTAAACCTTTGGAAATGAGATTTTGTTCATTTGAGATAGACAAAAAAAACGTGAGTCTCTTCTTCTTCATGTGTAAGAACCCTAGCATAGGAATTGTGAGTTCTACAATCTCCATTGCAACAAGAATCTGATTTATGCTTCAAGAGTACTTGTAAGTGTTGATCTTTTCTTGACTAAATCCTTTTAAATCTTCTTCTTGAGTACAAGGGGGCTGTGGGTTTAAAGGGTAGAATCTATCTTGTTCTTTGCTTTATGCCGAATTGCCATAATCTTCTCATGAGTACATGTTTTTGATTAGGGTTGTCGTATTATTTGGTATCAGAGCTTTGGCTAGATAAATTCTCATTTATCTTAGATTCTAGGTTTGAGTTTTTTATATTTCTTGAAATTCTTTTGTGCTTGGTGCCATTTTTTTGATTGTTATTGTTGCTGAATTTGCATGATTGTGTTGTTTTGATTGTTCTTGCTCGATTCTTAATCCTAAAACATCGTTCTTGATCCGAATTTGTGTCTTCTTGGATCATCTTTTTCGTTTCTATCAATTGAGTTTCTGAACTTAGGAAAAAAAAAACGAAAAAAAAAGAACAAAAGAAAGAACAAAAAAAAATAGCGAAAAAAAAAAGGAAATTCGAATTTGATCTTGATTGAGTAGTGAAATTCTGAAAAGTTGTGTTAGTGTTGTTCTTGGAGAAAAAAAATTCCACCCTTGATTCAATTCCTTGAAAGGCTCCACTTTTCAAGCCTTAATTTGTGGAATTGCATTGACTACAACTAATTCATTGACCAACTCCACTTTTCATTCCTTATTTGGGGGAATAGCATGTGCACAAATCTGATTGCATGTGAACAAGGACCACACAAAAGTCTCTTGACATTTTTCTTACTATAATTTTCGTGTGTCTCATGTAAAGGGGATGTTTTTCATTTAATTTTTTTTGTTTTCACTTCTTGGCAGCCCAATTACACCTTCACACACACTTGTGCTTGCTTGGTACTTAACAAATCAATTAAATTGGCACTATTGGTGATTCGGCTACCATTGACTTCCTTATTGAAAAAAAAAAATCTGAATTTTTGTTATTCTTGTTTGCTTGTTTTGTTGGGGTAGAAATAACTTAGGTTCTTATTTCGTTCACCTTGTCGATTTGTGACATGAATTGTCTATTTGTGATTCTAGTTATTTAATTTCTTGTTTTGAGCTACCTTTTTGCCTCTTTGATATTACTAGGGTGTTAATTGCTTGTGTCTACACTCTAGATTGATATTATCAAGTGGTGCATTGCATTGTTCTTGCACTACCATTCCGTTTGTCTTAAGTTTTCTTTCTAGCTTTTGTTCTTGCTTAATTTTCCTTGTTAGGTTTTATCCTTGTCTTCCAAACTTTTCTTGTTATCTTGTGGCATTTGTTGGATTCTGAAGTGCAATTGAGACGTGTGGAGGAGTGGTAAAAGGCTGGAGTGCGACCCTACACCTTTGGAGAGAAAAGCCCACGTTTTAAAGAGAGAAACACGTAAGGGAGTGAGTGAGTGACTAACAATCTGCCTATAGTGTTCTTTATTTTGATTTGCAGCAATGTCTAGCTCATCTAAAGAAGGAAATGGAGGGACTTTCAAGGCTAATGACCCACGAATGCAATTCATTCTAGAAGCATTTAAAGGACAATTTCTTTATTTGAACAAAACTCTAGAGGCCATGAATGACAAGTTGGAGAGACATGACCAAGAGCTGAAGAGAAGGAGATCTCAATCTCATCAAGCAACTACAACAAAGGGAGGGCATACACCATTTGCTCATACCCATCGAAATTTGCAAGATGAGTTTGATAATGAAGGTGAGAGGCCTGATGCGACTCACAATTGGAGGGGAGGTAGACTTGAGCGTGGAAGAAGTGGGGGAAGGTTTGGAAGCCGAAGTACTAGATATCCAGCCTATGAAGAAGAGGAGGACAAAGTGGCAGTTGACATGGTAGATGGGAATTTGGGCAACATCAAGCTCAAGATTCCACCTTTCAAAGGCCGAAACAATGCAGAAGAGTACTTGGAGTGGGAAAGAAAGGTTGAGATGATCTTTGAGTGCAATAGATATTCAGAAGAGAAGAAGGTGAAGATTGCAGCAGTTGAGTTCACCGATTATGCACTATTTTGGTGGGATCAACTCAACTTGAGTAGAAGAAAGGTGGGGAGACGCCCCATTAGCTATTGGGACGACATGAAGGAGGCAATGAGGAAACGTTTTGTGCCTTCCCACTATTTTAGAGAGCTACATCAAAAATTGCACAGGCTTGTGCAAGGGGCTAAGTCAGTTGAAGACTACCACAAAGACATGGAGATGTGCATGGTTAGAGCTAACATTACAGAAGATGAGGAGGTAACCATGGCTAGATTTTTGAGTGGTTTGAACAAGGAAATAGCTGATGTGATTGAGCTCTACAAGTATGATTCTATGGAAGACATGCTTAACATGGCTATGAAGACAGAGAAGCAGAAGAAGACCAAGAGCTCCAACAAGTTTGCAAGCAACACTAGCAACTCTTGGGGTTCTAAATGGCCTACAGAGGAGGAGAAAAAGGAGTTTCAAAACCCTAAACCAAAAGGGGCAGATTCGGGCCTCAAGGCTAAAGACTCCAATTCAGGCTCCAATTCAAGGGGTTCTAGCTCAACTACTCCTAGTAGGGATATCAAGTACTTCAAGTGCTCCGTCAAGGGTCATATCGCCTCTCAATGTACCAATAAGAGAGTCATAGTGGTTCGGAATGGTTATGTATATTCAGAATCTGAAGGCGAGGAAGATATGCCCTACTTAGAATCTTGTGGTGACAGTGAGGGTGAAGAAGAGGAGCAAGAAGTTGTGGTAGCACCTGAGGTTGGATTTTCTTTGGTTGCCAGGCGTGTGTTGAGTATACAGATGGAAGAGAAGAAACCAGTAGCATACTTTAGTGAAAAGTTGAATGGAGCTCAACTCAACTACTCTACATATGACAAAGATCTTTATGCCCTTGTTATAGCATTGGACGTGTGGCAGCACTATTTGATGCCCAAGGAATATGTAATTCACACGGATCATGAATCATTGAAGCATTTAAAAGGGCAAGGTAAGCTTAACAAGAGACATGGTAAGTGGGTTGAATTTATAGAGCAGTTTCCGTATGTGATTCAATATAAGCACGGGAAAGAGAATGTCGTGTCAGATGCATTATCTCGAAGGTATGCCTTGATCTCTACTCTTAGTTCTAAGTTGTTGGGTTTTGAGCATATCAAAGAATTATATGTGAATGATTCTGATTTTGGGAATGTCTATGCTGCTTGTGAACATGGAGCATTTGACAAGTTTTATAGACATGATGACTTTTTGTTTAGGGGAAATAAACTTTGTCTTCCTAAATGTTCTATGCGTAACTTGCTAGTGTTGGAATCACATTGTGGGGGTCTAATGGGGCATTTTGGTGTGCATAAGACTTATGACATGTTGAATGAACATTTTTATTGGCCACATATGAGAAAAGATGTTGAGAAAGTTTGCTCTTCATGTATTGCATGTAAACAGGCCAAGTCTAAGTCTCTACCACATGGTCTTTATATGCCTTTGCCTGTGCCTAGTTCACCTTGGACTGATATTTCCATGGATTTTGTGCTTGGATTACCTAGGACTAGGCGTGGGAGAGATTCTATATATGTTGTTGTTGATAGTTTTAGCAAGATGGCCCACTTTATTGCATGCCATAAGACTGATGATGCAGCTAACATAGCTGATTTGTTCTTTAGAGAGGTGGTGCGTTTACATGGGGTGCCACGCACCATTGTTTCCGATAGGGATACTGAGTTCCTTTCACATTTTTGGCATGTTTTGTGGGGTAAACTGGGAACTAAATTGCTTTATTCTACTACTTGCCATCCACAAACAGATGGACAAACTGAGGTTGTGAATAGGACTTTGGAAACCTTATTGCGTGCAACTGTTGGTAAGAATTTAAAAACTTGGGAAGATTGTTTGCCATTTATTGAGTTTGCATATAATAGGAGCATTCATTCTTCTACTGGATTTTCACCTTTTGAGATTGTATATGACTTTAACCCTTTAACTGTGCTGGATTTATGTCCTTTGCCTGTAACTGAGCTTGTGAGTTTAGATGGACAAAAGAAGGCAGATTTGGTGAAGTCTTTACATGAGAAAGCACGCACCAATATTGAGAAAAAGAACCGTCTTTATGCTGACAAGGCTAATAAAGGAAGGAGGCGCATTGTCTTTGCACCGGGTGATTGGGTTTGGGTTCACTTTCGAAAGGAGAGATTCCCAAACCAAAGGAAAAGCAAGTTAGATGCACGTGGTGATGGCCCATTCCAAGTTTTGGAGCGCATTAATGACAATGCCTACAAGATTGATCTACCAGGTGAGTATGGCATTTCTGCAACATTTAATGTTTCTGATCTTTCTCCTTTTGATTTGGATTCAGATTTGAGGACAAATCTTTTTGAGGAAGGAGGGAATGATGCGGATCAAGGGAGCTCCAATGATGTCAAGGTCGAAGCAAGAGGCAACAAGAAGGATCCATTGGCTCTTCCAAGTGGGCCAATCACAAGGGCACGGGCTAAGGCCTCTTTGGGACAGCCATGAACTCATATGTTTAGCAAGTCACACTTGAGTTGCAAGAGCATGAATTCACTAAGTGCACAATTGGGCTTGAAGGCACCCCTAAGCTACTCCATATGCTTGAGGCGTGTTCTATTGATGAAGGGGCTGCCTACCCTTGTTTAATTGAGCTTAAATTTATTTGGGCTTTAATTATTTGTAATAGCTTGTATTTGGGTTTTAAACACAAGACTTGATAGACTTTAATAAGTCCTTGTAAGGATGGCACATTGGGCTTCACTTAAAGCCCATTCCTTAGGGGATTAGGCCTAATGGGCTTAGTTTAGGGTTTGGCTTTGTCTAGGGTATAAATACCTTCCTTAAACCTTTGGAAATGAGATTTTGTTCATTTGTGATAGACAAAAAAAACGTGAGTCTCTTCTTCTTCATGTGTAAGAACCCTAGCATAGGAATTGTGAGTTCTACAATCTCCATTGCAACAAGAATCTGATTTATGCTTCAAGAGTACTTGTAAGTGTTGATCTTTTCTTGACTAAATCCTTTTAAATCTTCTTCTTGAGTACAAGGGGGCTGTGGGTTTAAAGGGTAGAATCTATCTTGTTCTTTGCTTTATGCCGAATTGCCATAATCTTCTCATGAGTACATGTTTTTTATTAGGGTTGTCGTATTAGGTGGCCTCACCAGACGTCCTCTTTTAGCTTTCAACTGTTTCATTGTACTCTCAATTTTTAAGGCGGTTTCTACAGCGACAGTATATGTCGGTAACTGGACTAGGGCCAATCTATCTTGTATTTCTTGGCGTAATCCACCAACAAATTTCCAGATTTTTCGATTTTCGTTCTTGATGAAGTAGAAAGCAAATCGGACTAACTTGGTAAACATGGCTTCATACTGAGAAACACTTAAACTTCACTGTTCAAGGTTAAGAAATTCTCGCTCCCGTTTCTCTTGTACTATTTGTGGGACATACTGAAGGTTGAATTCCTGAACGAAGTTTTCCCAAGTTTGTGGAGTCCGTGTTGCCTCCCACTTACACACTATCCTTTGCCACCAATGATGCGCATCATTTTCTAAGCGAAAGGTTGCCAAAACCACTTTCTGTTCTGGTTCACAATTCAAAACTGTGAAGATCTTTTCTATGGATTATGACAACCCCGAAAACCCTTTTATTATTATATTATTATTATTAGTATTATTGTTATTATTATGATTATTATTATCATTAGTGGTTACATACATGCGTACATTGTTAATTACAAAATGTACTAGGCTACATTACATAACATAAGGGTACAACCAAAAGGAGAGTATCGACTTGCTACTTCTACTGTATCTACATAGCAAAAGCAAAAACCACCAACTATAGGTACGCATCGGAAATCCTACATTTGCCTTCGAAGTAAAATGCTTCAAAAGGTTCCTCCTCATCATCATAAAGGCTAACTTCAGAAGCATCTAAAGCATTATATAATACGAAATCAACATAAGTTGAGTAGAAACATTTCTTATTACACATAAGGTGCTCGGGTGTCAAGTGCACATTAGTTACACATAGCACACACATAGTTTCACACGTTCTACCTTTTGTCACCTGACAGTGACCCTTATAACTGCCCGGGCCGAAATAACAACCAGCACATTTCTCCCGCCAGCCTTATCTTCCAATGGTCGTATCCCGGGCATATGCCTAGTATTGTCCTACGACCCTCTCTCTTGAGTAGATCCCTCCATCTACCCAAAGGGGGATTAGGAGATGGAAGGGTTGTGAACTCTTCCGACTACTTAATAGTATGTCCCGGCAGAACACCCCACAGACCATTCCAGCACATATGGCCCATTCACAGAATTGCAATTTGTTCACACATGCACATAATCTTTGGAAGGTTATATTATGGTTTAGTAAAGTAAGCTCCACACTTATGAATGAAAGCTTTATCGTTGCTTATTAAGCATATTTACTTAGAAATGTTAAATATGTAAATAGCTAGTAGTAAAAATATGTAAATAGACAAAATATAAATATAAATATAAATATATAAATATAACTAATATGAATATATAAATATAAAGATTAAAATATAAATAGTATAAATATATATAAATATATAGATTAAAATATAAGATATATACATATATGAATACTACATATATCTACCTATATAAAATATAGATAACTATATACATAGATATGATAAGAATTATCTACATATACATATAAAACTAATAAAATGAATATAGGTATATAGATACACATATAAGTAACATATATATATATATATATATATAAAAGTAGTTTATAATCACCTGTATCTATACGTACATATAACTACACATATAATTAGGCTATCATTAACATATAATGAAATTACTTAAAGGAATATATAATGACACTTTAAATATTTATTTATATATATATAATCATCTAATCACTTACTAAAACCTTGAATAGGTTTATATATATATATGTAAGGACTAAAGTAGGCATAAATCTATAGTATAAAGTATAATAAAAGTTCTATTTGTCAAATAATAGATATGTGGAGCTTTCTCTACTAAGACTTTCAAGAAAAACATAGGATATTCTCTTAATAGCTCAAATAAAGTATCATGGTCTTATACTACTTCATATAAAGCATAGAACTCACATATTAGTTCAAACAAAGCATAAGAATTCCATATTATTGCAAAAAGGGCACAATAATAGTTCAAACAAAAACGACAATGTTTTTCTAAAACTACTAAAATTTCTCAAAAAATAGGTAATAGTAGAAAATAATTTATTAAATAAATTCTGGGAGTTTAGAAAAATTAAATGCATTAAATTTTAAGAATATTGGGATTTTATAATAGGTGCTAAAAATTTGTGCAGTAAATGCTCATTTGTTCACAAATAAAAATCATATTTTTGAAGAATAATTTATATAAAACAATAATTCACAAAATAGTTCTATATTAAAAAAAATTATTCATCAAAATAATGGACACCCAATGTATAATATAAAATATTTAATTAAAGGATTTTACCGGGTCGTTACATGGATTCTAACCAATTTGTTGCCTTTTCGTCATCAGGCTCGCCTTGGAAACTTGGAGGGCCTAACTTTAAGAAGTTAGCCAAAGTATCGTTAACCATCTCCTCCCATCGGTTGTTGTTATGGTTTCCATTATTTTGGTTTTCAAGAATCGTAGTGATTTTTTCGAAAACTACAGAACATCGATATTCTTGGTATTCAACATTATCCCATGTTCTCTTTGGAGCCATCTACACCAAAATCACAAAGGCTTGTTTGGTAATTTACTAAAGCACAGGTCTCCCAAGACCCTGCTCTGATACCACTTGTAATGACTCGGACCTTTAACTAATTTATTAAAATATAGTCAACTAAAACGCAAAACTATACTTATTTGATTGAAAATATATCAGAGTAGTGCGCATAATACATAGTAATATAAAAATTTATAATACCATGGCCTCTCCGAAATACCAAATATCAAGCTTATTCCCGTCTAGTTAAAGGCGCCAAACCGTTCCTCGCTATCGTCCTCATGATTCCCGCCTCTCTTTCGGCTAAAATTATCACATGAAAAATGCTCAACATACACGTCGAGTGGGAATATTCAGTTAATAACATGAAAAATGCACGTAGCCACATTATATCTCACATAATATGTCACATTATACTACCTTTTGAGTCAGCTATTGGTGACTTCCTTATATCTCCCATATCATAATAATCCAACCGTTCACATTGTTAATCCCAATGTTCCATCCATCCACACCAATTTCATTCGTTCACATCGGTGGCCGTATCTCGAGACTATGCCAATTCCTACGAGCCAAAACCAATATGTGGAACACTCCGTCCATACAAGATGGGATTAGGACATGGATGGCGAGAATTGTTTTAAGACCGGCAAGCCCATTGCTTGCCGGCCGAACTCTAGCCCCATCCATTCCGAAGCACAAATGGGCCAGGCATGCACAAATAAAGTTTTTCATATATTTTCACATAATTGCACATAAGAAACATACTTCTATTATTATAACTTTAAATATAAAAGCATGCTAAGAGCATATTTTAGAATAATAAACATACATGTTTTTATATTAATTCTATGAACATAAGATATGAATATAACTAGAAACATACTTTCTAATAACTTGTAGTAGCATAATAAAGCATAATATCACGATAGTAAATGATAAACTAGTACTAGAAAGTAACTTTTGTAATTAAGGAAATTCCTACCTTACATATATCCAATATGGAGTATAATATTTATGAATTAAAGTAAGAACCTATACTTATGAAATTAAGTAAGGTCCCTACCCTACTTAAATATAATTCTACCTTTGAATAGTATTTTATGATATTAAGGGGATATATAGAG
This sequence comes from Petrea volubilis, assembly GCA_026212405.1. Taxonomy (NCBI): domain Eukaryota; kingdom Viridiplantae; phylum Streptophyta; class Magnoliopsida; order Lamiales; family Verbenaceae; genus Petrea; species Petrea volubilis. The sequence continues at coordinate 13,820,194 of CM047871.1, read as the reverse complement.
GGATAATATGTATATATGTATATAAAAAAGAAGGGTTTGTATATATACATATATGGGTGGAAGATTTTTAATAAATATGGAGTGTTTTTGGTGTTGAAAGTGAGGTGAGTGTAGGTGGGGGTGTTTTAGGCCTGATTTGTGTTGTGTGTGGAAAATGAAGATAATCTTTAAGGACAAGAAATAGAATTATTATATTCTTTAAGTCATTTTCTAATTATTATTATTATCTTTTCATCTTTTATCCTAATTTTATCATAATCTTATCTAATCCTATCAAAATCTTATCATAATCTTATCTAATCTTATAAAATCTGAAATCATATATTTATTTCAATAAAAATTCGAATTTGTATTTATTTATTTTTGTAAAAATCAAAAATTAGGGTTTTAGGGCATAAAATTCGAAAATTCATAATTAATTTAGAAAAATTCCAAAATTATGAAATTTAATTTTATAAATCTGAAATTATATGTATATTTCCCAGAAATTAGAACTGTTTTAGTTAAATTTTCGAAAATTGCATTTTAGGACATAGAATTTCGAAAATTGTGTATTTTATGATTTATTTGAGCAAAATTCGAAAACTAAAGAAATTAAATTCTAATTTTGAAAAATATACCTTGCAAGAAATAATAGTCTAGGATATGTAATTATTAAGTATTTAAAGAATAAAATACATGTTTGAAAATACAATTTTGTTGAGAAAGAAATTACTAAATTCTAATAAATATGAAAATAATTAGGAAACTTGATCACTTTAGGAAAATTATTTTCCTATATTTAAATTTATATATAAATATATAATTGTAGGAGAGATAGAAAAATTTAAAACTATATTTTGATGGCAAAGATTAATACTCATTTGCTAATTACAATACTAGGAGGTAAAACTTGCAAGTAGCCTTCCTTTTTACCACATTTTCCTTTAAAATGACATAAATGGGTAATTAAAATAATGAAAGACATATTTATCTAATTAGTTTTACACATTTTTGTTTTTTTAATATATATACATACATATATATATATATAAATACATAAATTTATTTTCAAAAATTACTTTAATTAATTAATTCTAATAAATGCATATTTTCTAATTTGAAATAATTAGTCCCATTATTTTCGAAAATAGGGAGAAAAATAAAATAAAATTTCATGATATGGAAACAATAATACTAACAAGAAAATAACACCAAATAGTTTAGATCTGTGGGGAAAATTAAGAGATAATAATTTTTCGAAACATTAATGAGAAATTCATAGGTTTAAAGCATATTTTCTAAAAATGCATGTAATGCAATGCACATTTACAAAAAGAAATTCTCATAAAATACTACAATACTTCATAATTCCAAATATAAAAGAATGCGGTTTATTGGGTCGTCACAATTTTAGGCTTTAAGAACCCATAACAGATGGATTTGGTGTCGAATTCCACTCATTAACTTCATTTTCACAATCGTTTAGCCACAAAAAGGGTGAAACAAGTTCATATTCGCCTTAGTTCAAGCCTAAACAACGGTAATGAGGTCATAAAATGAGTGTTTTAGTCTGTTCGACACCCTATACAATGCACGACTGTGGTTAAAATCATGTTTGTTTCCATCATTCTAGTCTTTAAGAACCCATAACAAATGGATTTGGTGTGAATTCCAACCACTAACTAAGTTTTGACGCCCGTTTAACCATGAAAATGGTGGAACAAAGTTTGATCGGTCTTAATTCAAGCCTAAACAATGGTAACGATGTCTTAAAATGGATGTCTTAGTCTGTTCGACCCTATATACAACACTTGAATGCGGTTAAACTTGGGTTTGTCTCCATTATTTTAGGCTTTAACAACCCATAACAGATGGATTTGGTGTGGAATTCAAACCATTAACTTGGTTTTCACGATCGTTTAGCCACGAAAAGGGTGAAACAAATTTATATTTGCCTTAGTTCAAGCCTAAACAACGGAAATGAGGTCGTAAAATGATTGTTTAGTCTGTTTGACACTTTATACGACACACGAATATGGTTAAACTAGTGTTTGTTTCCGTCGTTTTAGGCTTTAAGAACCCATAACAGATGGATTTGATGTGGAATTCCAACGATTAACTTAGTTTTAATGCTGGTTTAACCACAAAAAAGGTGAAACAAAGTTAGATTTGCCTTAGTTCAAGCGTGAACAATGGTAATGAGGTCACATAAAATGGTTGTTTTAGTCTGTTTGTGACGCGGATCAAGGGAGCTCCAATGGTGTCAAGGTTGAAGCAAGAGGCAACAAGAAGGATCCATTGGCTCTTCCTAGTTGGCCAATCGCAAGGGCATGGGCTAAGGCCTTTGGGACAGCCATGAACTCATATGTACAAGACCAAGTCACAGTTGAGTTGCAAGAGCACGAATTCACTAAGTGTGCAATTGGGGTTGAAGGCACACCTAAGCTACTCCATATGCTTGAGGCGTGTTCTATTGATGAAGGAGTTGTCTAGCCTTGTTTAATTGAGCTTAAGCTTATTTGGGCTTTAATTATTTGTAATAGCTTGTGTTTGGATTTTAAACACATGACTTGATAGACTTTAATAAGTCCTTGTAAGGATGGTGCATTGGGCTTCACTTAAAGCCCATTCCTTATGGGATTCGGCCTAATGGGTTTAGTTTATGGTTTGACTTTGTCTAAGGTATAAATACCTTCTTTAAACTTTTGGGAATCAGATTTCTTTGATTGAATAAGATTAAAAAAACATGATTCTCATGTTCTTCATGAAAACATGTCTATGAACCCTAGCATAGGAATTGTGAGCTCTACAATCTCCATTGCAACAAGAATCAGATTTATGCTTCAAGAGTACTTGTAAGTATTGATCTTTTCTTGATTAAATCCTTTTAAATCTTCTTCTTGAGTACAAGGGGGTAGCGGGTTTGAAGGGTAGAATCTATCTTGTTCTTTGCTTTATGCCGAATTGCCATAATCTTTGCATGAGTACATGTTTTTGATTAGGGTCCTCGTATCAGTTTGACACCATATAGAACACCCGAATGTGGTTAAACTTAGGTTTGTTTACATCATTCTAGGCTTAAAGAACCCAGAAGAAATGGATTTGGTGTGAAATTCCAACCATTAACCTAGTTTTGGCACTCGTTTAACCATGAAAATAGTGGAACAAAGTTAGATTAGTCTTAATTCAAGCCTAAACAATGGTAACGATGTCTTAAAATGGTTGTTTTAGTTTGTTCGACTCCATATACGACACTTGAATATGGTTAAATTTGGGTTTGTCTATGCCATTTTAAGCTTTAACAACCATAACAGATGGATTTGATGTTGAATTCTAACCATTAAAATGGTTTTCACGATCGTTTAGCCACGAAAAGGGTGAAAAAAAATTATATTTGCCTTAGTTCAAGCCTAAACAATGGTAATGAGGTCGTAAAATAATTGTTTTAGTCTGTTTGACACTCTATACAACACACAAATGTGGTTAAAATTCTATTTGTTTCCATCGTTTTATGCATTAAGAACCCATAACAAATGGATTTGGTGTGGAATTCCAACCATTAACTTAGTTTTGACGCTCGTTTAACCACAAAAATGGTGGAACAAAATTAGATTAGTCATAATTCAAGCCTACACAATGGTAACGATATCTTAAAATGGTTGTTTTAGTCTGTTTGACACCATATACAACACTCAAATGTGGTTAAACTTGGGTTTTTCTCCATCATTTTAGGTTTTAACAACCCATAACAGATGGATTCGGTGTGGAATTCCAACCGTTAACTTGGTTTTCACAATCGTTTAGCCGTGAAAGTTGTGAAACAAATTTATATTTGCCTTAGTCAAAGCCCAAACAATGGTAATGAGGTCGTAAAATGATTGTTTTAGTCTGTTTGACACTCTATACAACACACGAATTTGGATAAAATTCTATTTGTTTCCATCGTTTTAGGCTTTGGAACCTATAACAAATGGATGTGGTGTGAAATTCCAATAATTAACGTAGTTTTGACACTCCAACGTTGGCTACGGCCGCAAGGTCGTGCTAGACCTAGCAAGGATGAGGCAGGTAGACAGCAAGAATGTCAAGATTTCAACAAAACCCTCCAAGAAGGTTTCAAACGCGGCCAAGAACTGCTCAAAAATAATCAAGATTCACATAGCCCTAAAAAAAAAACACAGTTGTTGGAGGCAAGAAATGGCGGGAGGTGAAGGCTAAACCAAATACGAACAAGGGTAAGGAGAAGCTGATCGAGGATCATCTGGAGATGAATCAGCAGGTGCAAGATCATATGACTCGACACTTGAACAACAAGTTTCTTGCCCTGGTGGATGAGGAATCAAAGGATGAAGATGCGGCCAAGTGGTCACACCAGCAGGGAGATGCCTCGCAAGATATCTCCGCACAAGCGGATAATATCCCAAGATAAATTCCTAACGAAGATGAAAGTATTGCTCACGATGGTAAAGAGGAATTGGGGAAGCTTGAGGAGGACGAGGCTATTATCTCATGCCAAGACAAGGACGAACTAATCCACAATGCATTAGTTCTGATTGTGGAGGGACATGATCCTAGCATGGCGGTGGTCACTTTCACTCAGAACCAAGACCGAGGACGACTAGCTGACACTTCCGCAATAGAATCTCAACCTTCAGATTCTGATCCATCATATCGTCCAGAGTTGGATACTAGGGCCGCAAAGGGGGAGAAGCTGTCCTCTAATGTTCAGAAACGAGCCATGGTAATAGGTATTCCAACTAATTCTAAAAAGATAAATAAAAAGCTGAATGTTGGTGTTCCTCCCCATTTAATGAGGAGTAAAGCTAAGGCGGGCTATTCACACTCTCACACCACCTCATGATTAGTTGTCTTATATGGAACTCGTGGGGCATTGGCAGCACTGCCAAACAACGATACCTTGTTGATTTGAAATTTTGTCATAAGCTTTTACTACTGGTAATTATTGAACCAAAGATTCAATTGAATGAACGCTTCATGCTCAAGAAATTGGGGTTTCGGGGCGTAATTGCTAATCCCACAAACCATATCTGGGTTTTCTATGATGCAACTCTTGCGGTGGATGTATTGATTAATGAGGCGCAATTAATGAATGTTTGGGTAACTTCGGGGTAGATGGCTAAACCTCTTTTATGTTCGTTTGTTTATGGATGACATAATCGTATTGAGCGTAAACACCTTTGGGAAGCGATGTGGTCCATTACCGCACCAGATCCTTGGTTCATTGGTGGCGACTTTAATATTGGTCAATCTGTGGAGGAAAGGAAGGGGTGTGCATCGGCGCAACTTGGGTCTATTGAATATTTTGTAGATTGTATTGAGGGTTGTGGACTTATTGATCCTGGATTCGTTGGAAGCCAATTTACGTGGAACCATGGTAAGCGTTGGCAATGGTTACACCGAGTACTTGCCTCGGTTGGATGGATGGATATGTTCCCAGAATTTAGAACTACACATCTATCTCGACACGGTTCAGATCATTGCCCACTTCTTATTGTAGTAAGCTCCTCGGTAATGAAAGGGCCATCGGCCTTTCGATTTCAAACCATGTAGCCTCGTCATCACACTTTCTATGAGGCTGCCAATGCTAATTGGACCCTCCCGATAGGCTCATTTGGCATGTTGAAATTGCAACAGAAGCTCACTCGGATGAAAAGATTCCTTAAAATATGGAATAAAGATGTCTTTGGAAATGTATTTGACAAAGTGGCTGAAGCAAATACTACTATTCAAAGGATGGAGAAGCTTTATGATGTTGATCTTTCGGATAGCAATCTCATGGAGATGCACAAGGCATCATCCGCCCTCATTTGGGTCTTAGCTATGGAGGAGGATTATTGGTGACAGAAATCATCGGCTCGCTGGATGCAGGAGGGCGAGAGGAATACTCAGTGTTTCCACAACTTGGTTAAGCAGAGGAGGATTAAGAATCAAATTTTCAACATTGAAGTTGACAGCAACCTGGTCCAGCAGCCTGAAGCGATACGTAAATTAGCTACTGATTTCTTCCAACATCTTCTCACCAAAGAAGACGGATATATGCTTAATGAGGACTTCTCACATATCCCACAAATTGTTTCGAAAGAAGCATCTATAGCATTGTGTGAACTGCCAACTCTTGAGGAGGTTCGGCAGGTTGTATTTGATATTTGCCCCGATTCAGCGGTTGGACCGGACGGTTTCTCATCGATTTTCTATCAAGTGTGTTGGGAGTTTGTGGCTCAAGATGTCTTTGAGGCTGTGAGGGACTTCTTTGTTGGCACACCAATGCCACGAGCTATCACTAGTACTACGCTAGTACTGATTCCTAAAACGAAGGCTTCGATCACTTGGGCAGACTTTAGACCCATCGGCCTATGTAATGTTACAAATAAGATCATGACGAAGTTGATGTACGCTAGGTTGGCCGACCTTCTTCCCAATATCATCTCTCTAGCGCAATCTGGCTTTATTGCAGGACGTGCAATCTCGGACAATATGATGCGGATCAAGGGAGCTCCAATGGTGTCAAGGCCGAAGCAAGAGGCAACAAGAAGGATCCAATGGCCCTTCCTAGTGGGCCAATCACAAGGGCACGGGCTAAGGTTTTTGGGACAGTCATGAACTCATATGTACAAGACCAAGTCACACTTGAGTTGCAAGAGCATGAATTCACTAAGTGCACAATTGGGCTTGAAGGCACACCTAAGCTAATCCATATGCTTGAGGCGTGTTCTATTGATGAAGGGGCTGCCTAGCCTTGTTTAATTGAGCTTAAATTTATTTGGGCTTTAATTATTTGTAATAGCTTGTATTTGGGTTTTAAACACATGACTTGATAGACTTTAATAAGTCCTTATAAGGATGGCACATTGGGCTTCACTTAAAGCCCATTCCTTAGGGGATTAGGCCTAATGGGCTTAGTTTAGGGTTTGGCTTTGTTTAGGGTATAAATACCTTCTTTAAACCTTTGGAAATCAGATTTTGTTCATTGAGGTAGACAAAAAAATGTGAGTCTCTTGTTCTTCATGTGTAAGAACCCTAGCATAGGAGTTGTGAGTTCTACAATCTCCATTGCAACAAGAATCCGATTTATGCTTCAAGAGTACTTGTAAGTGTTGATCTTTTCTTGATTAAATCCTTTTAAATCTTCTTCTTGAGTACAAGGGGGTTGTGGGTTTAAAGGGTAGAATCTATCTTGTTCTTTGCTTTATGCCGAATTGCCATAATCTTCTCATGAGTACATGGTTTTGATTAGGGTTGTCGTATTACAATATCTTGCTTGCCCAAGAGCTTGTGCATTCTCTGAATAAGAAGGTCCGAGGGGAACAGGTTATTTTCAAGTTAGATATGGCCAAGGCGTATGATAGAGTACATTGGCCTTTCCTCATTACTATGCTCCGGTGTTTGGGCTTCTCCGATAGATGGATACATTTGGTACGCAACTGTATTGAGAATTGCTGGTTTTCGATTCTTGTCAATGGGCAGGGTGCAGTTTTTTCCACTCGACAAGGGGTCTCAGACAAGGAGATCCGTTATCGCTAGTAATTTTTATTTTGGCAGCTGAATGGTTATCTCGGGCTCTTGATCAGATGTTTGAGGCAAACGCTGCGATGCGTTACATTAAGGATAATCCAATCGTTATATCTCATCTTGCATATGCGGATGACGTCATTTTTTTTGCTAATGCACGAACCTCAGGCATTCAACGAATTATGGATTTCTTAAAACGGTATGAAGACATTTCAGGACAACTCATAAGTGGGCCTAAGAGTACCTTTGCCCTCTGGAATAGGTGTTCATTGGGTAAAGTCAGGCAGATTCAGAGGATAACCGGCTACGGAAAGCCGGATTTCCCTTTACGATATTTAGGGGCTTCGCTTCACATCTGATGGAAAAAGATCAGCCTATTTACACCATTGATTCAAAGTATGCGTGCTCGGATATTATGATGGGAAAAGGCGGCTTTAAACTATGGTGGTCGGTTAGTGTTGATTAAGAGTGTATTGGCTTCAATGCCCCTACATCTTATCCAAGTCTTGAAACCACCAAGAGGGGTTATTGACAAAATGGAAAAAATGCTGAACCGGTTCTTCTGGGGGTCATATGGAGGCCAGCAACGAATCCATTGGTGCTCTTGGGGAGAACTATGTTACCCAATGGAAGAGGGATGATTGGGGGTTCAGGGAATTAGTGATGTTATCGATAGCTTCGCTTGCAAATTATGGTGGAAATTCCACAAAGGAGACTGTCTATAGGCGCGCTTCCTTTATGCTAAATATGTGAAGGACAAACATCCAGTTGAAGTGAAAGGGACAAGGAATGATTCATCTACTTGGAAGCGAATGTGTCGTCGTAGGCACCTGGTGGAGCTGGAGCTTGTGTGGCAGTTAGGGCAAGGCCATGTTTCTTTTTGGTATGATAGTTGGCTACTGGGTGGGGCTATGAGGCACTTAGTTGAGAGGACAAACTACCCTATGGACTCCATCTCTAACTATGTCACTCGCGGAGCATGGATACGAAGAAGCTTAGCATTATTTTACCATCCGGAATTCTTGAACAAGTCCTACAATTTCCACTCGATCCAGATACTGGAGATCGCCTTATCTGGACTAGGGACTTGCATGGTGAGTTCTCTACTAAACAAGCCTGGAATAGGTGAGAACTGCACGGTTGAAGAATACACTTTATGAGAATATTTGGTGTAGAGAGCTGATGCCCAACATCTCCATTTTCATTTGGAGACTTCTCAAGGGTTGGATTCCAGTGGATCTTCGAATCCAGAGTAAAGGCATGCAACTAGCGTCTAAATGCTACTGTTGCGCTAGTGAGGAGAATTTAGCCCACCTATTCTTTACTAGTTCGAAAGCTCGTCTGGTTTAGGAGTTCTTTGCAGCTCTTCTTAGAGTCACTATACCAGACACGACTCAAGTGCACTTGTAGATTCAAGCATGGGGAGACAATCACACTGGAGGCCATGTTAACTTATTCCACTTCTCATACTCTGGTATATTTGGGAAGCCTGGAATACTCCAAATATAGACATCATCGCGTGTCTCCTAGTGCCATTGTTAAGAAGATATGGAGTTATATCTATTTATTGGGAACAACTTGCCGTTTTAAAGTTTCGCAGTGGAGGGGGGTAGAGCATGCCACGACATTTTTCCTTGTTACTCCAATAAAGCCTCCAGTTTATCACCCCATCATGGTTCCTTGGAGGAAACCCGAGCCTTATTGGGTAAATTTAAAGACCGATGGGGCATCCAAACACAAATCAGTTTTAGGCTTTAAGAACCCATAACAAATGGATATAGTGTGAAATTCCAACAATTAACTTAGTTTTGACGCTTGTTTAACCATGAAAATGGTGGAACAAAGTTAGATTAGTCTTAATTCAAGCCTAAACAATGGTAATGTTCTTTTAAAATGGTTTTTTCTTTAAACCGGTATGAGACCATGGGGTTTTCTGTGGGGTCCCCACCCCTTTATTATAAAGGAATTCAAAAAAATACAAAAATTACACATCAACTTGCATAATTAAAATTGGGAGTTAGTCCCATACGTCATGGTTAAAATCTCAACTAATTCAATAATAATAAACATCCTTTAGGTTGTCCATATCGGAGTCCACGTACGGGTTATGAACTCGTGCCAAGAAGAGATCGTCATGCGGCGGACGCCAACTCTGGGGCGGACGCCCCCCAGAAAAGGAGTGCATATGCTTGTTGGGATGCATTGTCACAAGGGCATCAAGCAAGCGTTCATTGGATGGCCCTAGCAGGTTTGAAAGGGCTTCCATTGACTTCACTGACTCATTATGAGCTTCGGATGGTCATTGACGGGTAGAAAAAATATCCTTGGGACTCGATGATGAACTCGAATAATGAAAAGTGTCCTTTGGATCCATGTTTGTGGTGCAAACTTCCGTGGAATGAGCTGATTTTAGGGCCGGAGTGGGAGTGGAAAAATCGTCTTGCTGTGCGTTGTTGGGAGCAACAACATCGCCGTGTAATATTGGGGCAGTTTCGGAAATTACACCGATATCCCCTACCATGTTTCCATGTTCGGTAACTTTAGCAGATATTACACCGATGCCCTCTGTCATTTTGCTATTTTCTGGCTGGACACATGATGAAGTTGCTGAAATTACAGCGCCCTCCCCGACCAGGGGTTCAAAAATTACAGCACCTTCCCTTGGTGCTTGTTCGGCTGTTGTAGAAATAACACGCACACCCTCTGGACGAATTTCAGCTTCGGTAACAGGTTTGGAAATTGTAGGAACACCCCCTGGACGAAGGTTAGCTGCTCTAAAAGGTTTCGAAATTGCAGCTAGACCCCCTTGTTGTTGAGTTAAATTAGAAGAATCTCCCTCGAATGATAAATTAACAGCTTGGGCTGCATTTTGATGGCATTGTTTGACCCAATTTCGTGTCTTTTTCGTTTTCTTTGTTCCCCTTGTCCAAGCCCGATCAAGTATTTTATTCACAACAACATCCAAACCCCGTTCAAAAGCCCCAATGTCTTCATTTGGGCTGGTTATAGATTGATCCAGCTTATTAGAGTCATCTTGGGCCATGCTTTCCTTTAATTGAGAGCCCACATGTTTATCCAAATCACCACCCGCCACCGCAGAATCCACAAGAGCATGACTAGGCACAGGGGCATGTGAACTTTCCCCAAAAATAGGATTTTGAATCAAAAGAAGGGTTGACCGACGTGGATACACCTTACCATCTTGAGTACCCAAAAAATCAGCCTTGATTCCTTGTTGTGTTGACGGATAGATCACATTAATTGGTAGCGCCACGACCTCAGTATGACCATGGGAAGTATTATCTGCAGCTGGCATGAAAGAGGATGAGCGAACACTGCTTACCACCTCTTTCAGATCCCGAACCATAGCAAAAAACATTTTTGGCAGGTTTGAGTGATTGGCGTCCAGATTCATGCCCAATTTCTCTCCTAAATTAGCTGTTGTTTGTGAGTTAATTACATCTAATTCCCTCAAATCCGTGTAATTAATTGCAGCTGCGAATGGGGAAGTAATGACAGCCAAGTCGCTCAAATCTGTGCGATGGTTGGTAGTTGTACAAAAGTTAACAGGTTCCTGAATGTGAGGTTCAACCCTTCCATTAATAACATGGTCAATGTGATCCTCTTCCATGTGACTAAGTAAATCTAGGCATGATTGGGAAGCGTGCAGATTTGGCACAATCTTAGGGTCAAACTTTCCATGTGCCACTGGACCATCATACCCCAAAATGCGTCCAAGTGCATCCAAGCACTTAAGAGTATGTGCTTGATTGTCATCCTCATTGATGGCCAAACCTCCCTTAGAAGCAGCAGCAACTGTCTGCGGATTTTGCAGCTCCAACGAGCGATTGGAGGCAGTCGTGGGAGCCATATTCGCATCTAGGTTCGCAGGAGCAGCGTCCAGGTTCATGGGGGCTGAAATGGAAAGAGTTTCAGCCCCTAAAATCGTGTCTAAGGGCAGATTTTGTGCACTGCTGTTAAGGAAAGAAACAGCAACAAGAACCCATAAATCTTGCTGAGTTGAAGGCATTTCAGCAGTTGTAGGAATGTCCAGGTGCAGGTCCCCATCCTTGCTGGAAGTCGCACCAAAGGACATCAGAATCTGGGCAGCAGCCGCCGAAAACTGAGTAGCAGTGACCAGAATCTGGAAACTACTATAAACTACTGTTGTTTCCTGTTGTAGCAGCTGTATTGAATTGGTTTGTTCAGCCTGTAACGATTGAGCATGCAAATCCCCTTGCACCACTTCTTTTCCTTTGTGCGGATTATTTAACGGCTCCCTCAAATCCCCATTTTTTTCCAAGGTAGCTGTCGGAGTCCCTCGATCTGGGGTCGTACATTCATGAAGAGCATGACCCAAATGCTGGCATTTGGTACAATATTTGGATAAGCGCTGAAATTCTAAAGATTGAATCCATCATTTCCCCTGGAAGGAAACGATAATCTGATGCTGTAAAGGCTTAAGCAAATCCACTTCCATAAGAATTTTGGCCATACAGGCCCGTTTGCATCCATGCGTCCACTCATCGATGCAAAGTGGGTTCCCAATAGCTTCTTCGGCAAAGCTAAAAAGGACGTCGGTCTTGAAAAATTGTATCGGTAAGTGCTAGAGTGTAACCCAAATTGGGACAATGGGAGATTCTATTTTCGGATTAAAATCGACCGTCCACTTGAACACTCTCATTGGAAATCCATCAAAATACCATAATTTTTTTAACCAAAAAAGTGTATAATCCTCTTCTAAATCAAAACGAAACAAAACATGATTCACATTAAGAAGACTACACAGAAAACTACCTTTAAACTTGATATCTTTCATCAACGCGTTTAAACAACCCATGGACGGATAGCCGTGGGAAAACTTTCCAATCAGAACTAAGTGAAAATCTCGAGATAATTCCTCGATGTCTTGATCAGAAAATTCAAAATCTAAAATATCATTCTTGATTGCCTATGTGGCGTACCTTCAAAAATTGCCATCACAGTGCAATTGTGAGGAGATGTGCGGCGGAACACCCGTGCCGGTCGGTGGTGACTGTGCCGCCGGTGATTGATGCATATGTGCGTTTGGTGTGGGGTGGATCCGGAGGATCCCCCATGATCGGGGCCAAAGGCCAAGGTGAAATTCTAGAGAGAAGGCATAGGATTTTTTCTAGAGATGTTCTTTTAAAATGGTTGTTTTAGTCTGTTTGACACCATATACAAACCTCGAATGTGGTTAAACTTAGGTTTGTTTCCATCATTTTAGCCTTTAACTAGGTTTTGACGCTCGTTTAGCCACAAAAAAGGTGAAACAAAGTTAGATTCGCCTTATTTCGAGCGTAAACAACGATAATGAGGTCGTAAAATAGTTGTTTTAGTCTGTTTGACACCCTATACAACATAGGAAATGTGGTTAAACTAGTGTTTGTTTACATCGTTTTCAGCTTTAAAAACCCATAACAGATGGATTTGGTGTGGAATTCTAGCCATGAACTTGGTTTTCACGATTGTTTAGCCACGAGAAGGGTGAAACAAATTTATATTCGCCTTAGTTCAAGCATAAACAATAGTGATGAGGTCGGAAAATGATTGTTTTAGTCTGTTGTACACCCTATACATCGCGCGACTGTGGTTAAAATTGTGTTTGTTTCTGCGATGATCCGGTAATTTCTATTGTTATTATTTTACTTAGGATTTATTTCCATTATGTGACAACTATTGTGTGAATATATGTGATTTTTTTTTGTGAATAATTGTGCATTACACAACATACATTGTATAAAATGAGAGTATTCCTTCATTTACTTTCTTAGCATTTGAAACATGCAAAATATTTGATATAAAGTTTTTCAATTCCTAAAATTTTTATGATTTTGGAATTTTATTCTTTAAAAATTACTTTATAATTTAGACCTTATAGTATTAATTTTGAATTGTGATTATTATTTTTGGAAAATTTATTTAAATAAATATTTTAAATCTGTATTTATTTTATTTTCGAATTTTCTAAATAAATTATACAATTTTTGAATTTTATAAATACAACAATATATTTTATGATTTTATATGTATAATTTTTGAATTTTAATTATTTATAAGCCTAATTTTCTGATTTTAATTAAATGATAAATATAAAGTCTACATTTTTAGTATATTTTATAATTGTTTTGCAAGAATATCTCCTCTAATACATATATTAGTGGTAAATTACATATCTACATACACACACATCCATGTATATATTAGTGGTAAATTGTATATCTACATATACACACACACATCCATACATATAGTAGTGGTGATTTATCTATCTACTTATACACACACACATCCATATATATACTAGTGGTAAATTATATCTCTACATATACACACACACATCTATATATCACCTAATGGTAATTTCTATATCTACATATCCACACACACACACAATCACATATATAGACTAGTGGTGATTTATATATCTATATATACACCTACATGTCCACATACATAAATATATATATATATATATATTTATATATTTATATACTAGGTAATTAATATAGTGATGTGTATATATTAATGTCCATATAGCATGTATGGTTATCTATTTATTTTGTTATAATATTAGCTATTTCTTCTTTTCTCCTCTATAAATAGATCCCAATTCCAACCCCATTTTCATCCCAAAATCCCACACTTCTCTCCCCTAGAAATCCCGCCTAAAAACACACCCCCACTCTACTTCTACTTTTAACGCCCAAAAAACATCCTTTTTGTAGTCTATCCTCCACCCACATATATATATATATGTACAAATCCTTCTATTTTCATTCATATATACCTATTAGCCTTCCACATAGCCCTTTTTATACCCTCTTTTATCCCTAAAAATAGTTGAAAGGTACAATTATTACCTTTCTCATAAGTAGTTTAGGCAACATGATCTTAGTTTATTTTCATAAACAAGGCTTTAACTTGGTTTTACCAAAATAATGGTCAAATACCAAGTGATTGCCTATGTTCACATTTTATGATTTTATGCCTCATATTATTTGCTATACATGTTAATATCATGATAATTGTTTTTATGTTATTATGCTTTCATAAAGGTACATGCATGAACATGGTATGTTTATTTATGCTTTGATAAAATATATGTGTTATGAGAGATTATTTCTTAATTGTGTGTTGGGCCTAAAATATTTTCGGAATGGGTGTGGCTGAGTTCCGTCGGGACATTCTAATGGAGATGCCAGTAATAAGTGTTCCAGCCCTCCATCTCCTAGTCCCTTCTCATGTGGATGGATTGTTCCATGTGAGAGTGGGTCGTAGGAATTTGGCATATGCCCGGGATATGATCACTAGTGTGACTCGGTTGGGATTGGCGAAATTGCGGAGTGACTCGGTTGGATTAATTGATCGTGGTGGGAGTTATAAGGCATTACATCACTGTAAGTGACGAATAGGAGTATTATGTGTTTTTACATTTCTATGTGCAATTTTCACATACCTGCACCTTATGTGATTGCGTAATAGTTCTACTCAACCGATGCGTTGACTCCTCTTTTTCCTTTTTCTTA
Organism: Petrea volubilis; assembly: GCA_026212405.1. Lineage (NCBI taxonomy): Eukaryota > Viridiplantae > Streptophyta > Magnoliopsida > Lamiales > Verbenaceae > Petrea > Petrea volubilis. Next base: position 13,805,132 of record CM047871.1, on the reverse strand, counting down.
GACAGAAATGAGTGGAGACGTTTGACGGACGTAGTGGAAACAATGGGTGTTTTGAAGCATTTTACTTAATAAAGTTTCTTTTGTATTTTGTGAAAATTGTAACAATTGTATTTTATACAAATTTTATGTGAAAATTATTATTTATGTTAATAAAATAAAGGGTATTTTTCCAGATCGTAATAGTTTCCATCATTCTAGGCTTTAAGAACCCATAACATATGGATTTGGTGTGGAATTCCAACCAATAACTTAGTTTTGGTGACATCCCAATTTTATGCATTGAAATTATATATATGGATCTATAATAATTCGGTACTTCCTAGTATTTTCAAGAATTACAACTTATTACTTTATTTAAAAGCCTTATGTATAAGTATTTATATTTAAATATATACCTATGTATTAATGCAATTTCAAATTTCTATGTATATAGTATATAAAAGGTCATCATATATATACATATACTTATCCAAAAATATCATTTTCTCTTATCTCATGTCATTTTCTCCTAATAAATGTTCTTAAATGCTAAGATCTTGATAAGATTCTTGATAAACATAACAAATTGGATAACTACAAAAATATCTTATCTTATCCTATCTTATCTTATCTTATCTTATCCTATCCTATCCTATTTTATTTTATCTTATCTTATCTTATCTTATCTTATCTTATCTTTGCTTATCCTATCTTATCTTATCTTATCTTATCTTATCTTATCTTATCTTATCATGTCGTATCCTATCTTATCTTATCTTATCTTATCTTCTATGCAGTTATTATAAATTGACCTTATAATATAAAAAACCTATTTCTTGCCCTAAATTCTATAAAAAGGGGTTATTGTCTTCATTTTCCCACACGCACACAAAATCCCGCCTAAACCACCCACACCCACACTCACTTTACTCTCAATACACAAAACACTCTCCTTTTATAACTTATCTTCCACACACACACACACACACACACACACACACATATATATATATATATATCAATAAACCCTTCTTTTTTCATGCATATATACCTATTAGCCTTTGATATATCCCCCTATTTCCTCAAACACTCTTGACAAGAAGGTATCAAGTCGATCTAGTCAAACTAAGTCTATAAACTTTATAAGCTCCTTAGGTGAGTGCCTTTTACCTTCCTATATGTTATAAATATTATTCGTACGGCCTACCATGTCTAATTTATGCTATCTGAACCTTTTGGAATTATATCTTACTTTCTATGTGTAACACCCCGAAACCTCTAGGTAATCATGCAACATCTATCATATAACCATTTATTCAAAACGTGCTAGCATAAAATGTAATGAAACCAATATACGTACTAATATTCCAAAAGAGAGGTAACATATACACAAACTTAACTACCAAGTTCCTAGCACATCCCGAATAACAAACTAAACGCCTCAAAGCGCCCTCCTACATCTTCCTCATTCCTATCTTCTGGTATCTCCAATCCGGCTAAAAACATAATAGACAGCAATGTCAACATATACACATGTTGAGTAGAAATTCGCATAGAACATGAGGTATCCGTGTGAACTTGAATATTGTCATAAAAGCACATAAAACCATAGAAATTTCAGTTCTTGATAAAATCACATAACTTTCACATATAATACTTTACCTTTGGATCACGCTATTGTGATCATAATTTCCTTATAACTCCTACACAATATTCCCAATAATACACCAATTCCAACCAACCTGGGTGTCTCCAATCACAGTATTCATGATTACACCAATTCCAACCAATGTTGGTGTTTTCAATCACAATATACACAATAATTACACCAATTCCAACCAATCACACCGGTGGTCATATCCCGGGCATATGCCAAAATCCTACGACCCACAACCAATACATGGAACACTCCATCCATGCAAGATGGGAATAGGCATGGATGGCGAGAACTGTTTTAAGACCGGCAAAGCCCATTGCCGCCTGGCCGAACTCTAGCCCCATCCACAACGAAATCATATAGGGCCCTTATACACATAATTCCAACATATACGAATCACAATTTCATCACAATACAAACTGTTTTCAGCTCAAAATCAGCACAAAATACCAAAATTCACAGTTTTACGAAATTGACATCTACAACTTCGAATTGAAATTTCTAGCTTTCAAACTACTAAAACTCCAGCTTAAAACCTACTGGAAATCCATATATTCCCAAGGTTGTAAAATAGACTTTTAGTTAACAAACTTTCGAATTTCTAGCCTACAAAACCTAGAATTTTCAGACTTCGATGCGCAACGTTTTAATGCGCAACCGCTGAAATTTCCAGCTTTCGTAACCCAAACCTCCATCTTTTAAAAACCTGTTTCTACAGCTTATTCTAAACTGAATTTACAGTATATAAACCAGGTGTTTGGTTGGAAATTTTTGGATTTTTTAGTCGTGCAAAAATCGAACTTTTCAGCTTTGAAAACAAGAGTTTCTGCATGAACAGTAATTCCATAGTCGAGAGATCTCCGACCTTCAGAAAACTATGCCCCTAATGGCAGTCAACCTAAAGAAACTCACGCGTCCATTAGTTCCACAGCGTAAGAAGGGCTCTACTTCGTCTGCTCCTGTTGCTCGGGATGAAAATGAAGGTGACCATGACGACGATGATGGAGACGATGATGTTCCGACATTTGATCTTTAAAAACTTTTATATATGCATTATTGTATGAATGATTTTGTATGAATTCATGTATTACACTAATAGAATAATATTAATTATTAATTATATAAATGCTATATGGATTATTAGTATTACATTGATACACAGTTTGTTAGTATTTAGGTTTGTTGGTATTTTGAATTTTGGAAAAAAAATGCAGGTTTTGGGGTATATTATAACAAATTAAATATTGAAAAATTATGTAAATATAGCGCCGTTTTGATTATTTAAAAAATAAAAAATATGGCGACGAATTTATTAGTGGCTAATTTAATTACGTTTTTAATTTTTTTATTATTGGCCACGGATTTATCCGTGGCCATGTTTTTATTTATTTTTAAAAAATTCAAATTCCGTGGCCAATTTAATAATATTTTTAATTTTTTTTATTCATGGCCACGGATTTATCCGTGGCCATAGTTTTATTTATTTTAAAAAATAAAAAATATGGCCACGGATAAATCCGTGGTCACACAAATAAAAATTTTAAATTTTTTTTACTATTGGACACGGATTTTTCCGTATCCAACTTAATAATATTTTTAATTTTTTTTTATTTTTGGCCACGGATTTATCCGTGGCGGTATTTTTATTTATTTTAAAAAATAAAAATTAAGGCCACGGACAAGCTAAATAAATTTTGAAATTTTTTTATTGTTGGCCACGGAGAATAATCCTTTGCCATATATCCGTGGCTAGTTTTAGCCACACCACATTTGGCCACGGATTTTTACTGTTGCCAAATCCATGGCCTTTTTTTTGGCCACGGATTTCAGCCAAAATCCGTGGCTAAATCCCAGTTTTCTAGAAATGATTTATCTATTTTGGGTAGTCATAAGGTTGGAGATTTCGTTCATGGCTCATCATCTGTCTTGTTCAAGTTTGTGCATATGCATTTTTTTTTTATTCATTATTTTGTTGGTTTATGACTCTTATTTTCAGTTTATATATCTATATGTATATTTCCCACGAAACAGTGGTCACAGTTTTGACACTTGTTTAACCATGAAAATGGTGGAACAAAGTTAGATTAGTCTTAATTCAAGCCTAAACAATGGTAACGATGTCTTAAAATGGTTGTTTTAGTCTGTTCCACCCCATATACGACACTTGAATGTGGCTAAATAGGGTTTGTCTCCATCATTTTAGGCTTTAACAACCCATAACAGATGGATTTGGTTAGGAATTCCAACCATTAACTTCAGTTTCATGATCGTTTATATTCGCCTTAGTTCAAGCCTAAACAAAGGTAATGAGGTCATAAAATGATTGTTTTAGTCAGTTTGACACTCTATACAACACATGAATGTGGTTAAAATTCTGTTTGTTTCCATCGTTTTAGGCTTTAAGAACCCATAACAAATGGATTTGGTGTGGAATTCAAACCATTAACTTAGTGATGACGCTCGTTTAACTACGAAAATGGTGGAACAAAGTTAGATTAGTCTTAATTCAAGCCTAAACAACGGTAATGAATGTGGTTAAACTTGGGTTAAACTTGGGTTTGTCTCCATCATTTTAGGCTTTAACAACCCACCAAATCCATTTGTTTTTGGTTTTTGAAGCCATAAATGATGGAAATAAACACAAATTTAACCACATTTGAGTGTTGTCTAGGGTTGCAAACAGACTAAAATAACCATTTCAAAACCACAATAACTTTGTTTAGGAATGAATTAAGGATAATCTAACTTCGTTTCACCCATTTTGTAGCTAAGCTAACGTGGAAACCAAGTTAATAGTTGGAATTCCACATCAAATCTAATACGACAACCCTAATCAAAAACATGTACTCATGAGAAGATTATAGGAATTCGGCATAAAGCAAAGAACAAGATAGATTCTACCCTTTAAACCCACAACCCCCTTGTACTCAAGAAGAAGATTTAAAAGGATTTAATCAATAAAAGATCAAAACTTACAAGTACTCTTGAAGCATAAATCAGATTCTTGTTGCAATGGAGATTGTAGAACTCACAATTCCTATGCTAGGGTTCTTACACATGAAGAATAAGAGACTCACGTTTTTTTGTCTACCTCAATGAACAAAATCTGATTTCCAAAGGTTTAGAGAAGGTATTTATACCCTAAACAAAGCCAAACCCTAAACTAAGCCCATTAGGCCTAATCCCCTAAGGAATGGGCTTTAAGTGAAGCCCAATGTGCCATCCTTATAAGGACTTATTAAAGTCTATCAATTCATGTGTTTAAAACCCAAATACAAGCTATTACAAATAATTAAAGCCCAAATAAATTTAAGTTCAACTAAACATGGCTAGGCAGCCTCTTCATCAATGGAACACGCCTCAAGCATATGGAGTAGCTTAGGTGTGCCTTCTAGCCCAATTGTGCACTTAGTGAATTCATGCGCTGGCAACTCAAGTGTGACTTGCTCTTGTACATACGAGTTCATGGCTGCCCCAAAAGCCTTAGCCCGTGCCCTTGTGATTGGCCCACGTGGAAGAGCCAATGGATCCTTCTTGTTGCCTCTTGCTTCGACCTTGACACCATTGGAGCTCCCTTGATCCGCATCAAAATCAATTGGTTTTGGATTGTTAATGTGATGACCCGATAATCCTTATTATTTAAATAATTGATATAAAACCTTATGTTTCTTAAAAATGTCCTCATTACTTGTTGTTTTCAAATTTTAGTTTGATTCTGAGAGTAATTTACAATTTGAACGGTAAAGTACGAATTTTCGAATTTGATTACCATTCTTGAAAAATTCGTCTATTAAATATTTATAAGTTTTCAAAATACAATATAAATAAGTTTCTAGACTTTTATGCATGGAGAAAATGTAATTTTGAATAAATTACATGATTTTCCAAATTTTAGAGGAATTTGACATTCTAACACAATTTTAGAAATTAGTTGTCTTAAATTGCAATTTTTGAAAAGTTATATGTTAAATTTATAATTTCTGGGAAATATACATATAATTTAAAATTTATAAAGATTAAATTTCATAATCTGAAAAGATTTGTCCTCAAATCTGAATCCAAATCAAAAGGAGAAAGATCAGAAACATTAAATGTTGTAGAAATGCCATATTCACTTGGTAGATCAATCTTGTAGGCATTGTCATTAATGCGCTCCAAAACTTGGAATGGGCCATCACCACGTGCATCCAACTTGTTTTTCCTTTGGTTTGGGAATCTCTCCTTTCTAAAGTGAACCCAAACCCAATCGTCCGGTGCAGAGACAATCCGTCTCCTTCCTTTATTAGCCTTGTCAGCATAAAGACGGTTCTTCTTTTCAATGTTGGTGCGTGCTTTCTCATGTAATGACTTCACCAAATCTGCCTTCTTTTGTTCATCTAAACTCACAATAAAACCAAGAAATACAAGTCTATCTATGCAAAATGTGCAATTTTTAAGCTTAGCATACAATTCTTCTTGTCTCAGAACTTGTAAAACTAGCCCAACATGCTCAATGTGATCATCAATAGAATTGCTGTAAATAAGGATATCATCAAAATACACAACTACAAATTTCCCTAAGTAGGCACACAAAACATGGTTCATTAACCTCATAAATGTGCTAGGTGCACTAGTTAGCCCAAAAGGCATAACCATCCATTCATACAAGCCATACTTAATTTTAAATGCAGTTTTCCATTCATCCCTAGGTTTCATTCTAATTTGATGATACCCACTCATTAGATCAATTTTAGAGAAATATTTAGCACCATGTAGTTCATCTAACATGTCATCTAACCTAGGAATGGGATTTCGATACTTTACAGTGATTTTGTTGACTGCTCTGCAATCAGCACACATCCTCCATGTCCCATCCTTCTTAGGTACCAAAAGAACTGGAACTGCATATGGGCTCATACTCTCCTTCACAAATCCCTTCTCCAACAGCTCATCAACTTGTCTTTGCAACTCCTTAGTCTCCATGGGGTTGCTCCTATATGCTGGTCGGTTTGGGATTGCGGCTCCAGGAAAGAAGTCTATCTGATGCTCTATTCCCCTCAATGGTGGTAGACCACTCGGCATCTCTTCTGAAAAAACATCAGAAAACTCCTGCAATAAAGAAACAAAACTAGAAGGAATAATAGAAGTGTCATAATCAGTCAAAGAAAAATAAGACTCTTTAAACCGAATCATAAAGATCGGTTTACCCTCACTAATCGCACTCCTGATCTCACTTTCTCTTACAAAAAGTGTTTGTTAATTCTTCCCTCACTCTTCTTTTCTCTCACCACTGGGCCATTTACTTGTTTACTCTTTTGTTTGGCCTCTTTTTCCTCTTTTTTTTCACTTTCTTTCTCTTTCTCCTCACTTCCCAAAATCTGGCCCTCTCTCTCTATAAGCTTCTTTTGATCTAAATAGACCTCACTAGGTGGCAACGGTGTAAGAGTTACACGCCTTCCTTCATGGGAGAATGAGAATCGGTTGAGGTAACCATCATGGTGCACTTTCCTATCAAATTGCCACGGCCTCCCAAGCAAAATATGGCCAGCTTGCATTGGAACCACATCACAAGTCACCTCATCCTTATATGGTCCAATTGAGAAAGAAACTACAACCTGCTCGTTCACCCTAACACTGCCCATGTCATTAAACCATTGAAGCTTGTACGGTCTAGGGTGTTTCTCACACTTTAGTCCCAATTTACTCACCATACTAAGGCTTGCCACATTTGTACAACTTCCACTGTCAATTATAAGTGTGCAAACCTTGCCTCCCGCCAAGCACCTCGTGTGAAAAATGTTTTCTCTCTGTTCTAAGCTTTCCTCTTTCAACTGCATACTCAACACACGCCTGGCAACCAAAGAAGATCCAACCTCAGGTGCTACCACAACTTCTTGCTCCTCTTCTTCACCCTCACTTTCACCACAAGATTCTAAGTTGGGCACCTCTTCCTCGCCTTTAGATTCTGAATATACATAACCATTCCGAACCACTATGACTCTCTTATTGGGACATTGAGAGGCGATATGACCCTTGCCCGAGCACTTGAAGCACTTGATGTCCCTACTAGGAGTAGTTGAGCTAGAACCCCTTGAATTGGAGCCTGAATTGGAGTCTTTAGCCTTGAGGCCCGAATCTGCTCCTTTTGGTTTAGGGTTTTGCAACTCCCTTTTCTCCTCTTTTGTAGGCCATTTAGAACCCCAAGAGTTGCTGGTGTTGCTTGCAAACTTGTTGGAGCTCTTAGTCTTCTTCTGCTTCTCTATCTTCATGGCCATGTTAAGCATGTCTTCCATAGAATCATACTTGTAGAGCTCAATCACATCAGCTATTTCCTTGTTCAAACCACTCAAAAATCTAACCATGGTTGCCTCCTCATCTTCTGTAATGTTAGCTCTAACCATGCACATCTCCATGTCTTTGTGGTAGTCTTCAATTGTCTTAGCCCCTTGTTAATGGGGCGTCTCCCCACCTTTCTTCAACTCAAATTGAGTTGGTCCCACCAAAACAGAGCATATTCAGTGAACTCAACTGCTGAAATCTTCACCTTTTTCTCTTCTGAATATCTATTGCACTCAATGATCATCTCAACCTTTCTTTCCCACTCCAAGTATTCTTCTGCATTGTTTCAGCCTTTGAAAGGTGGAATCTTGAGCTTGATGTTGCCCAAATTCCCGTCTACCTTGTCAATGGCCACTTCGTCCTCCTCCTCTTCATAGGCTGGATATCTAGTACTTCGGCCTCCAAACCTTCCCCCACCTCTTCCACGCTCAAGTCTACCTCCCCTCCAATTGTGAGTCGCATCAGGCCTCTCATCTTCATCATCAAACTCATCTTGCAAATTTCGATGGGTATGAGCAAATGGTGTATGCCCTCCCTTTGTTGTAGTTGCTTGATGAGATTGAGATCTCCTTTTCTTCAGCACTTGGTCATGTCTCTCCAACTTGTCATTCATGGCCTCTAGAGTTTTGTTCAAATGAAGAAATTGCCCTTTAAATGCTTCTAGAATGAATTGCATTCGAGGGTCATCAGCCTTGAAAGTCCCTCCATCTCCTTCTTTAGATGAGCTAGACATTGCTGCAAATCAAAAGAAAGAACACTATAGGTAGATTGTTAGTCACTCACTCCCTCACGTGTTTCTCTCTTTAAAACGTGGGCTTTTCTCACCCAAAGGTGTAGGGTTTCACTCTAGCGTTTTACCACTCCTCCACTCGTCTCAATTGCACTTCAGAATCCAACCAATGCCACAAGAAAACAAGAAGAGTTTGGAAGACAAGGATAAAACCTAACAAGGAGAATTAAGCAAGAACAAAAGATAGAAAGAAAACTTAAGACAAACGGAACGGTAGTGCAAGAACAATGCAATGCACCACTTGATAATATCAATCTAGAGTGTAGACACAAGCAATTAACACCCTAATAATATCAAAGAGGCAAAAAGGTAGCTCAAAACAAGAAATTAAATAACTAGAATCACAAAGAGACAATTCCGGTCAAAAATAGACAAGGCGAACGAAATAAGAACCCAATTATTTCTACCCCAACAAAACAAGCAAACAAGAATACCAAAAATTCAGATTCTTTTTTTAATAAGGAAGTCAATGGTAGCCGAATCACCAATAGTGCCAATTTAATTGATTTGTTAAGTACCAAACAAGCACAAGTGTGTGAAGGTGTAATTGGGCTGCCAAGAAGTGAAAACTAAAAAAATTAAATGAAAATAGCCCCTTTACATGAAACACACGAAAATTAAATGAGACTTTTGTGTGGTCCTTGTTCACATGCAATCAGATTTGTGCACATGTTATTTCCCCAAAATAAGGCATGGAAAGTGGAGCTAGTCAATGAATTAGTTGTAGTCAATGCAATTCCACCAATTAAGGCTTGAAAAGTGGAGTCTTTCAAGGAATTGAATCAAGGGTGGAATTATTTTTCTCCAAGAACAACACTAACACAAATTTCAGAATTTCACTACTCAATCAAGATCAAATTCGAATTTCCCTTTTTTTTTCCGTTTTTTTTTTCGCTCTTTTTTTTTTGTTCTTTCTTTTTTCTTTTTTTTTTCGTTTTTTTTTCTAAGTTCAGAATCTCAATTGATAGAAACGAAAAAGATGATTCAAGAAGACATAAATTCGGATCAAGAATGATGTTTTAGGATTAAGAATCGAGCAAGAACAATCAAAACAACACAATCATGCAAATTCAGCAACAATAACAATAAAAAAAATGGCACCAAGCACAAAAGAATTCAAGGAATATAAAAAACTCAAACCTAGAATCTAAGATAAATGAGAATTTATCTAGCCAAAGCTCTGATACCAAATAATACGACAACCCTAATCAAAAACATGTACTCATGAGAAGATTATAGGAATTCGGCATAAAGCAAAGAACAAGATAGATTCTACCCTTTAAACTCACAACCCCCTTGTACTCAAGAAGAAGATTTAAAAGGATTTAATCAATAAAAGATCAAAACTTATAAGTACTCTTGAAGCATAAATCAGATTCTTGTTGCAATGGAGATTGTAGAACTCACAATTCCTATGCTAGGGTTCTTACACATGAAGAATAAGAGACTCACGTTTTTTTGTCTACCTCAATGAACAAAATCTGATTTCCAAAGGTTTAGAGAAGGTATTTATACCCTAAACAAAGCCAAACCCTAAACTAAGCCCATTAGGCCTAATCCCCTAAGGAATGGGCTTTAAGTGAAGCCCAATGTGCCATCCTTACAAGGACTTATTAAAGTCTATCAATTCATGTGTTTAAAACCCAAATACAAGCTATTACAAATAATTAAAGCCCAAATAAATTTAAGTTCAACTAAACATGGCTAGGCAGCCTCTTCATCAATGGAACACGCCTCAAGCATATGGAGTAGCTTAGGTGTGCCTTCTAGCCCAATTGTGCACTTAGTGAATTCATGCGCTGGCAACTCAAGTGTGACTTGCTCTTGTACATACGAGTTCATGGCTGCCCCGAAAGCCTTAGCCCGTGCCCTTGTGATTGGCCCACGTGGAAGAGCCAATGGATCCTTCTTGTTGCCTCTTGCTTCGACCTTGACACCATTGGAGCTCCCTTGATCCGCATCAAAATCAATTGGTTTTGGATTGTTAATGTGATGACCCGATAATCCTTATTATTTAAATAATTGATATAAAACCTTATGTTTCTTAAAAATGTCCTCATTACTTGTTGTTTTCAAATTTTAGTTTGATTCTGAGAGTAATTTACAATTTGAACGGTAAAGTACGAATTTTCGAATTTGATTACCATTCTTGAAAAATTCGTCTATTAAATATTTATAAGTTTTCAAAATACAATATAAATAAGTTTCTAGACTTTTATGCATGGAGAAAATGTAATTTTGAATAAATTACATGATTTTCCAAATTTTAGAGGAATTTGACATTCTAACACAATTTTAGAAATTAGTTGTCTTAAATTGCAATTTTTGAAAAGTTATATGTTAAATTTATAATTTCTGGGAAATATACATATAATTTAAAATTTATAAAGATTAAATTTCATAATCTGAAAAGATTTGTCCTCAAATCTGAATCCAAATCAAAAGGAGAAAGATCAGAAACATTAAATGTTGTAGAAATGCCATATTCACTTGGTAGATCAATCTTGTAGGCATTGTCATTAATGCGCTCCAAAACTTGGAATGGGCCATCACCACGTGCATCCAACTTGTTTTTCCTTTGGTTTGGGAATCTCTCCTTTCTAAAGTGAACCCAAACCCAATCGTCCGGTGCAGAGACAATCCGTCTCCTTCCTTTATTAGCCTTGTCAGCATAAAGACGGTTCTGGGAAATATACATATAATTTAAAATTTATAAAGATTAAATTTCATAATTTTGGAATTTTTTTGAATTAATTATGAATTTTCGGATTTTATGCCCTAAAACCGTAATTTTCGATTTTTACAAAAATAAATAAATAAAAATTCGAATTTTGATGAAATAAAGATATGATTTCAGATTTTATAAGATTAGGAAAATAAAAATCAGATTTTATTTTATTTTGTGTTAATATTTTATTAAAATATCTTTCTACATTTATTTGGTGAATCTAGCAAATGTTATACTTGGAGCACTCTAATGAGTTTAGGGCTTGAATGATCATATTAGGCCAACATATAATATAATTTAGGGCACAACTCATATTATTTAGGGTAACATTTGTGTAAATTACAACCACAATTAGGTGTGAACATAATTAATGTTAGGCCTAGTTGGAAGATCACATTAATTAACAAGATAAACCCTAATAAAATAATCTTATTTCTTGGGCAACAACTATAAATAGGAGGGGGGGGGGGTGATCTTCATTTCCATCATACACACAATACAAATCCCGCCTAACACACCCCCACCCACACTCACCTTACTCTCAACACCCAAAACACTTCATATTTATAAAATATCTTCCACCCATATATGTATATATATAAACCTTTCTTTTTACCTACATATATACCTAAAAAGCCTTCTATATCCTTTCTTTTTCCCTAAAAACATTTCAAGGTAGGAGTATTATTTAACTTCATGAGTAAGATAGAAATTTAAGTATCTTGTAAATCTTAGATATTTAATGCTTTTATTTTCATTATAGTATTATGTGAAATTATGTGTCTACGTGCACCTATTAAAACACACACGCACTTTATGGGGTTGAATGACATTTCTACTCAACCGTCGCGTTGACTCCTCTTTTCCAATATTTTTTTTAGAAAGAAATGAGATAGCGGATCAGAGTGGCGCAGCGGAAGCGTTTCGAAGCCATTTAAGCAATAAAGTTATTTTGTATTCCTTTTGAAAATTGTAACTTTTGTATTTTGTACAAATTTTATGTGAAAATTATTATTTATACAACTATGAAAATATTTACCGTTGCGCGTTTCGGTCCAATATATTTTAATAAAATAAAAGGGTATTTTTCCGGGTCGTGACAGTTAATGCCTAAAATTTTGAAAAAAACACAAGTTTAACCAAATTCAAGTGTTGCGTAGGGTTGCAAATAGACTAAAAGAACCATTTTAATACCTCATAAACTTTGTTTAGGCTTTAATTAAGGCTAATCTAACTTTGTTTCACCCTTTTTGGGGTTAAACGCAAATGAAAACTGCGTTAATGGTTAGAGTTCCACACCAAACTCTTTTGTTTTGGCTTGTTAAAAAAAAATGAAAACAAACACAAGTTTAACCACATTCGAGTGATGTATAGGGTTGTAAACAAACTAAAATAACCATTTTAAGACTTTAATAACATTTTTTTAGACATTAATTAAGACTAATCAAACTTTGTTTCACCCTTTTCGCGGTTAAATGAGCGTGGAGAGCAAGTTAGTGGTTGGAATTCTACACTAAATCCATTTGTTTTTGGTTGTTAAAGCCCAAAATGATGGATACAAACACAAGTTTAACCACATTCGAGTGTTGTGAAGGGTTGCAAACAGACTCAAACAACATTTTGAGACTTCATTAACGTTGTTTTGGCATTAATTAAAGCTAATCGAACTTTATTTCACCCTTTTTACCGATAACTAGCGCGAAAACCAAGTTAATAGTTGGATTTCCACACCAAATGCATTTATTTTGGGTTGTTAAATGCCAAAAATGATGGAAACAAACACAAGTTTAACCACAATGGATTGTTGCATAAGGAGGCAAACAGACTCAAATGACAATTCTAAGACCTCATTAATGTTATTTAGGCTTGATTAATCGCTAATATAACTTCGTTTCACCCTTTTCCTGGTTAAACGAGGATGAAAATTGGGTTAATGGTTGGGATTCCACACCAAATCCATCTATTTTGGGTTGTTAAAGCCAAAAATGAAGAAAATTAACACGAGTTAAACCACATTCAAGTGTCACAGAGGGTTACAAACAGAGTCACAAATGGGTTACAAACAGAGTAAAACAATGATTTTAAGACCGCATTAATGTTGTTTAAACTTGAATTAAGTCTAATCTAACTTTGTTTCACCATTTTCGTGGCTAAACAAGGGTGAAAATCGAATTAATGGTTGCAATTCCACTCCGAATCCATCTATTCTGGTTTGTTAAAGCCAGAAATGATGAAAACAAACACGAGTAGTGTTATAGAGCAATGCAAACAAAGTAAAACAACTATTTTATGACCACATTAACGTTGTTATGCTTGAATTAAGTCGAATCTAGCTTTCTTTCTACCTCTTCATGGCTAAACGAGCCTTAAAACCGACTTAAAGGTGTGAATTCCACACTAAATCCATTTGTTTTGGGTGGTTAAAGGCTAAAAAGATGAAAATAAACATGAGGTCAACCACATTCAAGTGTTGCAAGGGGTTGCAAATACACTACAATAACCATTTTAGGACCTTATTAATGTTGTTCAGGCTTGAATTAAGGCTACTCTAACTTTGTTTCAATATTTCAAAGGCTAAACGAGAATCGAAACCAAGTTAATGGTTGGAATTCCACACCGAATCCGTTTGTTGTGGATTGTTAAAGCCTAAATGAGGGGGAAAACCCCAAGTTTAACCATACTAGAGTAATATATAGGGTTGCAAACAGACTAAAATAACCATTTTAGGACCTCATTAACATTTTAGGACCGAATCCGTCTTCACGGCTGAACGTGTAATGCCCCGGTACTTCCTAGTATTATAAAATTTATTATATATTATGTTTCATGCAAAATATTTGATATAAAATCTTTTAATTCCTGAAATTTTTATGATTTTCAAATTTTATTCTTTAAAATTACTTTATAACTTAGACCTTAAAGTATTAATTTTGAATTGTGATTATTATTTTTTGGAAAATTTATTTAAACACATATTTTAGGCATGCATTTATTTTGTTTTCGAATTTTACAAATAAATTATACAATTTTTGAATTTTATAAATACAACAAAATATTTTCTGACTTTATATGTATAATTCTCAAATTTTAATTATTATAAGCATAATTTTCGAATTTTAATTATTAATAAACCTAATTTTCGAATTTTAATTAAATGATAAATATAAAGCCTAGATTTTTAGTATATTTTGTAATTTTTTTGCAAGAATATCTCCTCTAATACATATATTAGTGGTAAATTATATCTTTACATGTACACACACACATCCATATATATATTAGGGGTAATTTATATATCTACATGTACACGCATATGTCCATATATAAACTAGTGGTGATTTATCTATCTACTTATACACACACACACATCCATACATCACCTAGTCGTGATTTCTACATCTACATATCCACACACATATCCACATATATAGACTAGTGGTGATATATATATCTACATATACACCTACATGTCCACATACATAAATATATATATACTAGGTAGTTCATATTGTGATGTGTATATATAAATGTCCATATAGAATGATTGGTTATCTATTTATTTTGTTATAATATTAGTTATTTCTTCTCTCCTTCCTCTATAAATAGACCTCAACTCCAACCCCATTTTTCATCTAAAATCCCGCCTAAAAACACACCCCCACATTTATTCTACTCTCAACACCCAAAACACTTCCTTTTTATAGTCTATCTTCCACCCACACACATATATATATAGACACCATGCCTTCTATGTTCATCCAAATATACCTTCTAGCCTTCCATATAGCCCTTTATATACCCTCTTTTAGTTGAAAGGTAGGAATTTTGCTTGATTCCATAAGTCTACTTGTTTATGTTTGCATCTATGTTTAAATACTCCTTAAGTGTAATTTATATGCTCTAGTTTATGTTCATGCCTTATTATGTCGAGTATATGCTCTCCTAAAATATAAAATTGTGATGTTTATGTGAAATTATGTGATTATGTTCACCTAAACACACACCTTCACCTTATGTGATGAACACATTTTTTCTAGGTAAAAACATTCTAATCCATCAGGAGGAAGGCACCGGGAGGGCATTACAAAGTTTTTATTTAGCTAGAGTTATTATTTTCACTTGTATAGTAACTTTTGTGCAACTACGATTTCGCTATATTGTACTAAATTTCTATATTATTATATATTTGCAATAAAAATATTCACCGTTGCGCGCTTCAGTCCAACATATTTTTATAAAATAAAAGGGTATTTTTCCAGGTCGTGACAGAACGAGCATGAAAACCAAGTTAATGGTTGGAATTTCAGACAAAATGCATCTGTTTTTGGTTGTTAAAGCCTAAAATGTTGGAAACAAACACAAGTTTAACCACATTCGAGTGTTGTAATAGGTCGCAAACAGAATAAAAACAAGCATTTTAAGACATCATTAACGCTGTTTAGGCTTGAATATAGTCTAATCTAACTTCGTTTCACCTTTATCACCGGAAAATGAGGGTGAAAATCGGGTTAAGGGTCGGAATTCCACACCAAATCCATCTTTTTTAGGTGGTTAAAAACCAAAAATGATGGAAACAAACACGAGTAGTGTTACAAAGCAATGCAAACAAAGTAAAACAACTATTTTATGAGCACATTAACGTTGTTTATACTTGAATTGAGTGTAATCTAACTTTCTTTCTCCCTCTTTGTGGCTAAACGAGCCTTAAAACTGACTTAAGGGTGTGAATTCCACACTAAATCCATTTGTTTTGGGTGGTTAAAGGCTAAAAAGTTGAAAATAAACATGAGGCCAACCACATTCAAATGTTGCAAGGGGTTGCAAATACACTAAAACAACCATTTTAGGACCTCATTAATGTTATTTAGGCTTGAATTAAGGCTACTCTAACTTTGTTTCAATACTTCAAAGGCTAAATGAGAATCAAAACCAAGCTAATGGTTGGAATTCCACACCGAATCCGTTTGTTTTGGATTGTTAAAGCCTAAATGAGGGGGAAAACCCCAAGTTTAACCATATTAGAGTAATGTATAGGGTTGCAAACAGACTAAAATAACCATTTTAGGACCTCATTAACATTTTAGGACCGAATCCGTCTTCACGGCTGAACGTGTAATGCCCCGGTACTTCCTAGTATTATAAAATTTATTATATATTATGTTCATGCAAAATATTTGATATAAAATCTTTAATTCCTGAAATTTTTATGATTTTCAAATTTTATTCTTTAAAATTACTTTATAACTTAGACCTTAAAGTATTAATTTTGAATTGTGATTATTATTTTTTGGAAAATTTATTTAAACACATATTTTAGGCATGCATTTATTTTGTTTTCGAATTTTACAAATAAATTATACAATTTTGAATTTTATAAATACAACAAAATATTTTCTGACTTTATATGTATAATTCTCAAATTTTAATTATTTATAAGCATAATTTTCGAATTTTAATTATTAATAAACCTAATTTTCGAATTTTAATTAAATGATAAATATAAAGCCTAGATTTTTAGTATATTTTGTAATTTTTTTGCAAGAATATCTCCTCTAATACATATATTAGTGGTAAATTATATCTTTACATGTACACACACACATCCATATATATATTAGGGGTAATTTATATATCTACATGTACACGCATATGTCCATATATAAACTAGTGGTGATTTATCTATCTACTTATACACACACACATCCATACATCACCTAGTCGTGATTTCTACATCTACATATCCACACACATATCCACATATATAGACTAGTGGTGATATATATATCTACATATACACCTACATGTCCACATACATAAATATATATATACTAGGTAGTTCATATTGTGATGTGTATATATAAATGTCCATATAGAATGATTGGTTATCTATTTATTTTGTTATAATATTAGTTATTTCTTCTCTCCTTCCTCTATAAATAGACCTCAACTCCAACCCCATTTTTCATCTAAAATCCCGCCTAAAAACACACCCCCACATTTATTCTACTCTCAACACCCAAAACACTTCCTTTTTATAGTCTATCTTCCACCCACACACATATATATATAGACACCATGCCTTCTATGTTCATCCAAATATACCTTCTAGCCTTCCATATAGCCCTTTATATACCCTCTTTTAGTTGAAAGGTAGGAATTTTGCTTGATTCCATAAGTCTACTTGTTTATGTTTGCATCTATGTTTAAATACTCCTTAAGTGTAATTTATATGCTCTAGTTTATGTTCATGCCTTATTATGTCGAGTATATGCTCTCCTAAAATATAAAATTGTGATGTTTATGTGAAATTATGTGATTATGTTCACCTAAACACACACCTTCACCTTATGTGATGAACACATTTTTTCTAGGTAAAAACATTCTAATCCATCAGGAGGAAGGCACCGGGAGGGCATTACAAAGTTTTTATTTAGCTAGAGTTATTATTTTCACTTGTATAGTAACTTTTGTGCAACTACGATTTCGCTATATTGTACTAAATTTCTATATTATTATATATTTGCAATAAAAATATTCACCGTTGCGCGCTTCAGTCCAACATATTTTTATAAAATAAAAGGGTATTTTTCCAGGTCGTGACAGAACGAGCATGAAAACCAAGTTAATGGTTGGAATTTCAGACAAAATGCATCTGTTTTTGGTTGTTAAAGCCTAAAATGTTGGAAACAAACACAAGTTTAACCACATTCGAGTGTTGTAATAGGTCGCAAACAGAATAAAAACAAGCATTTTAAGACATCATTAACGCTGTTTAGGCTTGAATATAGTCTAATCTAACTTCGTTTCACCTTTATCACCGGAAAATGAGGGTGAAAATCGGGTTAAGGGTCGGAATTCCACACCAAATCCATCTTTTTTAGGTGGTTAAAAACCAAAAATGATGGAAACAAACACGAGTAGTGTTACAAAGCAATGCAAACAAAGTAAAACAACTATTTTATGAGCACATTAACGTTGTTTATACTTGAATTGAGTGTAATCTAACTTTCTTTCTCCCTCTTTGTGGCTAAACGAGCCTTAAAACTGACTTAAGGGTGTGAATTCCACACTAAATCCATTTGTTTTGGGTGGTTAAAGGCTAAAAAGTTGAAAATAAACATGAGGCCAACCACATTCAAATGTTGCAAGGGGTTGCAAATACACTAAAACAACCATTTTAGGACCTCATTAATGTTATTTAGGCTTGAATTAAGGCTACTCTAACTTTGTTTCAATACTTCAAAGGCTAAATGAGAATCAAAACCAAGCTAATGGTTGGAATTCCACACCGAATCCGTTTGTTTTGGATTGTTAAAGCCTAAATGAGGGGGAAAACCCCAAGTTTAACCATATTAGAGTAATGTATAGGGTTGCAAACAGACTAAAATAACCATTTTAGGACCTCATTAACATTTTAGGACCGAATCCGTCTTCACGGCTGAACGTGTAATGCCCCGGTACTTCCTAGTATTATAAAATTTATTATATATTATGTTTCATGCAAAATATTTGATATAAAATCTTTTAATTCCTGAAATTTTTATGATTTTCAAATTTTATTCTTTAAAATTACTTTATAACTTAGACCTTAAAGTATTAATTTTGAATTGTGATTATTATTTTTGGAAAATTTATTTAAACACATATTTTAGGCATGCATTTATTTTGTTTTCGAATTTTACAAATAAATTATACAATTTTTGAATTTTATAAATACAACAAAATATTTTCTGACTTTATATGTATAATTCTCAAATTTTAATTATTTATAAGCATAATTTTCGAATTTTAATTATTAATAAACCTAATTTTCGAATTTTAATTAAATGATAAATATAAAGCCTAGATTTTTAGTATATTTTGTAATTTTTTTGCAAGAATATCTCCTCTAATACATATATTAGTGGTAAATTATATCTTTACATGTACACACACACATCCATATATATATTAGGGGTAATTTATATATCTACATGTACACGCATATGTCCATATATAAACTAGTGGTGATTTATCTATCTACTTATACACACACACATCCATACATCACCTAGTCGTGATTTCTACATCTACATATCCACACACATATCCACATATATAGACTAGTGGTGATATATATATCTACATATACACCTACATGTCCACATACATAAATATATATACTAGGTAGTTCATATTGTGATGTGTATATAAATGTCCATATAGAATGATTGGTTATCTATTTATTTTGTTATAATATTAGTTATTTCTTCTCTCCTTCCTCTATAAATAGACCTCAACTCCAACCCCATTTTTCATCTAAAATCCCGCCTAAAAACACACCCCCACATTTATTCTACTCTCAACACCCAAAACACTTCCTTTTTATAGTCTATCTTCCACCCACACACATATATATATAGACACCATGCCTTCTATGTTCATCCAAATATACCTTCTAGCCTTCCATATAGCCCTTTATATACCCTCTTTTAGTTGAAAGGTAGGAATTTTGCTTGATTCCATAAGTCTACTTGTTTATGTTTGCATCTATGTTTAAATACTCCTTAAGTGTAATTTATATGCTCTAGTTTATGTTCATGCCTTATTATGTCGAGTATATGCTCTCCTAAAATATAAAATTGTGATGTTTATGTGAAATTATGTGATTATGTTCACCTAAACACACACCTTCACCTTATGTGATGAACACATTTTTTCTAGGTAAAAACATTCTAATCCATCAGGAGGAAGGCACCGGGAGGGCATTACAAAGTTTTTATTTAGCTAGAGTTATTATTTTCACTTGTATAGTAACTTTTGTGCAACTACGATTTCGCTATATTGTACTAAATTTCTATATTATTATATATTTGCAATAAAAATATTCACCGTTGCGCGCTTCAGTCCAACATATTTTTATAAAATAAAAGGGTATTTTTCCAGGTCGTGACAGAACGAGCATGAAAACCAAGTTAATGGTTGGAATTTCAGACAAAATGCATCTGTTTTTGGTTGTTAAAGCCTAAAATGTTGGAAACAAACACAAGTTTAACCACATTCGAGTGTTGTAATAGGTCGCAAACAGAATAAAAACAAGCATTTTAAGACATCATTAACGCTGTTTAGGCTTGAATATAGTCTAATCTAACTTCGTTTCACCTTTATCACCGGAAAATGAGGGTGAAAATCGGGTTAAGGGTCGGAATTCCACACCAAATCCATCTTTTTTAGGTGGTTAAAAACCAAAAATGATGGAAACAAACACGAGTAGTGTTACAAAGCAATGCAAACAAAGTAAAACAACTATTTTATGAGCACATTAACGTTGTTTATACTTGAATTGAGTGTAATCTAACTTTCTTTCTCCCTCTTTGTGGCTAAACGAGCCTTAAAACTGACTTAAAGGTGTGAATTCCACACTAAATCCATTTGTTTTGGGTGGTTAAAGGCTAAAAAGTTGAAAATAAACATGAGGCCAACCACATTCAAATGTTGCAAGGGGTTGCAAATACACTAAAACAACCATTTTAGGACCTCATTAATGTTATTTAGGCTTGAATTAAGGCTACTCTAACTTTGTTTCAATACTTCAAAGGCTAAATGAGAATCAAAACCAAGCTAATGGTTGGAATTCCACACCGAATCCGTTTGTTTTGGATTGTTAAAGCCTAAATGAGGGGGAAAACCCCAAGTTTAACCATATTAGAGTAATGTATAGGGTTGCAAACAGACTAAAATAACCATTTTAGGACCTCATTAACATTTTAGGACCGAATCCGTCTTCACGGCTGAACGTGTAATGCCCCGGTACTTCCTAGTATTATAAAATTTATTATATATTATGTTTCATGCAAAATATTTGATATAAATCTTTTAATTCCTGAAATTTTTATGATTTTCAAATTTTATTCTTTAAAATTACTTTATAACTTAGACCTTAAAGTATTAATTTTGAATTGTGATTATTATTTTTTGGAAAATTTATTTAAACACATATTTTAGGCATGCATTTATTTTGTTTTCGAATTTTACAAATAAATTATACAATTTTTGAATTTTATAAATACAACAAAATATTTTCTGACTTTATATGTATAATTCTCAAATTTTAATTATTTATAAGCATAATTTTCGAATTTTAATTATTAATAAACCTAATTTTCGAATTTTAATTAAATGATAAATATAAAGCCTAGATTTTTAGTATATTTTGTAATTTTTTTGCAAGAATATCTCCTCTAATACATATATTAGTGGTAAATTATATCTTTACATGTACACACACACATCCATATATATATTAGGGGTAATTTATATATCTACATGTACACGCATATGTCCATATATAAACTAGTGGTGATTTATCTATCTACTTATACACACACACATCCATACATCACCTAGTCGTGATTTCTACATCTACATATCCACACACATATCCACATATATAGACTAGTGGTGATATATATATCTACATATACACCTACATGTCCACATACATAAATATATATATACTAGGTAGTTCATATTGTGATGTGTATATATAAATGTCCATATAGAATGATTGGTTATCTATTTATTTTGTTATAATATTAGTTATTTCTTCTCTCCTTCCTCTATAAATAGACCTCAACTCCAACCCCATTTTTCATCTAAAATCCCGCCTAAAAACACACCCCCACATTTATTCTACTCTCAACACCCAAAACACTTCCTTTTATAGTCTATCTTCCACCCACACACATATATATATAGACACCATGCCTTCTATGTTCATCCAAATATACCTTCTAGCCTTCCATATAGCCCTTTATATACCCTCTTTTAGTTGAAAGGTAGGAATTTTGCTTGATTCCATAAGTCTACTTGTTTATGTTTGCATCTATGTTTAAATACTCCTTAAGTGTAATTTATATGCTCTAGTTTATGTTCATGCCTTATTATGTCGAGTATATGCTCTCCTAAAATATAAAATTGTGATGTTTATGTGAAATTATGTGATTATGTTCACCTAAACACACACCTTCACCTTATGTGATGAACACATTTTTTCTAGGTAAAAACATTCTAATCCATCAGGAGGAAGGCACCGGGAGGGCATTACAAAGTTTTTATTTAGCTAGAGTTATTATTTTCACTTGTATAGTAACTTTTGTGCAACTACGATTTCGCTATATTGTACTAAATTTCTATATTATTATATATTTGCAATAAAAATATTCACCGTTGCGCGCTTCAGTCCAACATATTTTTATAAAATAAAAGGGTATTTTTCCAGGTCGTGACAGAACGAGCATGAAAACCAAGTTAATGGTTGGAATTTCAGACAAATGCATCTGTTTTTGGTTGTTAAAGCCTAAAATGTTGGAAACAAACACAAGTTTAACCACATTCGAGTGTTGTAATAGGTCGCAAACAGAATAAAAACAAGCATTTTAAGACATCATTAACGCTGTTTAGGCTTGAATATAGTCTAATCTAACTTCGTTTCACCTTTATCACCGGAAAATGAGGGTGAAAATCGGGTTAAGGGTCGGAATTCCACACCAAATCCATCTTTTTTAGGTGGTTAAAAACCAAAAATGATGGAAACAAACACGAGTAGTGTTACAAAGCAATGCAAACAAAGTAAAACAACTATTTTATGAGCACATTAACGTTGTTTATACTTGAATTGAGTGTAATCTAACTTTCTTTCTCCCTCTTTGTGGCTAAACGAGCCTTAAAACTGACTTAAAGGTGTGAATTCCACACTAAATCCATTTGTTTTGGGTGGTTAAAGGCTAAAAAGTTGAAAATAAACATGAGGCCAACCACATTCAAATGTTGCAAGGGGTTGCAAATACACTAAAACAACCATTTTAGGACCTCATTAATGTTATTTAGGCTTGAATTAAGGCTACTCTAACTTTGTTTCAATACTTCAAAGGCTAAATGAGAATCAAAACCAAGCTAATGGTTGGAATTCCACACCGAATCCGTTTGTTTTGGATTGTTAAAGCCTAAATGAGGGGGAAAACCCCAAGTTTAACCATATTAGAGTAATGTATAGGGTTGCAAACAGACTAAAATAACCATTTTAGGACCTCATTAACATTTTAGGACCGAATCCGTCTTCACGGCTGAACGTGTAATGCCCCGGTACTTCCTAGTATTATAAAATTTATTATATATTATGTTTCATGCAAAATATTTGATATAAAATCTTTTAATTCCTGAAATTTTTATGATTTTCAAATTTTATTCTTTAAAATTACTTTATAACTTAGACCTTAAAGTATTAATTTTGAATTGTGATTATTATTTTTTGGAAAATTTATTTAAACACATATTTTAGGCATGCATTTATTTTGTTTTCGAATTTTACAAATAAATTATACAATTTTTGAATTTTATAAATACAACAAAATATTTTCTGACTTTATATGTATAATTCTCAAATTTTAATTATTTATAAGCATAATTTTCGAATTTTAATTATTAATAAACCTAATTTTCGAATTTTAATTAAATGATAAATATAAAGCCTAGATTTTTAGTATATTTTGTAATTTTTTTGCAAGAATATCTCCTCTAATACATATATTAGTGGTAAATTATATCTTTACATGTACACACACACATCCATATATATATTAGGGGTAATTTATATATCTACATGTACACGCATATGTCCATATATAAACTAGTGGTGATTTATCTATCTACTTATACACACACACATCCATACATCACCTAGTCGTGATTTCTACATCTACATATCCACACACATATCCACATATATAGACTAGTGGTGATATATATATCTACATATACACCTACATGTCCACATACATAAATATATATATACTAGGTAGTTCATATTGTGATGTGTATATATAAATGTCCATATAGAATGATTGGTTATCTATTTATTTTGTTATAATATTAGTTATTTCTTCTCTCCTTCCTCTAACTTTCTTTCTCCCTCTTTGTGGCTAAACGAGCCTTAAAACTGACTTAAAGGTGTGAATTCCACACTAAATCCATTTGTTTTGGGTGGTTAAAGGCTAAAAAGTTGAAAATAAACATGAGGCCAACCACATTCAAATGTTGCAAGGGGTTGCAAATACACTAAAACAACCATTTTAGGACCTCATTAATGTTATTTAGGCTTGAATTAAGGCTACTCTAACTTTGTTTCAATACTTCAAAGGCTAAATGAGAATCAAAACCAAGCTAATGGTTGGAATTCCACACCGAATCCGTTTGTTTTGGATTGTTAAAGCCTAAATGAGGGGGAAAAACCCCAAGTTTAACCATATTAGAGTAATGTATAGGGTTGCAAACAGACTAAAATAACCATTTTAGGACCTCATTAACATTGTTTAGGCATGAATTAAGGATAATCCAACTTTGTGTCACCCTCTTCGCAGCTGAACGAGCGTGAAAAC
The DNA here is from genome assembly GCA_026212405.1 of Petrea volubilis. Taxonomy (NCBI): domain Eukaryota; kingdom Viridiplantae; phylum Streptophyta; class Magnoliopsida; order Lamiales; family Verbenaceae; genus Petrea; species Petrea volubilis. Next base: position 13,780,245 of record CM047871.1, on the reverse strand, counting down.
CAAGTTAAGGGTTGGAATTTCACACAAAATGCATCTGTTTTTGGTTGTTAAAGCCTAAAATGTTAGAAACAAACACTAGTTTAACCACATTCGAGTGTTGTAATAGGTTGCAAACAGAATACAACAAGCATTTTAAGACATCATTAACGTTGTTTAGGCTTGAATTTAGACTATTCTAACTATGTTTCACCTTTATCAATTCTAAACGAGGGTGAAAATCGGGTTAATGGTAGGAATTCCACACCAAATTCATCTTATTTGGGTGGTTAAAAACCAAAAAATGATGGAAACAAACACAAGTTTAACCACATTTGAGTGATGTATAGGGTTGTAAACAGACTAAAACAAGCATTTTAAGACCTCATTAACGTTGTTTAGGCGTGAATTAGGGCTAATCTAACTTTGTTTCACCCTTTTTGTGGCTAAACGAGCAGGACAACCATGTTAATTGGTTGGAATTCCACACCAAATCCATCTGTTTTGGGCTACTAGATCCTAAAATGATGGAAACAAACACAAGTTTAACTACATTCAAGTGTTGTATACAATTGCAAACAGACTCAAATAATAATTCTAAGACCTCATTAACGTTGTTTAGGCTTGATATAAGGCTAATCTAACCTCGTTTCACCCTTTTCGTGGTTAAACGAAGGTGAAAACCGGGTTAATGATTGGGGTTCAATACCAAATTCATCTATTTTGGGTTGTTAAAGCCAAAAATGACAAAAATAAACACAGAGTAAAACAACCATTTTAGGACCACATTAACATTTTTTAGGCTTGAAATAAATTTAATATAACTTTGTTTCACCATTTTCGTAGCTAAACGAGGGTGAAAACTGAGTTAATGGTTGGAATTCCACCCCAAATCCATTTGTTTTGGTTTGTTATAGCCTGAAATGATAGAAACAAACACGAGTTTAACCACATAGTACAACAACCACTTTAAGACCATTAACATTGTTTAGGCTTGAATTAAGGCTACTCTAACTTTGTTTCAACCTTTTAAAGACTAAATGAGCGTGGAAACTAAGTTTTTTTTTTAAAGAAACCGGCATGTGCACCGTAGGGTTTTCGATGGATCCCTGCCCATGCATTAACCAGAATTTAAAAGTTACAGTAGGAAATTTGAAAAATACATCAAAAGTATAAAGAAAAAAAATGCTAAACTAAACATATGAAAAATGTCTAAAATAAGGCATCCCTATTCTATCAAGCATCACCATTCCTCTCAATGGTCGTGGAAGATTCTCAGGCCCCAAAACCGCCTGACCCCGTGTGTCGCAAGCAAAATTAGTCAAGTAATCAGCAGCCATGTTTCCCTCCCGGTATATATGAGTGCACCAAAAATTTACCCGGCGTATAACTAAGCGTAAACGCATAACCAAGTGAGTGATTTGCCATTTTATCATCCCTCGTCCACCAATGATGTCCCCTCGTAAGCAGCAAATAGTTCGGCGTAGGTATTCGTCATGTTACCTAAGAAGTTAAAGAAGGCAAAATCAATGTTGCCATTATAATCCCGAGCAATTCCTCCAGCACCCGCCAGGCCGGAAGCACTTCGTGATGCCCTATCGGTATTGATTGTCAACCACTGCAATTCAGGCCTCCTCCACAACACCATGATAGTGCGACGTCTTTTTATCTGCACCGGGGTGACAAAGAATAAAGCAGCAGCGTGCTCAACCTCCCGCCAATGAGCAGTCCTGAAACGGCCAATCGTACCCAATGAGTAAACATATCGCCAAACCTTCTTAACAATGAAGCTGGGAATCATACAGTGATGCCTATACTTGCAAGCATTTCTAGCTTCCCAAATGAACCAAAAAATGAGAATCGGGATAAGAGCCATGATATGGCCCTCACCACGAGTACCCATCCACGCCTGAAGCCACAAATGCACTTGAACCGTGTTCGGTAACATCACCCCAAGCAATGATGCAAAGAAATCCCAAACCCGACGAGCTTTGAAACTTGTGAAGAAAAGATGCGTCACATTTTCCTCATGTGTGCAGCAATAACACTTAGACGCAAGCTGAATACCCTTACTTTGCATGCGTGCGTCAACCGGTATCCATCCATTCAGAAGTCGCCATATGAAAATTGAGATATTGGGAAGGATATTGGCGGACCAAATCCAAGCATATAGAGGAACAATCTACCTAGCAGATCGAACATGCTCCCATGCCAACTTTGTAGAGAAATTTCCATGTACGCCCCTTGCCCATATTAATCGATCTCCACTAAGAGGGTCCAGCGGCACCCGCTGCACTTGTCGGACTAAGTCTAACGGTAGCACCTGCTCAAGTAATGGGGTATTCCATGATTTACCAATGATATAGTGAGATACCAGCTCCAAAGGGTAGTCAACGTGCTCCACACAAAGTTTTAACGGGCCCCCTGGCAGCCAACCATCATGCCAAAAAGAAACATTACCTCATCCCAGCATCCCAGCTACCAAACAAGGTCCGGCTCCATCCAAGTTCGAACTCGGCACATTCGATTCCATGTTGTAGAGTCATTTCGTGTCTTCGTAACCTCCGATGGATGTCAATCCTTCACATATTTAGCATGAAGGAACTGAGCCCATAAAGAATCACGGTTACAGAACTTCCACCGAAGCTTACAAGTAAAACTATCGATAACCTCTATCAATCCCCGGACTCCCAGTCCTCCTTCATCCGTGGGAAAGCAAATTTCATCCCAAGAACGCCAATGTATACGGTGTTATCCCCCGTAAGAGCCCTAGAAAAACCGGTTAAAGATTTTCTCAATCTTATGAATTACACTTTTTGTAGGTTTCAGAACTTGAACAAGACGTAATGGCATGGAGAGTAAGACTCTCTTGATCAAGAGCAGCCAGCCACCATAGTTTATTGCCACCTTTTCCAAACCAAGAATCCGACCACTAATACTCTCAAGCAAAGGTGCAAATAAACTGATTTTCATGCGCCCCGAGTACAGCGGCACCCCTAAATATCGTATAGGGAAGTCCGTGCACCCAAAACCCTTAATCCGTTGGATCCTCCAAACCGCCCTCCAAGCACCGGTAAGATGGAATGAAAGTGCCCTTTTGCACCACTAATGAGCTGGCCCGAAACTTGTTCATATCTGCGTAAGAAATGCATTAGTCGTCTCAAACCCGATGCCCTAGCGTTTGCAAAAATTATGATATCATTCGGCATAAGCGAGATGAGATATGACCACCGGATTATCTGCTATGTACCGAATTTTCACGTTGGCTTGGAACAGCTGATCAAACCCTCGTAAAAGCCACTCAGCAGCTAAAATAAATAGCGCTGGTGAAAGAGGGTCTCCTTGGCGTAACCCCCTAGTAGAGTGAAAAAAACCTGCTCCCTGACCATTAACAAGAACTGAAAACCAACACTGCTCAATAGCGGTATGAACTAAGTGAACCCACCGATCCGAAAAACCCAACTGCTGGAGCATCTTAATCAAGAAAGGCCAGTGTACCCTATCGTACGCCTTTACCATATCAAGTTTCATAATCTCACGTTCACCTTTCACCTTCTTGTTGAGGGACTGAGTAAGTTCCTGGGCAAGGAGGATATTATCTGAAATAGCCCGTCCCGCAAGAAACCCCGATTGTGAAGGAGAAATAACCGAAGGGAGAAACCCCAATTTTGTTCGATACATTACACAAGCTAATAGGATGATAGTCCGCCCAAGTGTCTGGTATCTCCTTTTTTGGAATGAGCACGATGGATGTACTAGTAAAAGCTCGTCACATAGGGGTGCCAGCAAAGAAATCCCGAACCGCATCGAACACATCCTCAGATACAAAGTCCCAACACACTTGATAAAAAATAGAAGAAAATCCGTCCGGCCCCGCAGCTGAATCCGGGCAAATATCAAATATAATCCGACGAACCTCCTCCATAGTTGGTGGTCTACAATGCTCATTCGACTGTTCAGTAGATACCAGTCGAGGAATATGAGAGAAATCGGCATCAAGCATAAGACTATCTTCCTTAGTGAATAGATGCTCAAAGAAGGTGACCGTCGAGGCCTTAATCTCGTCCGGACTCTCAATGTGCCTTCCATTATATGTAATGCCAAAAATACGGCCCTTCACCCTCCGTTGTTTCACCAAGTTGTGAAAGTAACGTGTGTTCCTCTCCACATCTCGCAGCCAACGGCAACATGATTTCTGCTGCCCATATTCCTCCTCCATAGCCATACGGTTAGCGTCGGACGGATCGTCATCAAAAATGTTTTCCATCAGTCAGGCTACTTTGCTTGCCTCAGCCACTTTGTCAAAAACATTGCCAAAGACTTCTTTGTTCCAAGTCTTGAGAAAATGTTTCAAGCGAACCAGCTTCTCCTGCAGCTTCAACATCCCAAAAGATCGAGTTGGAAGGTTCCAATTAGCCTTACCAGCTTCGTAGAATAAGTGGTACCGTGTCCATATCTTTTGGAAGCGGAAGGCTGAAGGGCCCCTCGATCCTGGCACGGTAAGCGCAACCAAAAGGGGGCAGTGATCTGACACATGACGAGATAAGTGTTCCGTTCGAAAATCTGGAAATAAATCAATCCATCCCGCCGATACAAGAACACGATCTAGTCATTCCCAACACGTCCGTGTGAACGAACTGCCCACTGTACCAGGGTCTATAAGACCACAACCCTCAATACAGTTCCCAAAGTCTTCAATAGATCAGATCCTAACGGAGGTGGTCCGCATCCTTTACGCTCAACCACTGATTGTACGATGTTAAAATCCCCTCCAATAAGCCATGGATCCGACGTGGAAATCGCTCTCATATCATCCCATAGTTGCTTTCGCTCAATTCTATTGTGCCGAGCATATACAAAAGTACAAAGAAACGGAGTTGAGAGCAGCCCCGATGTAACCTTAAGATGCAAGAATTGGACCTCATTGATCAACACCAGAATTTGAACCCATGTATCGTAAAAACACCAAATATGGTTAGTTGGATTTTAAATAACCGCCGAAAATCCCAACTTCCGTAGCATAAGACGTTCATTCAACTGAACCTTAGGTTCGATAATCACCAATATGGCTAACTTATGACGCAATTTCAAGTCAAGTAAATACCGTTTTTTTGCGGAGCTGCCAATACCCCACGAATTCCAAATGAGAAGACTAATCATTAAGAGGTTTGGGATTGGGAATCTCCCGCTTTTGCTTTACTCCTCGTGAAGCGAGGGGGAACATCAATAATGGGCTTTCGAGACCCCTTCTTAGCTGCGGCTTGTGCAGTCTTTGGTGCACTCGGATCACGTTTCTTGGCTGTAGAAGCAGGTTTGAACTCTTTTTCAACACTCTCTTCAGACTCAGGATGATATGAAGGATCTGAATTAGAGGGCTGGGCTGTGGAGTTGGTGAGATCATCTATTTTGCTTAAATCCATATTGGTCTCCAAAGGAACGATATTGGTCTCCTGCACTGCATCCGCTAGCCCCTCTACGGGTTCTAGTGCTTCGTCCATAGTGCGCAATTTAGGGCTATCATGACAAGTTACATGAGGAGATATTTCACCTAAGGATGTTGCTTCATGATGCGAATCAAGGGAGCTCCAATGGTGTCAAGGTCGAAGCAAGATGCAACAAGAAGGATCCATTGGCTCTTCCAAGTGGGCCAATCATAAGGGCACGGGCTAAGGCCTTTGGGACAACCATGAACTCATATGTACAAGAGCAAGTCACACTTGAGTTGCAAGAGCATGAATTCACTAAGTGCACAATTGGGCTTGAAGGCACAGCTAAGCTACTCCATATGCTTGAGGCGTGTTTTATTGATGAAGGGGCTGCCTAGCCTTGTTTAATTGAGCTTAAATTTATTTGGGCTTTAATTATTTATAATAGCTTGTATTTGGGTTTTAAACACATTACTTGATAGACTTTAATAAGTCCTTGTAAGGATGGCACATTGGGCTTCACTTAAAGCCCAATCTTTATAGGATTAGGCCTAATGGGCTTAGTTTAGGGTTTGGCTTTGTCTAAGGTATAAATACCTTCTTTAAGCCTTTGGAAATCAGATTTTGTACATTGAGGTAGACAAAAAACGTGAGTCTCTTGTTCTTCATGTGTAAGAACCCTAGCATGGGAATTGTGAGTTCTACAATCTCCATTGCAACAAGAATCTGATTTATGCTTCAAGAGTACTTGTAAGTGTTGATCTTTTCTTGATTAAATCCTTTTAAATCTTCTTCTTGAGTACAAGGGGGTTGTGGGTTTAAAGGGTGGAATCTATCTTGTTCTTTGCTTTATGCTGAATTGTCATAATCTTCTCATGAGTACATGTTTTTGATTAGGGTTGTTGTATTATTTGGTATCAAAGCTTTGGTTAGATAAATTCTCATTGATATTAACCAATGCTTCAATGATTCATGATCCTAACCAAAGCTCTGATACCAAATAATACGACAACCCTAATCAAAAACATGTACTCATGAGAAGATTATGACAATTCGGCATAAAGCAAAGAACAAGATAGATTCTACCCTTTAAACCCACAACCCTCTTGTACTCAAGAAGAAGATTTAAAAGGATTTAATCAAGAAAAGATCAACACTTACAAGTACTCTTGAAACATAAATCATATTCTTGTTGCAATGGAGATTGTAGAACTCACAATTCCTATGCTAGGGTTCTTACACATGAAGAACAAGAGACTCACGTTTTTTTTTTTTTTTTTGTCTACCTCAATGAACAAAATTTGATTTCTAAAGGTTTAAAGAAGGTATTTATACCTTAGACAAAACCAAACCGTAAACTAAGCCCATTAGGCCTAATCCCATAAAGATTGGGCTTTAAGTGAAGCCCAATGTGCCATCCTTACAAGGACTTATTAAAGTCTATCAAGTAATGTGTTTAAAATCCAAATACAAGCTATTATAAATAATTAAAGCCCAAATAAATTTAAGCTCAATTAAACAAGACTAGGCAGCCCCTTCATCAATAAAACACGCCTCAAGCATATGGAGTAGCTTAGGTGTGCCATCAAGCCCAATTGTGCACTTAGTGAATTCATGCTCTTGCAACTCAAGTGTGACTTGCTCTTGTACATATGAGTTCATGGTTGTCCCAAAGGCCTTAGCACGTGCCCTTGTGATTGGCCCACTTGGAAGAGCCAATGGATCCTTCTTGTTGCATCTTGCTTCGACCTTGACACCATTGGAGCTCCCTTGATCCGCATCAGTGGGGGAAAACCGCAACCCAATACCTCACACAAAACACGAACCTTGGTGTGTCGTAGACGCCACCAATGGTGATGGAAATCCGTTGGATAAGTCGGTGTTTGAACGCCACAAGAGCAAAGTCTTGATAAGTTCGACAATTCGTAAAGAACCAAAGAGAAAACTCTCAATTTTGATAAAACGTATGCTGAATTTTACATTTGTGATGACCCGGTACTTCCTGTTATTTTAAAACATTAATTATTTTATTTCATAATTATATGATCATTTATGTGACCTTTATTTGTAAATCATGTGATATTTTAGGAATAATAAGCCAAATATATATATATATATATATATTGATATAAAGACATACATATGTAGCCAATTATATGCATTGTATTTAGATTATTTATGTTTTGAAGTATATTAGGAATTATTTCATATATATACATATATGTATACTACAAATACTAGTATAAATATATATGTATAGATTCGAGTATATATATACATACATACATAGGAGTTTATATTTTACAAAAGTATATATAATTTTCGTGCATAAAGGTAGGTGGAGGTATACAACATCATTTTCATGTCATCTTCATGTCATTTTCTCTAATTAATGCTACTTTACACCTAACTATACAAGTGTATGAATCTTACATATGTATTAATACATATGTATGGCTAGGGTTAAGGTAGGAATACTTGTAAGAATCATGTAAAACTAGACTAACACCTTACCACATTAGACTAACACATAAACACAACTAGGGTTAACATTTGGACATAATAGACTCACATGTGTATGATCACATTTAATGTATAAGCCCAGTTGTAAAGGGTCCATTAAATGCAAGATGATATTCTAATATAATAATCTTGTCTCTAGGAGAAAACACTATAAATAGGGGCTTCATCTCCCATTTTTCAGCACACACACAAACACACTTACACACACACACGGAACACATATATATATATATATAAATATATTACCTTCTTGAAACCCACCTCACATATACAAATACATACACATATATATATACATATATTTTACCCCTAGGAAGACTAGTTTTCTAAGTTTTCTATGGTAGAGACTCTTTTCCAAATTATATAAGTTTAGTTTAGGCTTGTAGAATTTTAATTTCCAATTATTATCTATCATATGTCATTATGCTAGGATATATGCATAATATGTTTTATATTGTTATGCTAGTATACATGCATAATAAGTTTTTATATTGTGTTAGGATAATCATGTTTAATTTAGTTTTCTATGTGCAAAAATATGTTTATATGTGAAAACTTAATTGCACATGCCGGGCCCCGATGTGTTACGGTGGGGATGGGGCAGAGTTCGGCCGGGCAGCAGTGAGCTTGCCGGTCTTAATATATGTTCTCGCCATCCCTGGTCCTAATCCCACCTTACTCGGACGGAGTGTTCGTGTACTGAAGTGGGTCGTAGGATTTTGGCGTAATCTCGAGATACGACCACCGGTGAATAAGGTAGGAATTGATATTGTTGGAGAATAAGGTCGGAAAGGAGAAATGTGTTGGGAGTTATAAGGAAGTTGAAATCACTATTTGTGATCCAAAGGTAAAACGAAATGTGAAACAATGTGCTTACATGTTTCAATGCACACACTATCACCTTATATGATTTGGTAAAGAATTTCTACTCAACTGTGATGTTGACCTGTTTTACGTATGCTATTTATTTTAGGAAAACAGGCTGTCCAAGATAGCACGAACGATATTCTAGGAAACTATGAAGTGGGCGCCTAGATCGGAATTGTTGCTAGATTTTGCAAGTTTATGTCTATGAACCAGCTTAGTTAGTTTATTAGTAATTATGTTTTCAGGTTCATTGTATAATGTAAATAAAAGAACGTTTGCTTATAAATTTTATCCTATAAGAGGTTTGTGTTGTTACAAGTGGTACCCTAGGCAGTTACAAGTTGAAATTGGTCTCGTTAATCTTTGATTTTGTTGTAGGAAATGGCTCACTCCGAAGAATCTACTAGTCGATACCCGGCTAAGCAGCTTTTCCCACCCCGACTTGATGATACGTTGCGTGAGATCACTATGCTCCGAGAGGAGAATTACAAGTTACATGAGGAGATATTTCACCTAAGGATGTTGCTTCATGATGCGAATCAAGGGAGCTCCAATGGTGTCAAGGTCGAAGCAAGATGCAACAAGAAGGATCCATTGGCTCTTCCAAGTGGGCCAATCATAAGGGCACGGGCTAAGGCCTTTGGGACAACCATGAACTCATATGTACAAGAGCAAGTCACACTTGAGTTGCAAGAGCATGAATTCACTAAGTGCACAATTGGGCTTGAAGGCACAGCTAAGCTACTCCATATGCTTGAGGCGTGTTTTATTGATGAAGGGGCTGCCTAGCCTTGTTTAATTGAGCTTAAATTTATTTGGGCTTTAATTATTTATAATAGCTTGTATTTGGGTTTTAAACACATTACTTGATAGACTTTAATAAGTCCTTGTAAGGATGGCACATTGGGCTTCACTTAAAGCCCAATCTTTATAGGATTAGGCCTAATGGGCTTAGTTTAGGGTTTGGCTTTGTCTAAGGTATAAATACCTTCTTTAAGCCTTTGGAAATCAGATTTTGTACATTGAGGTAGACAAAAAACGTGAGTCTCTTGTTCTTCATGTGTAAGAACCCTAGCATGGGAATTGTGAGTTCTACAATCTCCATTGCAACAAGAATCTGATTTATGCTTCAAGAGTACTTGTAAGTGTTGATCTTTTCTTGATTAAATCCTTTTAAATCTTCTTCTTGAGTACAAGGGGGTTGTGGGTTTAAAGGGTAGAATCTATCTTGTTCTTTGCTTTATGCTGAATTGTCATAATCTTCTCATGAGTACATGTTTTTGATTAGGGTTGTCGTATTATTTGGTATCAAAGCTTTGGTTAGATAAATTCTCATTGATATTAACCAATGCTTCAATGATTCATGATCCTAACCAAAGCTCTGATACCAAATAATACGACAACCCTAATCAAAAACATGTACTCATGAGAAGATTATGACAATTCGGCATAAAGCAAAGAACAAGATAGATTCTACCCTTTAAACCCACAACCCCCTTGTACTCAAGAAGAAGATTTAAAAGGATTTAATCAAGAAAAGATCAACACTTACAAGTACTCTTGAAACATAAATCATATTCTTGTTGCAATGGAGATTGTAGAACTCACAATTCCTATGCTAGGGTTCTTACACATGAAGAACAAGAGACTCACGTTTTTTTTTTTTTTTTGTCTACCTCAATGAACAAAATTTGATTTCTAAAGGTTTAAAGAAGGTATTTATACCTTAGACAAAACCAAACCGTAAACTAAGCCCATTAGGCCTAATCCCATAAAGATTGGGCTTTAAGTGAAGCCCAATGTGCCATCCTTACAAGGACTTATTAAAGTCTATCAAGTAATGTGTTTAAAATCCAAATACAAGCTATTATAAATAATTAAAGCCCAAATAAATTTAAGCTCAATTAAACAAGACTAGGCAGCCCCTTCATCAATAAAACACGCCTCAAGCATATGGAGTAGCTTAGGTGTGCCATCAAGCCCAATTGTGCACTTAGTGAATTCATGCTCTTGCAACTCAAGTGTGACTTGCTCTTGTACATATGAGTTCATGGTTGTCCCAAAGGCCTTAGCACGTGCCCTTGTGATTGGCCCACTTGGAAGAGCCAATGGATCCTTCTTGTTGCATCTTGCTTCGACCTTGACACCATTGGAGCTCCCTTGATCCGCATCAGTGGGGGGAAAACCGCAACCCAATACCTCACACAAAACACGAACCTTGGTGTGTCGTAGACGCCACCAATGGTGATGGAAATCCGTTGGATAAGTCGGTGTTTGAACGCCACAAGAGCAAAGTCTTGATAAGTTCGACAATTCGTAAAGAACCAAAGAGAAAACTCTCAATTTTGATAAAACGTATGCTGAATTTTACATTTGTGATGACCCGGTACTTCCTGTTATTTTAAAACATTAATTATATTATTTCATAATTATATGATCATTTATGTGACCTTTATTTGAAAATCATGTGATATTTTAGGAATAATAAGCCAAATATATATATATATATATATATATATATATTGATATAAAGACATACATATGTAGCCAATTATATGCATTGTATTTAGATTATTTATGTTTTGAAGTATATTAGGAATTATTTCATATATATACATATATGTATACTACAAATACTAGTATAAATATATATGTATAGATTCGAGTATATATATACATACATACATAGGAGTTTATATTTTACAAAAGTATATATAATTTTCGTGCATAAAGGTAGGTGGAGGTATACAACATCATTTTCATGTCATCTTCATGTCATTTTCTCTAATTAATGCTACTTTACACCTAACTATACAAGTGTATGAATCTTACATATGTATTAATACATATGTATGGCTAGGGTTAAGGTAGGAATACTTGTAAGAATCATGTAAAACTAGACTAACACCTTACCACATTAGACTAACACATAAACACAACTAGGGTTAACATTTGGACATAATAGACTCACATGTGTATGATCACATTTAATGTATAAGCCCAGTTGTAAAGGGTCCATTAAATGCAAGATGATATTCTAATATAATAATCTTGTCTCTAGGAGAAAACACTATAAATAGGGGCTTCATCTCCCATTTTTCAGCACACACACAAACACACTTACACACACACACGGAACACATATATATATATATATAAATATATTACCTTCTTGAAACCCACCTCACATATACAAATACATACACATATATATACATATATTTTACCCCTAGGAAGACTAGTTTTCTAAGTTTTCTATGGTAGAGACTCTTTTCCAAATTATATAAGTTTAGTTTAGGCTTGTAGAATTTTAATTTCCAATTATTATCTATCATATGTCATTATGCTAGGATATATGCATAATATGTTTTATATTGTTATGCTAGTATACATGCATAATAAGTTTTATATTGTGTTAGGATAATCATGTTTAATTTAGTTTTCTATGTGCAAAAATATGTTTATATGTGAAAACTTAATTGCACATGCCGGGCCCCGATGTGTTACGGTGGGGATGGGGCAGAGTTCGGCCGGGCAGCAGTGAGCTTGCCGGTCTTAATATATGTTCTCGCCATCCCTGGTCCTAATCCCACCTTACTCGGACGGAGTGTTCGTGTACTGAAGTGGGTCGTAGGATTTTGGCGTAATCTCGAGATACGACCACCGGTGAATAAGGTAGGAATTGATATTGTTGGAGAATAAGGTCGGAAAGGAGAAATGTGTTGGGAGTTATAAGGAAGTTGAAATCACTATTTGTGATCCAAAGGTAAAACGAAATGTGAAACAATGTGCTTACATGTTTCAATGCACACACTATCACCTTATATGATTTGGTAAAGAATTTCTACTCAACTGTGATGTTGACCTGTTTTACGTATGCTATTTATTTTAGGAAAACAGGCTGTCCAAGATAGCACGAACGATATTCTAGGAAACTATGAAGTGGGCGCCTAGATCGGAATTGTTGCTAGATTTTGCAAGTTTATGTCTATGAACCAGCTTAGTTAGTTTATTAGTAATTATGTTTTCAGGTTCATTGTATAATGTAAATAAAAGAACGTTTGCTTATAAATTTTATCCTATAAGAGGTTTGTGTTGTTACAAGTGGTACCCTAGGCAGTTACAAGTTGAAATTGGTCTCGTTAATCTTTGATTTTGTTGTAGGAAATGGCTCACTCCGAAGAATCTACTAGTCGATACCCGGCTAAGCAGCTTTTCCCACCCCGACTTGATGATACGTTGCGTGAGATCACTATGCTCCGAGAGGAGAATTACAAGTTACATGAGGAGATATTTCACCTAAGGATGTTGCTTCATGATGCGAATCAAGGGAGCTCCAATGGTGTCAAGGTCGAAGCAAGATGCAACAAGAAGGATCCATTGGCTCTTCCAAGTGGGCCAATCATAAGGGCACGGGCTAAGGCCTTTGGGACAACCATGAACTCATATGTACAAGAGCAAGTCACACTTGAGTTGCAAGAGCATGAATTCACTAAGTGCACAATTGGGCTTGAAGGCACAGCTAAGCTACTCCATATGCTTGAGGCGTGTTTTATTGATGAAGGGGCTGCCTAGCCTTGTTTAATTGAGCTTAAATTTATTTGGGCTTTAATTATTTATAATAGCTTGTATTTGGGTTTTAAACACATTACTTGATAGACTTTAATAAGTCCTTGTAAGGATGGCACATTGGGCTTCACTTAAAGCCCAATCTTTATAGGATTAGGCCTAATGGGCTTAGTTTAGGGTTTGGCTTTGTCTAAGGTATAAATACCTTCTTTAAGCCTTTGGAAATCAGATTTTGTACATTGAGGTAGACAAAAAACGTGAGTCTCTTGTTCTTCATGTGTAAGAACCCTAGCATGGGAATTGTGAGTTCTACAATCTCCATTGCAACAAGAATCTGATTTATGCTTCAAGAGTACTTGTAAGTGTTGATCTTTTCTTGATTAAATCCTTTTAAATCTTCTTCTTGAGTACAAGGGGGTTGTGGGTTTAAAGGGTAGAATCTATCTTGTTCTTTGCTTTATGCTGAATTGTCATAATCTTCTCATGAGTACATGTTTTTGATTAGGGTTGTCGTATTATTTGGTATCAAAGCTTTGGTTAGATAAATTCTCATTGATATTAACCAATGCTTCAATGATTCATGATCCTAACCAAAGCTCTGATACCAAATAATACGACAACCCTAATCAAAAACATGTACTCATGAGAAGATTATGACAATTCGGCATAAAGCAAAGAACAAGATAGATTCTACCCTTTAAACCCACAACCCCCTTGTACTCAAGAAGAAGATTTAAAAGGATTTAATCAAGAAAAGATCAACACTTACAAGTACTCTTGAAACATAAATCATATTCTTGTTGCAATGGAGATTGTAGAACTCACAATTCCTATGCTAGGGTTCTTACACATGAAGAACAAGAGACTCACGTTTTTTTTTTTTTTTTTGTCTACCTCAATGAACAAAATTTGATTTCTAAAGGTTTAAAGAAGGTATTTATACCTTAGACAAAACCAAACCGTAAACTAAGCCCATTAGGCCTAATCCCATAAAGATTGGGCTTTAAGTGAAGCCCAATGTGCCATCCTTACAAGGACTTATTAAAGTCTATCAAGTAATGTGTTTAAAATCCAAATACAAGCTATTATAAATAATTAAAGCCCAAATAAATTTAAGCTCAATTAAACAAGACTAGGCAGCCCCTTCATCAATAAAACACGCCTCAAGCATATGGAGTAGCTTAGGTGTGCCATCAAGCCCAATTGTGCACTTAGTGAATTCATGCTCTTGCAACTCAAGTGTGACTTGCTCTTGTACATATGAGTTCATGGTTGTCCCAAAGGCCTTAGCACGTGCCCTTGTGATTGGCCCACTTGGAAGAGCCAATGGATCCTTCTTGTTGCATCTTGCTTCGACCTTGACACCATTGGAGCTCCCTTGATCCGCATCAGTGGGGGAAAACCGCAACCCAATACCTCACACAAAACACGAACCTGGTGTGTCGTAGACGCCACCAATGGTGATGGAAATCCGTTGGATAAGTCGGTGTTTGAACGCCACAAGAGCAAAGTCTTGATAAGTTCGACAATTCGTAAAGAACCAAAGAGAAAACTCTCAATTTGATAAAACGTATGCTGAATTTTACATTTGTGATGACCCGGTACTTCCTGTTATTTTAAAACATTAATTATATTATTTCATAATTATATGATCATTTATGTGACCTTTATTTGAAAATCATGTGATATTTTAGGAATAATAAGCCAAATATATATATATATATATATATATTGATATAAAGACATACATATGTAGCCAATTATATGCATTGTATTTAGATTATTTATGTTTTGAAGTATATTAGGAATTATTTCATATATATACATATATGTATACTACAAATACTAGTATAAATATATATGTATAGATTCGAGTATATATATACATACATACATAGGAGTTTATATTTTACAAAAGTATATATAATTTTCGTGCATAAAGGTAGGTGGAGGTATACAACATCATTTTCATGTCATCTTCATGTCATTTTCTCTAATTAATGCTACTTTACACCTAACTATACAAGTGTATGAATCTTACATATGTATTAATACATATGTATGGCTAGGGTTAAGGTAGGAATACTTGTAAGAATCATGTAAAACTAGACTAACACCTTACCACATTAGACTAACACATAAACACAACTAGGGTTAACATTTGGACATAATAGACTCACATGTGTATGATCACATTTAATGTATAAGCCCAGTTGTAAAGGGTCCATTAAATGCAAGATGATATTCTAATATAATAATCTTGTCTCTAGGAGAAAACACTATAAATAGGGGCTTCATCTCCCATTTTTCAGCACACACACAAACACACTTACACACACACACGGAACACATATATATATATATATATAAATATATTACCTTCTTGAAACCCACCTCACATATACAAATACATACACATATATATACATATATTTTACCCCTAGGAAGACTAGTTTTCTAAGTTTTCTATGGTAGAGACTCTTTTCCAAATTATATAAGTTTAGTTTAGGCTTGTAGAATTTTAATTTCCAATTATTATCTATCATATGTCATTATGCTAGGATATATGCATAATATGTTTTATATTGTTATGCTAGTATACATGCATAATAAGTTTTTATATTGTGTTAGGATAATCATGTTTAATTTAGTTTTCTATGTGCAAAAATATGTTTATATGTGAAAACTTAATTGCACATGCCGGGCCCCGATGTGTTACGGTGGGGATGGGGCAGAGTTCGGCCGGGCAGCAGTGAGCTTGCCGGTCTTAATATATGTTCTCGCCATCCCTGGTCCTAATCCCACCTTACTCGGACGGAGTGTTCGTGTACTGAAGTGGGTCGTAGGATTTTGGCGTAATCTCGAGATACGACCACCGGTGAATAAGGTAGGAATTGATATTGTTGGAGAATAAGGTCGGAAAGGAGAAATGTGTTGGGAGTTATAAGGAAGTTGAAATCACTATTTGTGATCCAAAGGTAAAACGAAATGTGAAACAATGTGCTTACATGTTTCAATGCACACACTATCACCTTATATGATTTGGTAAAGAATTTCTACTCAACTGTGATGTTGACCTGTTTTACGTATGCTATTTATTTAGGAAAACAGGCTGTCCAAGATAGCACGAACGATATTCTAGGAAACTATGAAGTGGGCGCCTAGATCGGAATTGTTGCTAGATTTTGCAAGTTTATGTCTATGAACCAGCTTAGTTAGTTTATTAGTAATTATGTTTTCAGGTTCATTGTATAATGTAAATAAAAGAACGTTTGCTTATAAATTTTATCCTATAAGAGGTTTGTGTTGTTACAAGTGGTACCCTAGGCAGTTACAAGTTGAAATTGGTCTCGTTAATCTTTGATTTTGTTGTAGGAAATGGCTCACTCCGAAGAATCTACTAGTCGATACCCGGCTAAGCAGCTTTTCCCACCCCGACTTGATGATACGTTGCGTGAGATCACTATGCTCCGAGAGGAGAATTACAAGTTACATGAGGAGATATTTCACCTAAGGATGTTGCTTCATGATGCGAATCAAGGGAGCTCCAATGGTGTCAAGGTCGAAGCAAGATGCAACAAGAAGGATCCATTGGCTCTTCCAAGTGGGCCAATCATAAGGGCACGGGCTAAGGCCTTTGGGACAACCATGAACTCATATGTACAAGAGCAAGTCACACTTGAGTTGCAAGAGCATGAATTCACTAAGTGCACAATTGGGCTTGAAGGCACAGCTAAGCTACTCCATATGCTTGAGGCGTGTTTTATTGATGAAGGGGCTGCCTAGCCTTGTTTAATTGAGCTTAAATTTATTTGGGCTTTAATTATTTATAATAGCTTGTATTTGGGTTTTAAACACATTACTTGATAGACTTTAATAAGTCCTTGTAAGGATGGCACATTGGGCTTCACTTAAAGCCCAATCTTTATAGGATTAGGCCTAATGGGCTTAGTTTAGGGTTTGGCTTTGTCTAAGGTATAAATACCTTCTTTAAGCCTTTGGAAATCAGATTTTGTACATTGAGGTAGACAAAAAACGTGAGTCTCTTGTTCTTCATGTGTAAGAACCCTAGCATGGGAATTGTGAGTTCTACAATCTCCATTGCAACAAGAATCTGATTTATGCTTCAAGAGTACTTGTAAGTGTTGATCTTTTCTTGATTAAATCCTTTTAAATCTTCTTCTTGAGTACAAGGGGGTTGTGGGTTTAAAGGGTAGAATCTATCTTGTTCTTTGCTTTATGCTGAATTGTCATAATCTTCTCATGAGTACATGTTTTTGATTAGGGTTGTCGTATTATTTGGTATCAAAGCTTTGGTTAGATAAATTCTCATTGATATTACCAATGCTTCAATGATTCATGATCCTAACCAAAGCTCTGATACCAAATAATACGACAACCCTAATCAAAACATGTACTCATGAGAAGATTATGACAATTCGGCATAAAGCAAAGAACAAGATAGATTCTACCCTTTAAACCCACAACCCCCTTGTACTCAAGAAGAAGATTTAAAAGGATTTAATCAAGAAAAGATCAACACTTACAAGTACTCTTGAAACATAAATCATATTCTTGTTGCAATGGAGATTGTAGAACTCACAATTCCTATGCTAGGGTTCTTACACATGAAGAACAAGAGACTCACGTTTTTTTTTTTTTTTTTGTCTACCTCAATGAACAAAATTTGATTTCTAAAGGTTTAAAGAAGGTATTTATACCTTAGACAAAACCAAACCGTAAACTAAGCCCATTAGGCCTAATCCCATAAAGATTGGGCTTTAAGTGAAGCCCAATGTGCCATCCTTACAAGGACTTATTAAGTCTATCAAGTAATGTGTTTAAAATCCAAATACAAGCTATTATAAATAATTAAAGCCCAAATAAATTTAAGCTCAATTAAACAAGACTAGGCAGCCCCTTCATCAATAAACACGCCTCAAGCATATGGAGTAGCTTAGGTGTGCCATCAAGCCCAATTGTGCACTTAGTGAATTCATGCTCTTGCAACTCAAGTGTGACTTGCTCTTGTACATATGAGTTCATGGTTGTCCCAAAGGCCTTAGCACGTGCCCTTGTGATTGGCCCACTTGGAAGAGCCAATGGATCCTTCTTGTTGCATCTTGCTTCGACCTTGACACCATTGGAGCTCCCTTGATCCGCATCAGTGGGGGAAAACCGCAACCCAATACCTCACACAAAACACGAACCTTGGTGTGTCGTAGACGCCACCAATGGTGATGGAAATCCGTTGGATAAGTCGGTGTTTGAACGCCACAAGAGCAAAGTCTTGATAAGTTCGACAATTCGTAAAGAACCAAAGAGAAAACTCTCAATTTTGATAAAACGTATGCTGAATTTTACATTTGTGATGACCCGGTACTTCCTGTTATTTTAAAACATTAATTATATTATTTCATAATTATATGATCATTTATGTGACCTTTATTTGAAAATCATGTGATATTTTAGGAATAATAAGCCAAATATATATATATATATATATATATTGATATAAAGACATACATATGTAGCCAATTATATGCATTGTATTTAGATTATTTATGTTTTGAAGTATATTAGGAATTATTTCATATATATACATATATGTATACTACAAATACTAGTATAAATATATATGTATAGATTCGAGTATATATATACATACATACATAGGAGTTTATATTTTACAAAAGTATATATAATTTTCGTGCATAAAGGTAGGTGGAGGTATACAACATCATTTTCATGTCATCTTCATGTCATTTTCTCTAATTAATGCTACTTTACACCTAACTATACAAGTGTATGAATCTTACATATGTATTAATACATATGTATGGCTAGGGTTAAGGTAGGAATACTTGTAAGAATCATGTAAAACTAGACTAACACCTTACCACATTAGACTAACACATAAACACAACTAGGGTTAACATTTGGACATAATAGACTCACATGTGTATGATCACATTTAATGTATAAGCCCAGTTGTAAAGGGTCCATTAAATGCAAGATGATATTCTAATATAATAATCTTGTCTCTAGGAGAAAACACTATAAATAGGGGCTTCATCTCCCATTTTTCAGCACACACACAAACACACTTACACACACACACGGAACACATATATATATATATATAAATATATTACCTTCTTGAAACCCACCTCACATATACAAATACATACACATATATATACATATATTTTACCCCTAGGAAGACTAGTTTTCTAAGTTTTCTATGGTAGAGACTCTTTTCCAAATTATATAAGTTTAGTTTAGGCTTGTAGAATTTTAATTTCCAATTATTATCTATCATATGTCATTATGCTAGGATATATGCATAATATGTTTTATATTGTTATGCTAGTATACATGCATAATAAGTTTTATATTGTGTTAGGATAATCATGTTTAATTTAGTTTTCTATGTGCAAAAATATGTTTATATGTGAAAACTTAATTGCACATGCCGGGCCCCGATGTGTTACGGTGGGGATGGGGCAGAGTTCGGCCGGGCAGCAGTGAGCTTGCCGGTCTTAATATATGTTCTCGCCATCCCTGGTCCTAATCCCACCTTACTCGGACGGAGTGTTCGTGTACTGAAGTGGGTCGTAGGATTTTGGCGTAATCTCGAGATACGACCACCGGTGAATAAGGTAGGAATTGATATTGTTGGAGAATAAGGTCGGAAAGGAGAAATGTGTTGGGAGTTATAAGGAAGTTGAAATCACTATTTGTGATCCAAAGGTAAAACGAAATGTGAAACAATGTGCTTACATGTTTCAATGCACACACTATCACCTTATATGATTTGGTAAAGAATTTCTACTCAACTGTGATGTTGACCTGTTTTACGTATGCTATTTATTTTAGGAAAACAGGCTGTCCAAGATAGCACGAACGATATTCTAGGAAACTATGAAGTGGGCGCCTAGATCGGAATTGTTGCTAGATTTGCAAGTTTATGTCTATGAACCAGCTTAGTTAGTTTATTAGTAATTATGTTTTCAGGTTCATTGTATAATGTAAATAAAAGAACGTTTGCTTATAAATTTTATCCTATAAGAGGTTTGTGTTGTTACAAGTGGTACCCTAGGCAGTTACAAGTTGAAATTGGTCTCGTTAATCTTTGATTTTGTTGTAGGAAATGGCTCACTCCGAAGAATCTACTAGTCGATACCCGGCTAAGCAGCTTTTCCCACCCCGACTTGATGATACGTTGCGTGAGATCACTATGCTCCGAGAGGAGAATTACAAGTTACATGAGGAGATATTTCACCTAAGGATGTTGCTTCATGATGCGAATCAAGGGAGCTCCAATGGTGTCAAGGTCGAAGCAAGATGCAACAAGAAGGATCCATTGGCTCTTCCAAGTGGGCCAATCATAAGGGCACGGGCTAAGGCCTTTGGGACAACCATGAACTCATATGTACAAGAGCAAGTCACACTTGAGTTGCAAGAGCATGAATTCACTAAGTGCACAATTGGGCTTGAAGGCACAGCTAAGCTACTCCATATGCTTGAGGCGTGTTTTATTGATGAAGGGGCTGCCTAGCCTTGTTTAATTGAGCTTAAATTTATTTGGGCTTTAATTATTTATAATAGCTTGTATTTGGGTTTTAAACACATTACTTGATAGACTTTAATAAGTCCTTGTAAGGATGGCACATTGGGCTTCACTTAAAGCCCAATCTTTATAGGATTAGGCCTAATGGGCTTAGTTTAGGGTTTGGCTTTGTCTAAGGTATAAATACCTTCTTTAAGCCTTTGGAAATCAGATTTTGTACATTGAGGTAGACAAAAAACGTGAGTCTCTTGTTCTTCATGTGTAAGAACCCTAGCATGGGAATTGTGAGTTCTACAATCTCCATTGCAACAAGAATCTGATTTATGCTTCAAGAGTACTTGTAAGTGTTGATCTTTTCTTGATTAAATCCTTTTAAATCTTCTTCTTGAGTACAAGGGGGTTGTGGGTTTAAAGGGTAGAATCTATCTTGTTCTTTGCTTTATGCTGAATTGTCATAATCTTCTCATGAGTACATGTTTTTGATTAGGGTTGTCGTATTATTTGGTATCAAAGCTTTGGTTAGATAAATTCTCATTGATATTAACCAATGCTTCAATGATTCATGATCCTAACCAAAGCTCTGATACCAAATAATACGACAACCCTAATCAAAAACATGTACTCATGAGAAGATTATGACAATTCGGCATAAAGCAAAGAACAAGATAGATTCTACCCTTTAAACCCACAACCCCCTTGTACTCAAGAAGAAGATTTAAAAGGATTTAATCAAGAAAGATCAACACTTACAAGTACTCTTGAAACATAAATCATATTCTTGTTGCAATGGAGATTGTAGAACTCACAATTCCTATGCTAGGGTTCTTACACATGAAGAACAAGAGACTCACGTTTTTTTTTTTTTTTTTGTCTACCTCAATGAACAAAATTTGATTTCTAAAGGTTTAAAGAAGGTATTTATACCTTAGACAAAACCAAACCGTAAACTAAGCCCATTAGGCCTAATCCCATAAAGATTGGGCTTTAAGTGAAGCCCAATGTGCCATCCTTACAAGGACTTATTAAAGTCTATCAAGTAATGTGTTTAAAATCCAAATACAAGCTATTATAAATAATTAAAGCCCAAATAAATTTAAGCTCAATTAAACAAGACTAGGCAGCCCCTTCATCAATAAAACACGCCTCAAGCATATGGAGTAGCTTAGGTGTGCCATCAAGCCCAATTGTGCACTTAGTGAATTCATGCTCTTGCAACTCAAGTGTGACTTGCTCTTGTACATATGAGTTCATGGTTGTCCCAAAGGCCTTAGCACGTGCCCTTGTGATTGGCCCACTTGGAAGAGCCAATGGATCCTTCTTGTTGCATCTTGCTTCGACCTTGACACCATTGGAGCTCCCTTGATCCGCATCAGTGGGGGAAAACCGCAACCCAATACCTCACACAAAACACGAACCTTGGTGTGTCGTAGACGCCACCAATGGTGATGGAAATCCGTTGGATAAGTCGGTGTTTGAACGCCACAAGAGCAAAGTCTTGATAAGTTCGACAATTCGTAAAGAACCAAAGAGAAAACTCTCAATTTTGATAAAACGTATGCTGAATTTTACATTTGTGATGACCCGGTACTTCCTGTTATTTTAAAACATTAATTATATTATTTCATAATTATATGATCATTTATGTGACCTTTATTTGAAAATCATGTGATATTTTAGGAATAATAAGCCAAATATATATATATATATATATATATTGATATAAAGACATACATATGTAGCCAATTATATGCATTGTATTTAGATTATTTATGTTTTGAAGTATATTAGGAATTATTTCATATATATACATATATGTATACTACAAATACTAGTATAAATATATATGTATAGATTCGAGTATATATATACATACATACATAGGAGTTTATATTTTACAAAAGTATATATAATTTTCGTGCATAAAGGTAGGTGGAGGTATACAACATCATTTTCATGTCATCTTCATGTCATTTTCTCTAATTAATGCTACTTTACACCTAACTATACAAGTGTATGAATCTTACATATGTATTAATACATATGTATGGCTAGGGTTAAGGTAGGAATACTTGTAAGAATCATGTAAAACTAGACTAACACCTTACCACATTAGACTAACACATAAACACAACTAGGGTTAACATTTGGACATAATAGACTCACATGTGTATGATCACATTTAATGTATAAGCCCAGTTGTAAGGGTCCATTAAATGCAAGATGATATTCTAATATAATAATCTTGTCTCTAGGAGAAAACACTATAAATAGGGGCTTCATCTCCCATTTTTCAGCACACACACAAACACACTTACACACACACACGGAACACATATATATATATATATAAATATATTACCTTCTTGAAACCCACCTCACATATACAAATACATACACATATATATACATATATTTTACCCCTAGGAAGACTAGTTTTCTAAGTTTCTATGGTAGAGACTCTTTTCCAAATTATATAAGTTTAGTTTAGGCTTGTAGAATTTTAATTTCCAATTATTATCTATCATATGTCATTATGCTAGGATATATGCATAATATGTTTTATATTGTTATGCTAGTATACATGCATAATAAGTTTTTATATTGTGTTAGGATAATCATGTTTAATTTAGTTTTCTATGTGCAAAAATATGTTTATATGTGAAAACTTAATTGCACATGCCGGGCCCCGATGTGTTACGGTGGGGATGGGGCAGAGTTCGGCCGGGCAGCAGTGAGCTTGCCGGTCTTAATATATGTTCTCGCCATCCCTGGTCCTAATCCCACCTTACTCGGACGGAGTGTTCGTGTACTGAAGTGGGTCGTAGGATTTTGGCGTAATCTCGAGATACGACCACCGGTGAATAAGGTAGGAATTGATATTGTTGGAGAATAAGGTCGGAAAGGAGAAATGTGTTGGGAGTTATAAGGAAGTTGAAATCACTATTTGTGATCCAAAGGTAAAACGAAATGTGAAACAATGTGCTTACATGTTTCAATGCACACACTATCACCTTATATGATTTGGTAAAGAATTTCTACTCAACTGTGATGTTGACCTGTTTTACGTATGCTATTTATTTTAGGAAAACAGGCTGTCCAAGATAGCACGAACGATATTCTAGGAAACTATGAAGTGGGCGCCTAGATCGGAATTGTTGCTAGATTTTGCAAGTTTATGTCTATGAACCAGCTTAGTTAGTTTATTAGTAATTATGTTTTCAGGTTCATTGTATAATGTAAATAAAAGAACGTTTGCTTATAAATTTATCCTATAAGAGGTTTGTGTTGTTACAAGTGGTACCCTAGGCAGTTACAAGTTGAAATTGGTCTCGTTAATCTTTGATTTTGTTGTAGGAAATGGCTCACTCCGAAGAATCTACTAGTCGATACCCGGCTAAGCAGCTTTTCCCACCCCGACTTGATGATACGTTGCGTGAGATCACTATGCTCCGAGAGGAGAATTACAAGTTACATGAGGAGATATTTCACCTAAGGATGTTGCTTCATGATGCGAATCAAGGGAGCTCCAATGGTGTCAAGGTCGAAGCAAGATGCAACAAGAAGGATCCATTGGCTCTTCCAAGTGGGCCAATCATAAGGGCACGGGCTAAGGCCTTTGGGACAACCATGAACTCATATGTACAAGAGCAAGTCACACTTGAGTTGCAAGAGCATGAATTCACTAAGTGCACAATTGGGCTTGAAGGCACAGCTAAGCTACTCCATATGCTTGAGGCGTGTTTTATTGATGAAGGGGCTGCCTAGCCTTGTTTAATTGAGCTTAAATTTATTTGGGCTTTAATTATTTATAATAGCTTGTATTTGGGTTTTAAACACATTACTTGATAGACTTTAATAAGTCCTTGTAAGGATGGCACATTGGGCTTCACTTAAAGCCCAATCTTTATAGGATTAGGCCTAATGGGCTTAGTTTAGGGTTTGGCTTTGTCTAAGGTATAAATACCTTCTTTAAGCCTTTGGAAATCAGATTTTGTACATTGAGGTAGACAAAAAACGTGAGTCTCTTGTTCTTCATGTGTAAGAACCCTAGCATGGGAATTGTGAGTTCTACAATCTCCATTGCAACAAGAATCTGATTTATGCTTCAAGAGTACTTGTAAGTGTTGATCTTTTCTTGATTAAATCCTTTTAAATCTTCTTCTTGAGTACAAGGGGGTTGTGGGTTTAAAGGGTAGAATCTATCTTGTTCTTTGCTTTATGCTGAATTGTCATAATCTTCTCATGAGTACATGTTTTTGATTAGGGTTGTCGTATTATTTGGTATCAAAGCTTTGGTTAGATAAATTCTCATTGATATTAACCAATGCTTCAATGATTCATGATCCTAACCAAAGCTCTGATACCAAATAATACGACAACCCTAATCAAAAACATGTACTCATGAGAAGATTATGACAATTCGGCATAAAGCAAAGAACAAGATAGATTCTACCCTTTAAACCCACAACCCCCTTGTACTCAAGAAGAAGATTTAAAAGGATTTAATCAAGAAAAGATCAACACTTACAAGTACTCTTGAAACATAAATCATATTCTTGTTGCAATGGAGATTGTAGAACTCACAATTCCTATGCTAGGGTTCTTACACATGAAGAACAAGAGACTCACGTTTTTTTTTTTTTTTTTTTGTCTACCTCAATGAACAAAATTTGATTTCTAAAGGTTTAAAGAAGGTATTTATACCTTAGACAAAACCAAACCGTAAACTAAGCCCATTAGGCCTAATCCCATAAAGATTGGGCTTTAAGTGAAGCCCAATGTGCCATCCTTACAAGGACTTATTAAAGTCTATCAAGTAATGTGTTTAAAATCCAAATACAAGCTATTATAAATAATTAAAGCCCAAATAAATTTAAGCTCAATTAAACAAGACTAGGCAGCCCCTTCATCAATAAAACACGCCTCAAGCATATGGAGTAGCTTAGGTGTGCCATCAAGCCCAATTGTGCACTTAGTGAATTCATGCTCTTGCAACTCAAGTGTGACTTGCTCTTGTACATATGAGTTCATGGTTGTCCCAAAGGCCTTAGCACGTGCCCTTGTGATTGGCCCACTTGGAAGAGCCAATGGATCCTTCTTGTTGCATCTTGCTTCGACCTTGACACCATTGGAGCTCCCTTGATCCGCATCAGTGGGGGAAAACCGCAACCCAATACCTCACACAAAACACGAACCTTGGTGTGTCGTAGACGCCACCAATGGTGATGGAAATCCGTTGGATAAGTCGGTGTTTGAACGCCACAAGAGCAAAGTCTTGATAAGTTCGACAATTCGTAAAGAACCAAAGAGAAAACTCTCAATTTTGATAAAACGTATGCTGAATTTTACATTTGTGATGACCCGGTACTTCCTGTTATTTTAAAACATTAATTATTTTATTTCATAATTATATGATCATTTATGTGACCTTTATTTGTAAATCATGTGATATTTTAGGAATAATAAGCCAAATATATATATATATATATATATATATATTGATATAAAGACATACATATGTAGCCAATTATATGCATTGTATTTAGATTATTTATGTTTTGAAGTATATTAGGAATTATTTCATATATATACATATATGTATACTACAAATACTAGTATAAATATATATGTATAGATTCGAGTATATATATACATACATACATAGGAGTTTATATTTTACAAAAGTATATATAATTTTCGTGCATAAAGGTAGGTGGAGGTATACAACATCATTTTCATGTCATCTTCATGTCATTTTCTCTAATTAATGCTACTTTACACCTAACTATACAAGTGTATGAATCTTACATATGTATTAATACATATGTATGGCTAGGGTTAAGGTAGGAATACTTGTAAGAATCATGTAAAACTAGACTAACACCTTACCACATTAGACTAACACATAAACACAACTAGGGTTAACATTTGGACATAATAGACTCACATGTGTATGATCACATTTAATGTATAAGCCCAGTTGTAAAGGGTCCATTAAATGCAAGATGATATTCTAATATAATAATCTTGTCTCTAGGAGAAAACACTATAAATAGGGGCTTCATCTCCCATTTTTCAGCACACACACAAACACACTTACACACACACACGGAACACATATATATATATATATATAAATATATTACCTTCTTGAAACCCACCTCACATATACAAATACATACACATATATATACATATATTTTACCCCTAGGAAGACTAGTTTTCTAAGTTTTCTATGGTAGAGACTCTTCTCCAAATTATATAAGTTTAGTTTAGGCTTGTAGAATTTTAATTTCCAATTATTATCTATCATATGTCATTATGCTAGGATATATGCATAATATGTTTTATATTGTTATGCTAGTATACATGCATAATAAGTTTTTATATTGTGTTAGGATAATCATGTTTAATTTAGTTTTCTATGTGCAAAAATATGTTTATATGTGAAAACTTAATTGCACATGCCGGGCCCCGATGTGTTACGGTGGGGATGGGGCAGAGTTCGGCCGGGCAGCAGTGAGCTTGCCGGTCTTAATATATGTTCTCGCCATCCCTGGTCCTAATCCCACCTTACTTGGACGGAGTGTTCGTGTACTGAAGTGGGTCGTAGGATTTTGGCGTAATCTCGAGATACGACCACCGGTGAATAAGGTAGGAATTGATATTGTTGGAGAATAAGGTCGGAAAGGAGAAATGTGTTGGGAGTTATAAGGAAGTTGAAATCACTATTTGTGATCCAAAGGTAAAACGAAATGTGAAACAATGTGCTTACATGTTTCAATGCACACACTATCACCTTATATGATTTGGTAAAGAATTTCTACTCAACTGTGATGTTGACCTGTTTTACGTATGCTATTTATTTTAGGAAAACAGGCTGTCCAAGATAGCACGAACGATATTCTAGGAAACTATGAAGTGGGCGCCTAGATCGGAATTGTTGCTAGATTTTGCAAGTTTATGTCTATGAACCAGCTTAGTTAGTTTATTAGTAATTATGTTTTCAGGTTCATTGTATAATGTAAATAAAAGAACGTTTGCTTATAAATTTTATCCTATAAGAGGTTTGTGTTGTTACAAGTGGTACCCTAGGCAGTTACAAGTTGAAATTGGTCTCGTTAATCTTTGATTTTGTTGTAGGAAATGGCTCACTCCGAAGAATCTACTAGTCGATACCCGGCTAAGCAGCTTTTCCCACCCCGACTTGATGATACGTTGCGTGAGATCACTATGCTCCGAGAGGAGAATTACAAGTTACATGAGGAGATATTTCACCTAAGGATGTTGCTTCATGATGCGAATCAAGGGAGCTCCAATGGTGTCAAGGTCCGAAGCAAGATGCAACAAGAAGGATCCATTGGCTCTTCCAAGTGGGCCAATCATAAGGGCACGGGCTAAGGCCTTTGGGACAACCATGAACTCATATGTACAAGAGCAAGTCACACTTGAGTTGCAAGAGCATGAATTCACTAAGTGCACAATTGGGCTTGAAGGCACAGCTAAGCTACTCCATATGCTTGAGGCGTGTTTTATTGATGAAGGGGCTGCCTAGCCTTGTTTAATTGAGCTTAAATTATTTGGGCTTTAATTATTTATAATAGCTTGTATTTGGGTTTTAAACACATTACTTGATAGACTTTAATAGGTCTTGTAAGGATGGCACATTGGGCTTCACTTAAAGCCCAATCTTTATAGGATTAGGCCTAATGGGCTTAGTTTAGGGTTTGGCTTTGTCTAAGGTATTAAATACCTTCTTTAGCCTTTGGAAATCAGATTTTGTACATTGAGGTAGACAAAAAACGTGAGTCTCTTGTTCTTCATGTGTAAGAACCCTAGCATGGGAATTGTGAGTTCTACAATCTCCATTGCACAAGAATCTGATTTATGCTTCAAGAGTACTTGTAAGTGTTGATCTTTTCTTGATTAATCCTTTTAAATCTTCTTCTTGAGTACAAGGGGGTTGTGGTTAAGGGTAGAATCTATCTTGTTCTTTGCTTTATGCTGAATTGTCATAATCTTCTCTAATGAGTACATGTTTTTGATTAGGGTTGTCGTATTAATTTGGTATCAAAGCTTTGGTTAGATACATTCTCATTGATATTAACCAATGCTTCAATGATTCATGATCCTAACCAAAGCTCTGCTACCAAATAATACGACAACCCTAATCAAAACATGTACTCATGAGAAGATTATGACAATTCGGCATAAGCAAAGATACAAGATAGATTTCTACCCTTAAACCCACACCCCCTTTGTACTCAAGAAGAAGATTTAAAGGATTTAATCAAAGAAACAGATCAACACTTACAAGTACTCTTGAAACATAAATCGATATTCTTGTTGTCAATGGGAGATGTAGAACTCACAATGCCTATGCTAGGGTTCTTACAACTCTGAAAGAACAAGAGACTGCCGTTTTTTTTTTTTTTTTTGGTCTACCTCAATGAACAATTGATTTCCAAAGGTTTTAAAGAACGGTATTTATACCCTAGACAAACCAAACCGTAAACTAAGCCCATTAGGCCATTCATACCCTAAAGAATGGGCTTTAAGTGAAGCCCAATGTGACATCCTACAAGGACTTATTAAGTCTATCACGTAATGTGTTTAAAATCCAAATACAAGCTATTAAAATAATAAAGCCCCAAATAAATTAAGCTCATTAACAAGCCTAGGCAGCCCCTCATCAATAAAACACGCACTCAAGCATATGGAGTAGCTTAGGGGTGTCCATCACGCCAAATTGATGCACTTAGTGAATTCATGCTATTGCAACTCAAGTGTGACTTGTCTCTGTACATATGAGTTCATGGTTCTCCCAAATGCCTTAGCACGTGCCCTTGTGATTGGCCACTTGGAAGAGCCAATGGATCCTTCTTGTTGACGATCTTGCTTCGACCTTGACACCATTGGAGCTCCCTTGATCCGCATCAGTGGGGGAAAACCGCCCCCAATACCTCACACAAAACACGACCTTGGTGTGTCGTAGACGCCACCAATGGTGATGGAAATCCGTTGGATAAGTCGGTTGTTGAACGCCACAAGAGCAAAGTCTTGATAAGTTCGACAATTCGTAAAGACCCCAAAGAGAAAACTCTCAATTTTGATAAAACGTATGCTGAATTTTACCTTTGTGATGACCCGGTACTTCCTGTTATTTTAAAACATTAATTTATTATTTCATAATTATATGATCATTTATGGACCTTTATTGTAAATCATGTGATATTTTAGGAATAATAAGCCAAATATATATATATATATATATATATATATATATATTGATATAAAGACATACATATGTAGCAATAATGCATTGTATTTAGATTATTTATGTTTTGAAGTATATTAGGAATTATTTCATATATATACATATATGTATACTACAATACTAGTATAAATATATATGTATAGATTCAGTATATATATACATACATACATAGGAGTTTATATTTTACAAAAGTATATATAATTTTCGTGCATAAGGTAGGTGGAGGTATACAACATCATTTCATGTCATCTTCATGTCATTTTCTCTAATTAATGCTACTTTACACCTAACTATACAAGTGTATGAATCTTACAATGTATTAATACATATGTAGGCTAGGGTTAAGGTAGAATACTTGTAAGAATCATGTAAAACTAGACTAAACACCTTACCACATTAGACTAACACATAAAAACAACCCTAGGGTTAACATTTGGACATAAATAGACTCACATGTGTATGATCACATTTAATGTATAAGCCCAGTGTAAAAAGGTCCATTAAATGCAAGATGATATTCTAATATAATAATCTTGTCTCTAGGAGAAAAA
>CM047871.1:13625784-13748983 GCA_026212405.1 Petrea volubilis | reverse complement strand
ACAAGAATTTAATAATTTAACAAAAAGAAATTAGCGAGTTAAAATAAGAAAACAAATTTTTTGAAGAAGGAATAATGAAATTAGAAATTATAATAAAGGGGATATTCCTGAAAAACATTTTGAAGATTTAATGTAAAATTATAAATAAGCTTGCTAATGAAACAATTTTAATTGAATCAAATTTTAGTAGATCAAATATAACTACTAGAAGAGCTATTAAATGGGAAGAAATTAAATTTCTGGATAATTGGATAATGGAGAAAGCTGCTCCAAAATTTCCTAATATTCAAACCTTACCTACTGATATTGAACAAACACCTAAGGGAGAAGTTATAATACAGTTTAATAATAACAGATCTAGTTCATTACCTAGAATTGGGTATGAATCTAGGCCAGGATCTAGTAAATCTACATATTCATTTGTTTCTCCTGTTGATTATATAGTTGGAACCCCTTCTAGAGCATCCACCTCTAGAATAGGAGAATTAAAAAAGGATGAATTGAATAAAATACCGTCAAGATTTTTGACTTCCAATTTGACTTCAGAAAATCAAAATGAATAGTTTGATAATATAAGAGTCCATAGAGATAATTTTGTTAGGGCTTACAATGAAACAAAATTGGATAATATAGATCCAACTCCTCTTGAAATGGAGTTTAATATTTAAAATTGTTTTTATGGATTTAAAACCAAAAATTGATTTTAGTCCAGGATCACTGGCAATACATTTGATTAAAATAGAGTTCAATTTGAAACTTTTGAATCTAATGAAATTAAAACTTTTCAAGAAGAATTTTATAAATTCTTATTAGAAAAAAATGAAATAATCCCATTTGTTTCATGGTTTATTTTACCTTTGTGGAACAACATCTTTAAGTGTTAGAAAGAGATTATACACTTTAAAATGGAAATGTTGTTAAAGTCTATTTTTCCTCCTCAATCGGCTTTTGATATTATAAAAAATCAAGATAAAAGATCTTATCTAGCTTTTAACAAAATGATTGAGAAAAATATTATGGTTGTTAATGCACAACATGTTAATGAGTTAATAAAACAACAACATTATTCAAATCTTTATTTAGTAATATTAGGAGAACAATTAAATCTAACTAGCTAATATTTTGTCTAAAGTTGAACAAATAAAACATGATGAGCAAACTTTGGAAGTTCGAATTCCAGAATCTGTTGCTACACCAAGTGTTCAACCTCCACCTGAAATTGGAGATTTTAAGTTAAAATCAATGACTGATTTTGAAAAATTCTTGATCAAACATTTAGTAGTTTAAATCTTAACACTATTGAATTTGAAAATCAAATACAACAATCACAGGATTATAATCAAACTATTCAAGATGAAATTAATAAAATAGGAAGATATTCTAGTCAATATGCTGATAAACCAAATCACAGACTGTATTATTATCCGAGGCCTACGCATCAAGATGTGTTATATGAGGAACAAGAATTTGTTTCTAATACTAGTTATAGCGGTAAACAAATCTATGAATGGAATATAGATGGATTTGCTGAAAGGCAAATTTATAATATGATTCATAGAATGTTAATGTATAGTACCATTTGTAAAACCAATGGAAATAGTGATAAGGCTATTGCAAAAATGATTATAGCAGGATTCACTGGTCAATTTAAAAGTGGATGGGATAATTATCTTGACCAAGAGCTAAGAAATGAAATTCTTGATATAGCTAAAGTTGAAAATGATCAAAATGTTGAAAATGATGTCTACACGCTGGTTATAAATATTATAGAACATTTCACTGATAGATGGTCTGACAATAGTGATAATATCAAGACATTATTACAGAATTTGAGATGTCCTAAACTTACATCTTTTAGATGGTATAAAGATGTATTTTTGAGTCGAGTCATGGAACTCTCTGAGAGTAATTCCTCTCATAGGAAATCTAAGTTTATAGATTGATTGGCTCCCCTTTTTGCTGAAAGAGTTAGAAATACTCTTAGAAAAGGGCAACTAAATATTGTCTATGAAGATTACACTTATGGTAAATTAATTAGCGCATGTGTCCAAGAAGGTTTATCTTTGTGTAATGAAATAATATTAAACCAACAAATTAAAAAACATCACCTTAATGAAAAAAGACAATTTGGAGAGTTTTGTGGTCAATTTGGAATGAATTTACCAAATCCTAATTCTATTAAACATCATAAGGGAAAAAATAAGAATATTAAAACTTTTAAAAAGAAAAAATATTCTGCTAATCAAAAACAAAAACGTTTTGAAAAGAAAGAAAGAAAGAAGAAAGTCTGAATGGAAATGTAATAAAAAGAAGTTTAAACAGTCAAATGTTTGTTTTAAATGTGGTAAAGTTGGCCATTATTATCAAAATTGTAAAACGAAGCAAAAGATTAATAGTCTTAATATTGACAATGATTTAAAAACAGCTTTGTCAAAACTTTTATGAAATTCAGATGCATAAAATTATGAGTCAGAAAGTGAGAGTAATTCCTCCTCTTCTAAAAATTCTGAAATTATGAAAGTTTTACATAATGAAAATTATTATTCCAGTTCTGATTCTAAAATTGAAAATATTTGTCGTCATAATTGTCAAGATGGAAAACCTTGTTTAAAACAAGATGCTAATGATGAATTTTATCAAATAATTTCTCAATTTAAAGATTTTGAGATAAATATGTTAAAACAAAACCATTTGCTAGGTTTATTAAAATATTCAAAAAGATTTAGATGTTAAAAATTATATTTTAGAACGTATAATTGGGGAATCTAGTAATACGAATAATTTGCATAAAAATCCAATTTATAAAAATACAGAACCTTATACCATGGCTGAGGTTCAAAAGATATTATAACATAAACAACATGTTGAAACACCTACTACAATTCAAGATCTTGTTGAAGAAGTTGATAATTTAAAAAATGAAATAATTTGTTTAAAAATAGAAAACTATTCTTTTGAAAAAAGAATTTCTCAACTTGAAACATTGTCACAAGGAAAAGAAATTATGAATAGTTCTCATTTTGAAAATATTCAATTTACAGAATAAGAAAATTTATTGTGTACACTTGAAATGGTAACTTCTCAAAAGTGGTAAATAAAAATTACTCTTTTTATTGATAATAACTTTGTAAAAGATTTAACTGCTCTTGTTGATAGTGGTACAGATTTAAATTGTATACAAGAAGGAATAATTTCTACCAGGTATTTTCATAAAACTACTCATACTTTAAGTTCTGCTAATGGTCAAAAGATGCAGATTAATTATAAATTACCAAAATTTTGTATTTGTAAAGATAAAATTTGTATACCAACTAATTTTTTGTTAGTTAATTAAAAACATTACGAATCAAGTTATACTTGGTACACCTTTTTTAAAGAAAAGATTTCCTGTAAAACATGTTGATGAAAAAGGATTTATTGGAGCATTTCAAAGCAATGAAATAAAATTTTAGTTTATAATTGAACCTTTTACAAGAATTTTGAATGAAATAAAAGATTTAATTCTTGCCAAAAATAAATATTTAAATTTTATTAAAATAGAAATTAACTTATTAAATATTGATGAAAAATTGGAAAATCCCAAGTTACAAGAAAAAATTAAAATATTGTATCTCTTCCCTATGAAGAAGATTTTGACGAAAAGAAAATTCCTACTAAAGCTCGACCTTGTTAAATGAATTCGGAATATTTGGAACTTTGTAAAAAGGAAATAGCCTTCTTAATACAAAAAGGCTTAATAAAACATTCAAAATCACCATGGTCCTGTACAGGGTTTTATGTTAATAAACATGTTGAGCAGGAACGTGGCGTTCCCAGGTTAGTAATAAATTACAAACCTTTAAATAAAGTTTTAAAGTGCATAATATATCCAATCCCCAATAAAAAAAGATTTAGTGGATAGATTATATAATGCTAATATATTTTCCAAATTTGATTTAAAATTAGGATATTGGCAAATACAAATTCATGAAAAAGATAGGTATAAAACAATATTTAATGTTCCTATTGGTCAATTTGACTGGAACGTTATGCCTTTGGATTAAAAAATGCACCTTCAGAATTTCTAAACATTATGAATGATATATTTATTCCTTATAGTGACTTTATGATTGTTTATATTGATGATATCCTAATATTTTCAAAAAATATTGAAATCCATTTTAAAGATTTGGATATTTTGAGAAAAATCATATTTTAAAGTGGTTTAGTAATTTCTAGACCAAAGATGTCCCTTTTTCTAAACTAAAATAAGATTTTTGGGTCATAACATTGAAAAAGGAAAAATTATTCCTATAAATAGGAGTATTGAATTTGTATCAAAATTTCCTGATAAAATAACTAATAAAACTCAATTACAAAGATTTTTAGGAAGTTTAAATTATATTTCTCCATATTTTAAAAATCTTGCCCAGGATACTGCTATTCTTTATGACAGATTAAAAAATATTCCAAAACCATGGAATGAAATTCATACTCAAGCACTTAAGCTAATAAACCAAAAGGTTAGTAATCTTCCTTGTTTAATGATAGCTAATCCAGAATTGGATAAATCATAGAAACCATGATATGTTACCTTATTATAAAAAAGTTGTTAAAAGAACAATAATATAAATAACATGTTTGTTTTTGCAGATCATGAATCATATGCATCTTATGGTTCGTGTTGCTTATAATTATAGAAGAATTATTTTTAACTCATTTATTGGTATCCCTAAGATGATCCATTTTTCCAGACGTATTGATAAAAAAATTGTCTCTGGAGTATATGAAAAATAATGTCGATCATGATGAAAATGCTTTGACAGAAATTAAAAAGATGCTTTGTTATTACAAAGAGTTAAAGCTGAAATTAATAAAGTTATCGCTTAAATGATTATACAGGACATGATTCCATGAGGAAGAGGCCACTATCCTCGTAATCAAGGAAGGGCAAGATATCTAGTAAACTAGATGGGTAATAAAAAATTTTATAATGAAAACCTAAGTGCAGGTAGTTCTGCATCAATATCCTAGGATAATGCCCAGGATATGCATAAAGAATTCATGGAATTCTTGGCACAAAAGAAATTAAGTGAAAAAAAGTCATGAAAAAGGTGAAGGAAGTCAAACTCCTTCTTATGCAGATGTTGCTGTTGAGGTTGGGCAAGAGGAATCTCTGCCATTTGTTCACAGTTCTCATATAGAAAGAATTATAATACTTGATAATAAAGACTTGGAACTGTTTAAAGACCCATGGGAGTTAAGTACATGGTATTTGGACATAGCATCATATGCTGGTGGGGTTTACAAGTCAGGAATAATATATGAGCAGATCTTAGATAAAACCAAGAGCTGTGAGTTTAAACACTTTTACCCTTAAGGTACGAAAAGTTATTATAATTTTACCAAAGTGATAATTAAAAGGATAATCACTACAGAGGAATGGGGGCTCAGTACTTTGAAGGACAGGTGAGTGTATAGTCCTGAATTAAAAGCTCAAATTAAATTCTATTTTTGAGACTACATGGATGCTTTTAATGAAACACTTCTTTATGAAAATCATAAGACAAAACATACTTGGTGGTTTAAAATATGTCCTGAATGGGTATAAACACACCATTCCTAACTGGTTTATCCAGTGGTGGGTAACATTTCATCCCTCAATTAAAATTCTCCCGGAGCCATTTAAAGGATTTTACTCTGAATGGGTAAATATCTCTCCAAAGTCCAAACCTGATCAAAGCTATGAATGATTATTGTTGGGTGGAAGGAATTGCTTCAGTCCATTGTTTCATAGAATTTTATATCCCTTGGATTTGGTGTTGGGAACCACAAAATTGGCTATATGTTACAGAATATCCCCTGTGTAATTCGTGTTTTCTTCACATCTTTTTGGAAGGAAATGATTTTAATGAAAAAAGATGGAACCTTTGAAAGTCATGATACCATTGACCTAATTAAATCCAAAATTGAAGATTATGAAAAACATATGGATGAAAGACTGCCTTATGGTGATCACAGTGCTTTTCACCATATTTGTCGCAAGCTTGACATGAAAAAGGGGAAAATGTATATAAAAAAATAATACATAATAAATTCCTAAATTGAAGAAATGAGGAATGATATGAAAAAGAATTTTGGGGTTGATTTACACAGATATTTCTATGTCTACTTCATCAAAGGAAGGAGAAGTCCTTGCAGGTGAATCTCAAGATCCTTATGAAGATGAAGATGAAATTTCAATTGATGAAATTGTTGATAAAATAAAAAGTAAAGCAGAAGGGAAAAAACCCACGAAGTAATTTGAAGATCTGATGTTTCCATCAAATTGTTGAAGAATGACACATGGGATGATGTCAAGAAGATAATAATTGTTTGCTGGTGCAAGTGCTGACGATTGAAGACTCATAATGGAATTACTATGCTCATAATGGAGTCACTATACAAGATGCTGAAAGGGACGTTCTAGGCAATAATTGCTTCGGATTTGAAAAATCCTTCGTAAATTTTTGGCATCCGTAGGTAGATTCTTCCTTTTATAAAAGGAAGCATTTTGTTTAGTTTTAGATATAGCCTTTGTTTTCTCACTCTTACTACTTTTTCTCGTAATCTTTCCTTTCAAGTTTCCATTCCTCCCTTTTTAATTATATTAGTTGTGCAATAATAATTAGTTTTATGATCTTGTGGTTAGTATTCTGACTCTCTCTTTTATTTATTGCTTTTATTTAATTTTACACTTTGCTAGCCTGTAATTTCAGGCTAAGGTGTTCATGTGTTGAACAATGTTGAAACTAGATTTTAGAAGATAATATGGTGATATATTCTTCTTGCATCGATCCTTAAAGAATGATTTAGTCAAGGTTAGAAATTTAGCCTACTCTTGAACTTAAGGTTATAAGTTTTTAAACCAGTTTTGTATCTAAGTTTGAAGAACCCTGTTTGTGCCCAATCTTTGCCATGGAAGGTGTTTCGGAGCTGTCTTTGGGTTGTATGGAATTGGATACCAATGAGAGGTTTAATAATTTTGTAAAATTTTTGAAATTCCCTTGAGCTTTCAGCAACAGGTCTATGTTTTTGTAAAACTTTCTTTTTGAAAATCCTTAGGGCTAACTTGTTCTTCTTTAAGGGATCTTGTAACTTAGGATTTTCCAATTTTTCATCAATATTTAATAAGTTGATTTCTGTTTTAATAAAATTTAAATGTTTGTTTTTGGCAAATATTGCTATAGTTAGCAATATATCATTTTTTATTTTATAAGATCATTTTTTAACAAAATAATTTATGATTTTTTTAACAAAATAATGTATGGTTTTCATACATATACTAAATTATTTATCTACCTTATTTAATTTTATTTTTTTCGTAAGGAATATTTTTTTAATCGATTACTTTGATCTTAAAACCTCATTTTTTTAAGTTGTTATCAAGTTGGATTTTTTTATCGATTTTTGGATTTTTAATTGAATTTAGACTTCAAAGAAATGAATATAAATTTGATAGGATTTGACTCAAACTCGAATATAAAAAATGCTAATCGGATTCAAATTTTCCAAATTTGATCCGAATATGACTAGTAAAAGACCTGCATAAATCCATTCTTAATAGATTAAAAGAATTAAAGCGGGTCTACTTGGTGTTGGACCTCTTTTATTCTTTTATTCATGTGTACATATTGGATTTGATGTTGGAGCCCACTATATCTCTATACTATATATATTAAGTGAGAACTCACTTTACTTTTTTTTAGTGTGTGTAATTTTGAACTACTTAAATTATCCCTACTAGAATAATCGTAAGTATGAATTCTTTAGATATTATTCTCTTTCTCATTTGTCAATCGTACTTTTAATTTTCCTTCCCTATTAAGTTTACTCTCTCATTTCTCAAATCTCCTTTTCTAGAAGTTTCTTTTATTTCCCTTTCTATTTATTTTTTTAATCATAAAATTTATTCTTTAATTTTGGCTTTTTATATATCATAAATTTAGTCAACATATTAAACATAGTCGAAAAGAAGGTGTAGATAATAAAAAATCGCTAATATACACACACACATTTTTACATAATCAATAAAAACTTTATTTTAAATTTAATTATTTCATTAGATTACAATTTATTTTTATTTTGTATACACATCCAATGTGCTTAATATATTAGAATGGATTATTTATTTTTGTGAGTGGTAGGCCAATATTCATATCATTTTTAGTCAAACCTCAACCCATTTTTATTTAAAATGGCTATAATAAATGCACAACCTATTTTTTCGCGTGGGAACTTTGCTAAACTCTCAATACTAGAAAATTGCAGTTTAATATTTTAATGGCAGATTTATCAAATTTGTTTTTCAACAACGGATTCGGTAATGGCTTTTTACCGTAATTTTTTTATTAACGGATAATTTTACCATCACTTTTTGATGGATTTAGAGGCATTATTACGAGGTATTTGAAACTTATAAGATGTTAGATCTTATTTTAAAAATATGTCATTAAAGTATTCGAATAATAAGTGAAGTGTTATATAGTTTGTAAGATGTTAGTGATGACAATATTATAATTAATTTAGTTGTAAATAAAAGATATATGTAGATCGTAAAAAATAATTAAGCACCTCCATACTTTTCTAAAAGGAGCTTATAAGTTCCCAAACATCTTATTTTTGGAGTTGATAAGTGCTCAAACATCTTGTAAAATGTTTTGAGAAGTTTATAAGTTTAGCCAAGCACCCCCTAAACCTTGGTAATGCTCCGTGTGGTAGATAATTGCACCAACAAATCTTGCAATAAAAATCGTCATCCTTAAATTTCCCAAACTTCACATATGATCTGGTTACAGAAAATTCCGGCTCTGATTTTCTAATTTTGAGAGAAAATTAAGGCTAGCGAAATTGCCTTTATGGTGATGCATCGCCATAGACTTGAATTATTGTGAGTTAGAGATGGAATTTTTGTAACGACCCGGTAAAATCCTTTATTTAAATATTTTATATTATAAATTGGGTGTCCATTACTTTTATGAATAATTTTCTTTTAGAACTATTTTGTGAAGTATTGTTTTACAGAAATTATTCTTCAAAAGTATTATTTTTTTTTATTTGCAAACAAATGAGCATTTACTACATAAATTTTTAGCACATATTATAAAATCCAAATATTTTTAAAATTTTATCCATTTAATCTTTCTAAACTCCCAGAATTTATTTAATAAATTATTTTCAACTTTTACCTATTTACCGAGAAATTTTAGTAGTTTTCAAAAAATATTGTCTTTAAGTTCTTAATTTGAAATCTAATTTTTAAAATGCTTAATTATTATCAAAAAATGAAAATAATAATATAAATAAATGTTTTAGATTTTATTTGACTTACAAAAATTAATTTTCAAATTTTTAGAATTTTATTCCTATTTTTGGGCAATTTTCGAAAAATGGGCAAAACAAGGGATATTTTCGTCTTTTCACTTCTCCAACCCCCAAATTTCGGTTTTGCTGAGAAATAAACAATAAAAATACTTAATAAATAATATTTTTCAGATTTTATAGGTTTTTATTTGATCTTACTTGATTTTATTCTATATTTTATTAAAATATCTCTACTAATACACTCTTGAACCCTCATATACATATATAAATATATATTAGTGGTAATATACATAGCTACATATACACACACACACATACCCACATACATATACATGGTGGTTAGTAAAGTGAGGTGTATGTATAGAAAACCATGTATAAATTGTGAGGAAGAGGTATTTAGATGAATATAATATTTAGATATTTGTGTCTAATATCTTGCAAGATCATTACACAAGACCATACACACCCACAGTCCTCATTTTTCAGCCATTTTTCAGCCATTTTTCAGCCATTTTGCAGCCCCAAAACCGTGCCCCTTGCTGCCACCCTCACTCCCTCTCTCATTTTTCCTCCAAACACTTCACTCTCTCCAAATCAATACACTACTTGGAAGAACCCAAGGTAGGAACACTTCTTTATGCCTTAAGTAGAGGTTTTCTTCTTCTTTCTTGTGAAGAATAGGCAAGCTTCCATACTTTTGTGCCCAAGCAATGTAAAAGATCAAGCTTGAATGGCCTAGAGTGAGCTTTTGCCAAACATGCCTCCAAGTTGAGGATTTTAGTTATTTTGCAATCTTCATGTTACTTTAAAGCCTTATGGTTAAATTTTCATATTACAACTCTTGTTGGGAGGAAGTTGAAGAGTGGTTAGACTTGTGAGCATGATCTTGAAGATATTATGTGATTAATATGCTTTATTTGAAGCAATATGTGATTATTATGCTTTATTGAAAATATTATGTGACTAATATGCTTTATTTGAAGCAATATGTGATTATTATGCTTTATTGGAAATATTATGTGACTAATATGCTTTATGTGAAGTAATATGTGATTATTATGCTTTATGCTTTACGCTTTATTGGAAGTATTATGTGAGTTTATGCTTTATTTGAAGTATTGTGAAACCTTTATGCTTTAGTTGAGGTATTAGGAGATTATTCTATATTGTTCTTGAAAGAGTTAGTAAAGAAAGCTCCACATAACTATTATTTGATAAGTAAAACTTTTACTATAAATTTATACTATAGATTTATGCCTATTTTAGTACTTTAAATATTTAGAAAGTTTCATAAAACTTATTCATGTAAATTTATATATATCTATATGTTACGTATATATATATATATAAATATTTAAAGTGTTATTATATATTCATTTAACTAATTTCATTATATGTTAATTATATATGTTTATGTACGTATATGTATATATATATATACTTATTATAGACTACTTTTATATAGATATATATATATATATATGTTACGTATATGTATATATATACTTATATTCATTTTATTAGTTTTATATGTATATGTAGATAATTCTTATCATATCTATATATATAATTATCGATATTTTATATAGGTATGTATGTATCATAACTATGTATTTATATATTTATACTAGTTATCTTGTAATCTATATATTTATGTATATTTATACTAGTTATATTTTAATCTTTATATTTATATTTTGTCTATTTACATATTTTGCTACTATCTATTTACATATTTAATATTTCTAAGTATGCTTAACAAGCAAACATAAAGCTTTCATTTACAAGTGTAGAGCTTACTTTACTAAACTATAATATAAATGTCCAAAGATTATGTGCATTTGTGAACAAATTGCAATTGTGTGAATGGGCTCATATATGTTGGAATAGTCTGGGGGGTGTTCCGCCGAGACATACTATTGAGTAGCCGGAAGAGTTCACACCCCTTCCATCTCCTAATCCCCCCTTGGGTAGAGGGAGGGATCTACTCAAGAGAGAGGGTCGTAGGACAATATTAGGCATATGCCCGGGATACGACCATTAGAAGATAAGGCTGGCGGGAGAAATGTGCTGGTTGTTATTTCGGTCGGGGTAGTTATAAGGGTCATTGTCAAGTGACAAAAGGTAGAAAGTGTGAAATTATGTCCATGCTATGTGTAACTAATGTGCACTTGACACCCGAGCACCTTATGTGCATAAAGAAATGTTTCTACTCAACGTATGTTGATTCCGTGTTACATAATGATTTAGATGCTTCCGAAGCTAGCTTTTATGACGATGAGGAGGAGGAACCTTTTGAAGCGTTTTACTAGGAAGGAAGCTATAGGATTTCCGTACCTATATTTGGTGGTTTTTGCTTTTGCTATGTACATATAATAGAATTTGCAAGTCGATACTCTCCTTTATTGATGTACCCTTATGTTATGTAATTAATAATGTACGCATGTATGTAGCCACTAATGATAATAATAATCATAATAATAACAATAGTACTACTACTAATAATATAATAATATAATAATAATAAAGGGATTTCGAGGTCGTCACAGGTGGTATCAGAGCTTGGGTTTACGCCTAAGCTGTGCTGGGTAAGGATCCTCGGCGTAAGATTTGGGAATAGAAAGAAGATATGCTTGATCCGAGAAGGTTAATTAGGGATGAATTTCCCTGGGTTGTGTTTGACATGCGGGTGCCGAGTGTGGCTGGGCAGCCGACCAGTGCATACTTTGCTCCTCTAAATGACAAATACTTGACTAATTTGAG
This sequence comes from Petrea volubilis, assembly GCA_026212405.1. NCBI lineage: Eukaryota > Viridiplantae > Streptophyta > Magnoliopsida > Lamiales > Verbenaceae > Petrea > Petrea volubilis. The sequence goes on along the minus strand of CM047871.1, from coordinate 13,736,878 downwards.
TATAAGGCAAATTTTTTTAGGTAATAGTTGTAAATGATTACTTGTGGAATTATGTGACTTAAGTTCTACGTTTGTAAAATCCACCTCTTGAACCTATAGAAACCAACTCGAGAGTCACCACGGGTATATGTGAATGTTGCTAAGACCTCTAGTGCATGTAATGGATTTTATATTAGGTTGAATTATATTTTGCAAAAAATGTATCTTTTGGTAAAAAATTAGTACTGAAATAGGGACCTTGGGAATTGAAAAAGGTAAAAGCTATGTACCTTGTTGAAATTAAGAAAAGAAAAATTTGGAAGCAGGCAAATTATTGTAAATAAGTTTTACTTTACCATCACAAGTGGAGACAACCTCTACAACTTGGCGTTCAGTGTATTTACTTATTATCACCCAGCCATAGTTGTTCGTTATATATATATATATATATATATATATATATATATATATTCCTCTAACTCTTTAAATGATGACATCGCTCTTGATATATATGATGAGATCAACTTGTTGAATTTAATGTTTCATGAACTATCATGAGATATTACCAAATTACAAATTAAATTAAATTCTTGATTTTTGAAAATTACCTAAATAATCCTGAGATATGCATACTCAATTGCAATGCTAATGGAAATGTGAGAAAGACAAAAATGCCCTCAAATCTTTTACTATTGAAAAAAGGGTAAATTACAATAAACTACTTCAAGGTATGATAAAATTACAAATTTAACCCTAAATTTTAGAAAATTACCTACATAATCCTAGGGTTTACACACTAAAATGTAATGATTAAGGGAATTTGATAAAGACAAAATCCCTCAAATCTTTTATAATGCATGGTTTTTTATTTTGTTTTAAATCAAGAATGTTGTTATTTGGTGGTTTAGGTTTTTCATATAACGTTTGCATACCCCAAGGATACCTAGGTAATTTCCAAAAAATTGAAGGTTTTATTTGTAATTTAGCCATACCATAGGATAATTGAGTGTAATTATCCCTTTTAAGAAAACCTTTTGAGATAAATGTAGTAATAAATGCAAAAAAATCAAGATATCATATTGAATTAATCTAGAGATGCATGATTGATTAAGAAAAACAAAATCATCATGTCACGAACCCACATACGTAGGCTAATCATGTATTTATACTACTAAATACAACAGAAGGCAATAAAACCGAAAGAGAAATAAATGAACAAGTAACACAATAACTCAACAACTAATTTTGAATCATTCTTCAACACTTCCCATTGATTCAAACTTTCTAACACCGAAGAGTGATCGAAAATGCTCAAACTTCACTTGAGGGGGAAACTTTGTAAAAATACCGCTATTTGCTTCTTTGTGCTACACCACTTCAAAGTAATTAACTCTTTTGTGACAAGCTCCCAAATGAAGTCCGTTCGGATGTCGGTGTGCTTTGATGTTCCACGCAAAATTGGGTCCTTGGTGAAGATAGGCAAGTATTTTTCTTAGCCTGCTTGACAAGATGAAGATGTTGTAACATACTTTTCGAAGACCAAAAGTAGGTAGTTGTCAACATGGTTCGCCGGAACAGTCGCACGTGGGAAACGGAATGGAGGTCATTGTTTTAGTTCCATTGCAATGTTGTGGACCTGTTGCGGCCGTCCGCACAATTTAAATTTAATATGTATAAACATATAAAGAATTTCTAAAAAAAATATTAGAATTATATACACAACATAATGATTTAAAAATTGATAAATAAAAATGACATTAGTTACTAATATCATGAAGAATTACGAAGGAGTACAAAATCATTTTGGGTTTCACGGGTTAGAATATTAAAATACTAAAACGTTAACACTATAGGCATATACTAAAACATATAAACTAAGAATATAAGAATATTATAGAAGGCAATATTATTAAACTATTTTAACTTGCTATAAATTATGTTAATTGCTTTAGTCTTACAGAATTTTATATTTTGAAAAATAAAAAAATAATTTTAAATTAATTTCAAATTTAAATAAAATATTAAAACCTAGATCACATAGTTCTTCTATAATGCTCATCGCACTATCGTACAAAGCTTGACTTGGCGAACTAGGTGCCGGAGTGCCGCACTAAGACGCATTAAGAAAACTTAATTCGCACACTAAAAAATCTCAATCCGCACTTTTTTATTTTTTAATTCTGGACTTATTATTTCATAAGTCTGAGACTATATATTTTTAAATCACGAATTAGTGTTCACTAATTCTCAATTGAGTGCGGTAAAGCACCTTAACTCTCATGTTTTAGTGCTCCAATCATCAAAAAAAAAATAGGAAAGAAAAAGGAATTCCTTATTTAAATAATCCCAAATCCAACATCTCTTAATAATACCCAATAAAAGTCAAAACCCATTAAGAAAAGGGGAAGCCTAGTAGTCAGCTAAGTGAAATAGACAACAAAAAAACCCTTCATACGTCTCTCTCTCTCTCTCTCTCTCTCTCTCTCTCTCTTTCTCTCTCTCGCAATTCTGATAGGGTGGAGAAGATGATCAGAACAGGAGAAGAATTCATCCACTTTGTACGTCTCTCTCTTTCTCTCACAATTCTTGTCTATTTGTCATTTTGCCTTTGTTCGAAGCAATGAAAATTTGTTGCCTAATTGAGAATTCATCCATAGTGTTCGAACAAACAAATTAAATGTTGATCGGGTTGAGTCATTGGTGTTTGTGCATTACAACAATTGAATCATAACAAGGTATGAGCAAGACTATGAGAAGTAATACATACGGAGAATTTCTTGAAGATGATTTGGAAGCTCTTGAAGATCAAGAATTGGATGCTCTTTAAACAAGCTAAATATTAATTGGAATATTGATGTTTATTTGTTGAATAGAAGTTTGCTACTATTCTTTTCTGTAGCCTTTTGAAGAAATCAATGAATACCTTATTTTTGTAGAGGTAGCTTTTGGGACTATCGTGTTTGGCTAAGCTTATAAGCTCTTCAAAATATCTTATAAGATGTTTGAGAGCTTATAAGCTCCTAAAATTTGTTTAGTAATTTTTTAAATAGAGGAACTTATAAGCTTCAAAAATAAACTATTAGGAGCTTATAAGCTCCAAAAAAAAAGTAAGTTTTTCCCAACCGTTTTTGAAACAGCTTATAAGTTGTCTAACATCAAAACATGAAATGACATAAATATCTTTATTTTTTTCGAATGTAACATTCCTACTATCTCCCAAAAATATTTATTTACATAAATTAATTTTACATTATTATTTTTTATTATGAGTAGATTTAAAATAAAATATTAGTTCTCATTTTTACCAAATAGAATCACAACTTATAAGCTCAAAAAACATCTTATAAGCTATAAGATCTTATTTTATCCACACAATTTGACAACTTATTGTTGAAATAAGACGTACAAGTTTATAAGCTCTAAAAATATCTTATAAACTATACGAGCTTATAAGCTCTTTAAAATAAGCTTAGCCAAACACCCTCTAAGAAAATGTACAGTGAAATACTAATTCTTTTGCCTATGAATGTACAAGTGGGTCAAAGAATACTTACCATGGGACTTTTGTTAGGTAGGAGAATGGATCAAAGAATGTAATTATCTTTTAAATGTTGCTTATTCAAATGTAGTATATATATTGATCATAATTATATTTTTTTATGGGATATTAATTATTTTGTACATGATATAAAATTATTTCAATTTTTTTAATAGACGCTTTAAGGCATTTCCACACTCAAATTTTTTTAATTTTGACGTTGTCACGCATTCACACTCGCACACGCTTTATGTGATCTAGATTAAAACTACTTATCAATTTAAATTAATCACCATAAGTTTAATTAAAAAGTTAAAATATTAAATCCTATATACTTTGGCAGTGTTTTGTGCACAATATTTAAAATAAAGGCAGTAGAGAATTAATTAGATAATATATAATTTTCAATAATTTTAAATTTATAATTACGAGCTTAAAATAAGAACAAAGTTTAATATTATTAAATAATTTATTTAAATTACATCTTCATTTTTATTAAGAAAACTTAGTAAAGAGTTATAATAAGAGGAAAAAGCTCATGGTCATTCCTGTTCATCTCACCCTATCTATACCCACTACCCTAGGCCGAAATTCGTAAATCCATTTTTTCGCACATCAGTTCTTAACTCTCCATCTTCCCAGTTTAACTCTCATCTCTCGATGCCAAATTTGGTAAAAAGTATGACCCACAAATTTTACTTCAAGAAGGCAAAGTTGAAAGAGCCATGCAAAAATTAGATCTAGAGATAGTAAAGTAAAATTTGAGAATGGACAATGCTTTAATCACCGTTCCGGTCTGTAGTTTCGGTCATTCTGTTGCCATGACAGATCCATATAATGCCGAAATGCCCATTATAATGTCGAGATGCCTCAATCCGTCACAAACATCAGAATAGCAGAATAGTGGTCGCCATTCCAATTCCGTTCCGGCCATTATCACAGCATTCCGGCAAACTATGATTGTCAATGTGCTGCTACGGATCTTGTTTTTAAACTCCAAATGATAGCTCTTGACTCGAAGCAAGAAACGTTACTAGGGATGCTCTTTCTATCATCTAACGATCCTACTCAATCATTATCAGGGAAACCAAATAAATTGAAGTTAGGTGTGAATATAGCATATCCCAAAAATCTTGTAGTTCCAGCAACGCAGCGCAAAATCCTCTTAGCTACGCCAAAATGATTCTTTTAAGGACTATGCATAAACCTTGAGAAGACCCCAATAGAGAAATAAATATCAGGACTAGCTAAAAATTAAATATGCTCGCTTTGCACTATCACTAAACTGTAGCTTTTCATCAACATTGATCGAAGTATCAACTCTCTTGCAATTATAAAAACCTTTTGAAAAGATAATTCTTCAAAAAATAGCTTTAAAATATCAAAAGACATCGGATATTCACATGGGTGGTTTATTTGGATATATGTATAAAATTGCAACCAACAGTTTTAAGCAAACACATGAGATATGCCAAGAGCAAACAAACGAACATGAAATACAGAAAAATAATGAATAAGTTAGAATATTTATCATATTAGCAGCTGTAATGAAATGAATGAATCACCGGCATGCACCAATTTGCCTTAAAGAAATATTTGGCCCACTAACCGGTGCGATGGGACAACTATAATCCTTTCAAGATATATAAGACAATTCAGAGATGTATACTCGTTCTTCAAGCTGCACGGCTGCTTTAGAATCTCACTTGAAAGCTAATCAACTCTTTAAAAGGTGTATACTAACTTTATTGTATACCACTCAATCCAAGTTTAGGTATGAATTACTAGACTTGAACTCAAGTACACTATAACAAAAGTACCAAACTAATATTCAATCTCACAAATCAAAGTATGTTTGTTGTGTCGCACTTCTACAAGACATGACCATGCTACTCATAGGGAAGAAGAGAGGCAACCCATAGATGACAGATATTAAGTCTGAAATCAAAACTACCATAACAACAAGTAACATTTCAGACAGATAAGTCTGAACATGTAACATCAAGTAACAATAGTTTCTCAACATTTAGTACCGCTCACTAATGCTCTGTAACAGTTGATTTAAGTTTGAATTTGAAATTCTAGCATTATTCCAAGGCTTGTTTAGTAAAAGGTGAGATCGGCATCGAGACAATTTACCCTAATGCCGGCACCCATACGTCGTGGCCGAAGCCAGGCGAGGTTGGGACGGGTGGACGGCAGCGACGTCGCGCACTTGTGGCACTTCTAGTTTGCAGTAATTAGTTAATTAGTTTACATTTTATCAACACTTAACCCAATACATACAGGAACTATCAATTTTAAATCTCCCATTTGGGTTATTGACAAGTGTCCTTTAACACATTACACAAGATTTAACAAGGCTTTATTTATGGATTTTGGCAAAAATGGCTCCATCCCAAAATAAACACTTATAAGTGTTTACAATAATGCCCATTTCCAACAAACCCACACAAATTCATACTACAATGTCCGTTAGTATACTCGTAATATGCATTCAATAATGACACCTTCTGGTTTAAACCATTATCTAGTTGTCCAACTTATGTCATCACAGGAAAAAATGGACATATGCATTGAATTTGGACCTTGAATGTGACAACATCTACTGGTAACAACATATCACATAGAATTTAGCGATCTTCAAGGTCGACATGTTAAAGGTTATGCATCCCGATAGCGTGTCATGAATATTTTCCAAGGAGTAACTCAACTCCTCTAATCGCAACCACACAATAGTATTTATTAGTTGGGCACCTCCAAAGATGTATTGATAACATATCATCTCAAAGACCTTGATCCCATTCAGAGTAGAACTCTTACTTTACTTGCAATTTATAGCACTTGCCAAGTATACTAGAGGATAGACCTTAGGTACAAAGTACCAATCAAGAATTAAGTGCTAAATCATACACCCAACAACTTGTTTATACCATATTGATCCTTCATTGTGGAATCTCCACTCGGTAAGTTGGGTTTCTACTGTTGTTATAAACTCAATGGGTTATAAGTCCCATCCTCATCTTGAACTTTTGCAATGAGGAGAACTCAAGTCCTTTTGTTAAAGCATCTACCACATTGTGTACGACAAAACAAAATCAATAGTCATAATTCTTTCGAAAACCAAATCCCTTATATATATGGTCTAATTTGGATGTGTCTCTTTCTCTTTTTGATTATACTTGGAACTTCTTATTTTTGCAATAGTGATTTGGTTATCAAAATGCATGGCAATGATTGGAACAAGTTTACCAACCATGGGCAATCCAAGCAATAACCCATGCAGCCTTTCAACCTCAATTTTAGTTGTATCTAAAGCACAAAACTTAGCCTAAAAAGTAGATTGAGTTATCAAAGTCTATTTTGCAGACTTCCAAGAGACTGCATCTCCACCGAAGGTAAATTACATACCCTATACATCAATCACTCCTAGAGTTTTGGGGAATCCAGCATGTATCACTAAATCCCTCATGTACTTCTATGAATTTACCATAATGTAATGCAAGGGAACTGGTACCATTAAGATATCTCATTACCGTATCCAAAACCACCTAATGAGTATGGCCAGGACAAGTTGTATATCTAGGTAACTTAGAGACCGCAAATGAAATATCTACTCTCGTGCCATTAGCTAAATATTCAAACTTTCAATAACTTAATAGTACATTAATTGAGACATTGGTACACCAAGATTTATTCTTGAAAAGAGTCACCGAAGGATCACATGGTGTTTTCACGATTCCACTGTTAGTATAACCAAACTTCTAAATTACCTTCTCAACATAATGAAATTGAGAAATCGTTATCCTCATTTGATTGAATCAACTTGAGTCCAAGAATCACACTAGCTTCACCCATGGTCTTATTTCAAACTTACTTTTAAGAAAGTCTTTGTCTCATTAATAATCTCGATGTTAGAACCAATTAATAATATATCATCCATATATAGGAATAACACAATACATGAATAACATTTAACATTACAGTAAATGCACTTATCATTATCATTCACAGTGAAGCTAAAAGCTCAATATAGTATTGTCAAACTTGTCATACCACTATTTAGGTGCTTGTTTCAACCCATAAAGTGATGTGACAAGTTTGCAAACTTTGTTTTCATTGCCGACAGCTACAAATTCCTCTAGTTATTTCATATATAGTTTTTCCTCTAGATCACCATTGAGAAAAGTTGTTTTCACATTGATTTGATGGATGTTGAAGCCAATATGGAAGCTAGCACAATAAGCACGCAGATAGTAGTTAATTGAGCAATCTAAGAATACAGGTCAAAATAGTCTATCCCCTCATTTTGTCCAAATCCTCTGGCAATCAATCCATCCATTCAAAAAATGTTAGATATTCATAGGGGTGGTTTATTCAAATATATATATATATATATGTATGTATATAAAATTGCAAACAACAGTTTTTAGCAAAAATACGAGATAACTCCAAAAGCAAACAAACGATTACCATATATAGATAAATCACGAATAAGTTTAGAATACTTATCATATTAGTAGTTATAATGAAAACGACCAAACTACCGGCATACACTAATTTGCCTTAAAAAAATATTCGGCCTACTGACTGGTGCGATGTGACAGGGATACTCTTTTCGGGATAAGACAGTCCATAGATTCTCTCTTCAAGCCTCATTGCTACTTTAGAATCTCACTTCAAAAGCTAATTAACTCTATAAAATGTGTATACTAACTTTTGTGTAGGCCACTCAATCCAAGTTCAGGTATGAATTACCAGACTTAACCTTAGGTACACTATAATAGAAGTACCAAACCAATATTCAATCTCACAATATAAAAGGTGCATTTAGAGAAATGTTTCTCGCGATGATCTATCCTAAAAGAAGCAAATATTAAGTATGTTTTTTGGTGTTACACTTTTGTAAGAGTCATGGGCCATAGCCAAAGTCAGAGGCGGGAAGGTTGTACAGTAGCGGTAGCATGCGCGTGTGGTACTTAGTTAATTAGTTTACACTTAACCAACACTTAAACCACATATATACAAAAGCTGTCAAGGTTAAATATCCTATCTGAGATGTTGACACTTGTCTTTTAACACATTACATAACATCTTACAAGGCTTTATCAATGGATTTCACCAGAAATGGTTCCACCCTAGATTAAACATCTATAAATGTTACCAATAAAGCCCATTTCCAACAACGACTTTGTTAAATAGAATTCCCATCTCCTCTCTAGCTTCCCTTCAAGTCCAAGTAAATCATGTAGTTCACCTAAATCTATCATTTCAAACTTTCATACTTGATTTTGATTCACTTATTAGAATAAGATAGACTCGTATAAGTCATACGATCAACATCTTGAAAAATTAAACTAAACCAACAATAAACGAAATTCGCCATGCTTATTAACATATAGAGTTGACTTACTCTATGTCTTTTTGAATCCATATTTTGTTGAAAACACACATCATTTTCCTATGAGTAGGTCTGTTTGGATAGGCTTAATAGAAAAGTAGTATTTTAGTCCTACTCTCAACAGTAGACGTCTATCTTTGGTTGCAATGATTTAAAAGTGCTTAAAAGTTGCTTTTCTTAAGATGGTACTCTAGAGACTTTGGGGCAAAAAAAAAAAAAAAGCAAACTACTTTTTGGCTTTTACTTGGAATTCTATTGTTTTAGGATAACCCAATCAAAAACTATTTTATTTTTCCATTGAAATGTTTTTCTATTAAAAATATTCCATCCAAGCAGGCCCAATACCTTGCACAAGGAGCTTGTTTTGACTAGTAATGAACTTTCTTAACCTATAAAGCGTTATTCCCTTTTTCTACTAAACCATTTAGTTAAGTTGTATAAACTTCTTTTAAATGACTATTACGAAAATCATGTTTCACATCAAACTAATAAACAATCCATTTTAATTGAGGAGCTAATGCCAAAAGAATTCTCATAGTTCTGAATCGAGCAATTGGAGAATGTGGTTCATCAAAATCAAATACCATATTGGTGTTTGGGCCCAAAAATTAATTTTATATGACTTCAAAATGGGCCAAGTTTGGTCAAGTAATGCCCAAGTCATGCCGACGTAGTGTGAGCCTGACCCATAAGCTAGGGCCAAAATTACTAATAGAATGGCTCATTCCCAAATCGGCCAAATTTAATGAAGATAAAAATAAAAATAAACCAAGTCAAACTAACCCTTATTTTTAAGGGTTGTTAGGAAAGAATAACAAATGGCTAAAAATAGGCATAACTGAAATACCTAAAATATTGGTCATGTGGGTTTGAAAAATTCAAGTTTCATATAAGTGTCATAGGTGCCATAACAAGAAACAAGGAGCACCATCCACTTTGAATAGTCAAGCTAAATAAGTTATCCCACTTGAAAAATAAAGGAAAATTGGTTGCAGCTTGAGGTCTATAAAAGGGACCCGGATTCATCAAACAACACAACTTGACACTATCAATAAACAAGAACAGAAACACTTCAATTAAGAACTCTACACTTCTTAGATTTTATTCCAAATTCAACACGAGTGTTCTTAGTCATGCCCATTTTGGCTCAAGATGAGGTTATCAATGCATTCACTCCATAGCGTCATGAGGTAGTAGCCATCACTCGGTGATTTTGGGTCTGATTCGGGGTGAGATATCAATGCTGTGACACCCCGCTCGCTAGGATCATCCTATACGAGTAGGGCTCACTCAACGGTCTTGCTGAGTACCAATTTTTTTCCAATCGGTACGCAATACTTGCAACTTAATTAGTACTGCTCAATATTAAAATCGAGATAAACAAAAACGTAATTAAGTTACATAGAACTGTAGGTACAACTATCCAACTACAAAACTTTAACTAGTGATTTTTCATTTTCTATTAAATAAGCCAGTCTGCTATACAGAATAAACAACTATGTGCTAATGATTGGTAAAGCTCCAATCGCCTTAACCGAGTCCCTTCAATCTATTTTCCTGAAACTGAGGCAATGAACAGAAAGAACTTGGGGTGGGAAGTCCAAATGACTTAGTGAGGCGGGAATATACATATAGATATATAAATTGAAAATAAGAGTCATAAACTAACAAAATAATGAATCATAAAAAGGTGTGTATACACAAACTTGAACAAGACAGATGGTGAGCCATGAATGGAATCTCCAACCTTATTACTATCCAAAACAGATAAACATATCATAAAATCCTTATGCCTCCCCTTTGTGTCAAGGAGCGACCTTGACAGCGGTAAACGGTAAACGGTAAACGGTAGGTGTACCACGTGCCCGTGCAATACACTGAGCCAATCCTTACTACAATTAACCTCCAACTGTATGTAGGAACCTGGTCCAACAGAATGGTATCACGTAATAAGGTTCTATCGACGGTCCGTTCTGCCCGATATACCTCGCTCACATGTACTTGGGCCCAAACTTCCCAAGGGCGTCCCCAAGGGTATCAATATATCATATCAAGACAGAATGGTTCACAAACTTTCAATAAACAATAGCTTGTTTCCAATACCAGGGATACATAAAAACATAATTAAAACATGATATCCCAAGGGTGTCAACAAATCATTTTGAAACAGACATAACTTACAACATCAGAAATGAAATACTTTTCGGGTATAACTTGATTTATAATTCAGAAAAATATTTGGTTGAAACGTAGAGAGTAAGATATAATTCCAAAAGGTTTGGATAACATAAATCAGACAAGGTAGGCCATACAAATAATATTTATAACATATAGTTTAATGCCCCAGCAAGGAAGGTAAAAGGCACTCACCTTACGAGCTTATTGTTTCACCAAGTTTATGAATTAGGTGGACTATGTCAACTTGGTAATCTCCTTTTCAAGACTGTTTTATGGAACTAAGGAGATGTATAGGGGGCTAATATGTGTATGTGTATGAAAAAAGAAGGGTTTATGTGTATATATATATGGGTAGGAGATATTCTATAAATATGGGGTGTTTTGTATGTTGAGAGCAAGGTTAGTGTGGGTGGGTGTGTCTTAGGCGGGATTTAGTGTGTTGTGGGATGAAAATGGGGTGCCAAGCTCCCCTATTTATAATAATTTGTTGCAAGAAATAAGATTATTATATATTTTAAGTCATTTTATAATTATTATTATCTTATCCAAATCTTATCATAATCTTATCTAATCATATTCAATCTTATGTAATCTTATCCAATCTTATCATTATCTCATCTTATATTATCAATCTTATCTAATCTTATCTAACCTTGTCCCATTTTATCATAATCTTATCCAATCTTATCATAATCTTATCTAATCTTATCAAATCTTATCTAATCTTATCAAATCTTATCTAACCTTATCCAATCTTATCATAATCTTATCCAATCTTATCAAATCTTATCTAATCTTATCAAATCTTATCTAACCTTATCCAATCTTATCATAATCTTATATAATCTTATCATAATCTTATATAATCTTATCTAATCTTATCATAATCTTGGCATTTAAGAACATTTATTAGGAGAAAATGACATTTTTGGATAACTATGCATATATATGATAAAACATGACCTATTATATAATATATACATATAAATTCGAAAATTACATGTATATATAGCTATATTTTCAAAATATAATTATATTTATATATATGGCTTTTAAATAAATTAATACGTTGTAATTCTTGAAAATAAAAGGAAGTATCGAGGCATTATAGATCTATATATATAATTTCAATGTATAAAAATCGAGATGTCACAAATGCGGATAAGTGGTATCCCGCATTCATGTCAAGCGCATACATGAGGAGATGTAGCTAAAATCATCAGTGCTCATAGGATAGTGCAATTCTTTCAATAAGCTCACATGTAGCCATCGTACGAAGTAATCAGCATATTTCTTGTAGTCAAAGTCCCTGCCAATCTTTCAATGCATTTGAGTCATAGATGTGACCTAGGTCATCAATGTACGTGTTTGTAGATAAAGTCTGTAATATCCATGGTGAGTAGTCATCGTCTTTCAATGCAACTTCTCACTTTATATTTTTAGACCCTTTTCGATTCCTTGAGCACTAAAGTTTAAGTCCTATATTCAGTTGTAAGTGCGTACGAAGTGATCAATGTGCATTTCTTGTAGCCAAAGTCCATTCCAATCTTTCAATGCATTTGAGTCATAGGTGTGAGCTGTGTCATCAATGCACGTGTTTGTAGATAAGGTCTACAATATCCATGACTAGTAGCCATCGTCTGTCAATGCATCTTCTCACTTTATATTTTTAGACCCCTTTCAATTCCTTGAGCACTAAATTATAAGTCCTATATTCAGTTGTAAGCGCGTAGAATCTTAGGGTAGGCCTGGCAATGGGTAAGGTTTTACCCTACCCATACCCATACCCTAAAAAACCCAATAGTAAAGTTACTTACCAACTCGTACGTGACCCGTATTGGGACCCAATGGGTTAAGACCCAAACTGACCTGATGTTTTTGGGTCCGGGTCTGACCTAATTTTTTTTTTGTTGCTGCTGCGAACTTTGATCATGTTTTTAGCATAATATTGCACAATCCAATTCTATAAGAGTAAATTTTTGACAATAATTATTCAAAACTAACTAAAATTGAATCAAACTAATGAAATTAACTCAAAAATAAAAGAGTTTGGTAGATCATTAACGAGTCATCAAAGATGAGTCCAAAGCTAAACAATTCAAATCATCAACTAATTCTAGCCTAAATATATAAAAAATCAACTAATTTAGTATCATCACCACCATTCAACAACATAACTATTACAAAATAAGAACCCAAATCCAATATATCAAACATCTCTAATAATAAATACAAGTGTTCCTATAATTTGAGATTCCCTTTTCCAAAACATTAAGTAATTTCCATTGACATTTTCACACTGCAATAACAACAAAAAAAATCAGTATGAAATTGAACCATGTACATTAAAATAAAAGGATAAATTAGACTTCATCAAGGCATAACATCTTACTTATATATACAAACAATTTCGTAACTAGTTTACGGCTAATAAAAAATAATGAACATTAAATATAAATTATCATTACCTAAGTCATCAAGCATGACTTTTTCTTCCTCCGTTCTTTATGTCTTCGTAATTTTTGTACAATAAAGTTGCTAAAACAATACACAATAGGAAAATGTTATGTCAACAGTGTTATCAATACAGCAAAATTTAAAAAAGCAAATAAGCAAATCTATTCACCTTTATTTGTCAAATCCAATCATCGATTACTATCAGCACCTCTACTACCTCAGGAAGCAAACAAGAGCGTGACTTGTCAATAACACGACCATTAACACTAAATGCAGCCTCTGAAGCAACGGCAGTAGCTGGGACTGTCAAAATATCGCAGGCTTTCTTCGACAAAGTGTGTAGCTTAGGACTGTTTGTCCTCTACCAGTCTAAGATATTAAACGACTCCACTCTTGGAAATCTAACCTCATCTAAGTAGCTATCTAACTCTGAAGTTTGAGTACCCAAAACATGCCATTGCTCGTACCATCTATCAAAATCAAGCAAAGACTCACTTGTTTCAACACCAAAGCTGCTTGCGTTTTCATCTGTTGAAGAGGTGAAACTACTTCCATAAGCAACATACAACCTCACCAAAGTATCATGAACCCTCTGAATATATAGGTAAGCATTCGTACCATAAATTTTGTTGTTAAAATACTCTACCAAATCCATTTTAAACATATTGTCAAAGACAACAGCAATAGCCAAGGCTAAACAACACTCATCCCAATATTTATCAAATTTCTCCTTCATTGGATACGACATACTTCTAATGTAATCATGCTCGCTATTGTCCCGCCCAGTAATCTTCTAATTAATCTCACAAATATCATGGAGAAACACATTAGAATTTGGATACTTCGACTGCTGAAATGACGAGTAGCTTCATAAAAAATCCGCAAACACTCGTTAACCACCTTAGCCACATCCCACTCCGTCTCAGTAGAATTTTGCTCATAGTTCTCGTCTATCCTTTCTAAACGACAAAGAGCTTATTTTAATGGCAAAACCGTCACAAGCAAATCATAGGTGGAGTTCCACCTATTGGGCACATCCATAGCAACTTGCCATTTGTCCTTCAAGTTACATTGATCTAATGCAATATCAAATTTTATTGACTTGCAAGAATAGACTTGTTAAGATATCTCACAGTTTAACGGATTTTTTCAATTAATTCCGTAATTTGACTCAAGCCATCTTGCATTATCAAGTTTAAGATGTGTGCACTGCATCTCACATGCAATAAATCTCCCTCGAAATCAATTAATGAACTAGAAACAAGCCATTCTTTCAACTTTCTATGCGAAACATCATTCACCGTAGCATTATCAACCACTACTAAAATTTTTTTTTCTCCAAATTCTACTCCAATACCAAGTCTTTCATAAAATTAAATAAAGCTTCACCGTCATGTGGATATGGTATCTTCTTAAAAGCAAGGATTTTCTTTTGTATATCCCAATTATCATCAATAAATGTACAGTCAGAGAACAATAAACCACACGAGAATGTTTTGATGTCCAGATATTTGTAGTTAAAGATACTTTACATTGAAGCTCATTTAAGAATCTATACATTTTGACCTTTTCTCCTGATTTATTTCAACAACATCACTCTTGATGGAATTTCTACTAGGAAGCTTGAAGTTTGGATTCAAACCATTCAAGAGTTTTGATTTATGTTCAGGAATATTGAAAGGATACTTATGTTTAATAATAGCAATTGCCAAATCCCTTCGACTTTTTATTTGGTCAAACACGAACTTGCTCCTAGGACTAATAGCTAGACCACCCCTACGTTCTAGCCCAAACTTTGGACATGACTTTTCTAGGTGTTTTTTCAAATGGTTTGTCCCATGAGTGGCTTTACCATATAAGAGTTTATCATAATAGTTACATTTAGCATGTATGTAATCGTGAACACCCTTAACCTTGGTGAAGTGCTCCCGAACAATTGATGGTTTTCTTTTTCCACACATTCGCACACTAGAGTCCTCGTCGTTGCCAACATTATCACAACACGTAGGTTTGTTAGATTCACTATGCAATGTCAACATTGCAAAACTTGCAAAAAAAACTAATAATTAGCAATTGATTGTTCATGGGAAAACTAATAATTTCGCAAAAGAAGCTGATAATAGTCAATAGCAAAAGAACAACAAAATCCAGAAAATTAATGTTTTCACAATCAAATTGCAATTTTGCTGGCAATCTACCCCTATCTAAAAGATCCAACTCAACTCTCACCTTTCTTGAATTACATGTAGAAAAAACCAAGGCAAATCTTACCAAAAGAAAAACAAAACCATTCTAAATGACATCCAACAACTCATAAATGTGTATTACCTTAAAGAGAAGGGTAAAAAATGGATTAAGTTAAAATGTTCAATAAACACACACACACACACATACACATATATATACATATATATATATATATTATATTTAAAGTCACAAAATTAATGTCACCACTCACCACGATTATTTTGGTTCTTGTTATTTGTGGTGGTACAAGCTATGTGATTGAAATTTTTTAAGTGCTTGTCATTCAAATTTTAAAATTTTGCCAAATATTAGGAAATCTTCAAGAAATTCACGCTTATTCAAATTCAAAATTTTCAAATAGACATGAAAGCAACCGAACCTTATCTTGATTACAATTATAGATCTAGAACATACACATCAAATTAGAAAAAAACAATCATCCTATCCTAACTGCGTAAGTAGTTATTGGAATTCTCACTCGTGATCATCAAAAACCCAAACAAGATTTGATTATAAACACAGCTCCCCAAATATGGACACAGCAAGATTTAGCGATAAACATCACAGACACTCAAATAATCAGCTGGGACAGCTAGGTTTTGGACCTATCTCTCTTAATTCAATGTAGATCTGAGAAGAACAAAGCATTGGCTCTTCTCACAGGCTCATTTTGCTAAGCGTCGGTCAGTCGGTGCCTAGTATGAATGGGCTTGTAGTGGAGAAGCAGATGTGTATGTGTGTGTGAATATATATATATATATATATATATATACAGGCGAGATATAGCAAAAACGACTTCAAGTCTTCAATACTTTATGGGTTTTGTAGACTTTTATACGTATTTTTAATATACTTATTTAAAAAATAGAAAACAAAATATACCCATTAGGTAATAATACCGAATGGGTTTGAATGGGTAAATACCCTACCCTAACCTATACATTTGTATAGTATGGGTATGGGTAGGGTATGGTTAACATTCAAAATGTTAGGGTATGGGTATGAAGTGTGTGAGTAAGGGTATGGTAAAACCCTACCCATTGCTTGTCCTACATTAGGGGCAGTGTTTGCCTACTTTGATGCAATTGTTTTTCAGATAGAAGTCAAATGCGTAATTTATCAAAATCAAATTGAAAACACTTCACATTGATTGTTCTTTGCACACTGGCACGTCCGCACTAAACACAAACTCACTTTGATGTTGTTGTTTTCATATCAAATCCAATGATTTCAAATCCTGAGTAAACATGTCGACTTGGCACCTTGTCAATATCTAGCACACTAGCATGGTTGTCAATTTTACTTGCAAACATATAATTTCAACACACCTGGTTGGGCTTCTAACTTCTCTAGTAAACCAGTCGAATTGCCAATCCTTTGATCAACTCACGGCATGTAAATTTTTATGTAAACAATTGGCAAACAATAGGGCTTTGAATTTTTTTATGTTTCCATCAGCATCATACTTTATCCTGAAAAACCAACTTCAATCCAATCATATTTTTGGCATCTAGAAGACAAACCAAGTCTCATGTTTGATTTCTTTTGATTTCCATTATTTCGTCATCATTGCAAGTCCCCAATCTTTATTTGTTGCTGCTTATAGAATGCTTATTGGAGCTACACCAAACAAAGCAAATGTATACCCATAAAATATTACTAAGTGACTTGAATCTCTACGGAAGAGTGTCATATGAGATGTTGCTATTTGGACTATGATTGGAAGAATGGATTGTTATATTACTAAAGGATTAATTTGTTGTGTTTGTTTCACATAGGTCCCGAGACATAGGGGTACCGGAATATCAAAAGGTTTATTTAAAAACATATAACATATTACATATTCTATCATCCCAAGACTATTCTAATGCAAATCTAATTTGCAAATTAAATAACAAAATCATTTAATAGGTTGAGTAATCTACACTACAAGAAAATATGGTTTTTTCGGCGCAATTTTCGGCGGATACAATCTGCCGAAAAAACCTTCGTCGATAGTGATTTTTCGACGGATTTTCGGCGGAATTAATTAAATATTTTTTGAAAAAAAAATATTATTTTCAGCGGAAATTTCTTCGAAATTCCACCGAAAATACAAATATTTTTGAAAAAAATTAATTTTTTGACGGAAATTTCGTCGAAATTCCGCCGAAAATAAAAATATTTTTAAAATAAAAATTAATTTTCCGGTGGAAATTTCGTCGAAATTCCTCCAAAAATTAAAATATTTTTAAAAAAAATTTAATTTTTCTGCGGAAAATTCGTCGAAATTCCGCTGAAAATTAAAATATTTTTAAAAAAAATATAATTATTTTCGGCAGAAATGTCGTCGAAATTCCGCCGAAATTTTTTTAAAAATTATTCAATATTTTCAGCCCTAAATTTTATAATTTTTCAAAAATATTCAAATTAATTATATTTTTCTTCGTTGTTGTAAACACAATTATAATAAACATTTTAAAAAAATTATACTAATCACATAATTTGAATATATGAATAAATAAATATTAAATATATTAAAATCCACAAATATATTAACAAATTGTCAGAATATTTATCCAAATATGTAACTTGCATATTTAGTCGAATATTGCGCCAATACATAAAAACGAAATTATTTCCTATCAAAGTTCATACTAATCACAATCTCCGTTATCAGCATCGTTGTCTTCATCGTCAGCGACATACTGAGCCGGAGGAGCGGCATGACTGGGTTGCTGTGAGCCGCTCGTTTTGTTCTGTGAAATCATCGTGATCACCTGATGCATCATTTTCATGATTTGTGTGTTCTGTTGGGATAGGGGATCGACTCAGTTCTCTAACCGCAACACCATCGGGTCGGACTGGCTTGACGAACTACCAGGCGAAGAAAAACTATAATGATAAGGTCGATGTTGTCTGATAATTTCGCCCATACTTTTGGCCCTTCTTTGTAGGCTCCCCAGCAGCCTGATCAAACAACTCGTTCATGCTTTCTTGCGTGAAGGGATCAGATAAGTCAGCATCCTGCATATCCGGACGATTTTGAACTAGATTTTGAAAATTGTCCTGCAATTGTAATTAGTTAATGTTAGCAATTTAAACAGACAATTTAATTATATTAAACAAATATAACTTACATGAACTTGTTGTGGTTTCGGGTGAATCCATGTGCCTGCTTTTTTATCCGGCCCCGTATCTTTTTTCCTCGTATAACAATCGTGAAGGACCTCACTTTTAAGAGCAGGCCTCTTCAACTTCCCTTCCTACAAGAAAAAGTTTAATTTAAAAGACAGAATTAACTCTATTATTGTACATCAAATAACTAAAAATAAAAGGTACCTACCAAGTCCATCCGTCGCTCATAGATCAATTTGCCCCCACCGGCATACAACGAACCTCCCCTGACATTCCTATTTATCCTGTTCTGGTCACTCTTCTTTTTCCATCTAGGTGTGCCCCAATACGTGGCCAGATCTTGAAATATTAGTTCGGGGATCCACGGTGGACGACCTTCCCCCACCGCAATTGCTTTTCGAATGTCGCGATACATGTCCACCATTTTTTTTGCCGCACGATTGTCAAAAGCTATCTTTATCACTCAAACATGTTAACCGAAATGAAATACTTAAAAAAAAAAATTCAAAATTTAGGGTTATAAAATTTCAATTAAATTACCCGCCATTCACCGAGCCATCGTAGCTTAACATTTTTCGGAACCTTACCATAACTGAAGTATGGTTTATCCAACTGGCTTTTTATAACATTCGCAATGTGCACACCACCACTTTTATCGGGATAAAAACTACATAAAAGTTCAAAATTTATTGTCAAACATATACGATTTATTATCATTTCTATTTGTTGTATTACGTATGTAACTTTAAAAAAAAAAAGTTAATCGATTCGGTCTAATTGGTGTCACCATAATCTTACTATTTGGTGCAGGTGGTGGTGTAGGCATCGCATACGTGTCCTGAATGCCTTCTATATCGGCCTGAGTCAACTCAGTATCCTCAGACTGGGGTTGCTGCTGGGGTAGCAGCGGACTGGGAATATACAATGTAACAGGTGGACTATGGCCACTAGGTATTGAAGGAGTTGGCATAAACTGCATGGGAATGTCTGGTGGTGGACTATAGCCAATGCGAGTAGAATGGTAAGAAGGAAAAGAGCCCGACAGGGACCCTAGGGAGGTGCTTCGATGGGATGAAAACGAACCCGGATTAGATGTCGGCCTATCATTTGATCTACCATATGAAATCTTGTTTTTCCCACGCCGCATCTACATGATTGAAGACTATACAAAAATTTTGAAATACAAATTTGTATTATCAAATAATATATAATACAATTATATGCCGATGTAAATAAATGACGCATATATCCAATTAAGTGCAGTTACATATTTTAACTCGTGTCAGTCACAATGAAAGTAGTGACGCACATATATATATATTAATGAAATCTATATATTAATGAAATATAGTCAAAATTTTTATTTTACCATGCGTCATAATTTATGCATCACTCGCTTCATCTTCATCACTATCAACCTCTTCAGTATCGTCATCTTCTTCGTCAGTATGTATAATCTCTTCAGTATCATCATCTTCTTCGTCAGTATCATCATCTTCTTCGTCAGTATGTATTAATGTCATATTTTGATCGTACATAGATCCTACAACTTCATCAGCAGTGATGTTTCGCACGCTTGCGCCCGCGTCATTTTGGTAACCAACTTCCAACGCGTGTTCGACATCAACTCGGCCTATCGCTTTACTTTTAATGACAGCGAGCCATCGAATTTTCTCTTGAATTTTTCCAGGATACTTAACAAAATATTCCTGTCGGGCTTGTTGTGCGATTATGAAAGGATCATATTTTCTATACCTACCTGAGTGTTTTACTTCAACAATTTTGCATTATAGATGTACTATACGAGTTCCTTTTCGAGGTGTGGGATCGAACCACTCACATTTGAATAAAAAAATCATTTTTATTGGCTCACTAGTGTATTCTAACTCTAATATTTCATTCAAACTACCGTAGTAGTTATCCTCAATGGCAGTATCCTCATAACTGCCTTTTACCCAAACCCCGCAATTCATCGTCTTTTTTCCTTGACACCACGAGGAAGTGTGAAACTTGAAACTATTGACAAAATATGTATGATATGTTTTCATTTTCATATTAGAACCCCAAGCCAATGGATTTAAGAATAGATCCGTAATCCCGTTTCCTGGATTATGAACCTGTAGGACAAATATATTCATTTGCATCATTAATCACAAGTACAACTTCGTAAGTAACAAAAGGTATGTGAATTTGTTTACTTACGTATGACTTAAACCACTCATCAAATTCTGATTCGAGACGGTCACTAGCTTCAGTTTCACCAACTCAAAAGTACGATAAAAAATAACTGCAATTGTTTCAATAGTTAGTTAATGAAGGCTAAAACATATTTTCTTACAAAACATGTTTCATACTTACTTAATGTAAGGTTTAACTTCCTCGCAATTCAAAAGGATGTGGTGTCTCGCAGCTCTGTATTCTGCATCATGTTCGAAATATCGTTCTACACATTTACCTTGCAACCGACCCACTTGATTAAAAACTGATAACGTCGGTAGAATAGATTCATCTACTCCACCGTCATCGTTCCTTCCAGGTCTATTTGTTAAAGAACAAACGTGTGATTTAAAGTAGAACAAACCAAAATGTGTTGTTTCATGACGCAAATATGCCTCACATATAGAACCCTCGACCTGGGCCTTTTGTTTGATTGTTTTTTTAATTTTTCCTAGATAACTGTTTGAAATGAAATAATAACATCAAATACGTGAGTTTTCATTAACATATACTGACACAAAAGGCAATGAATTTTATTAGTGTTTTTTAATTACCTCTCGAAAGGGTACATCCAACGAAATTGAACCGGGCCTCCATTTCTTGCTTCTTCGATCAAATGAATTGGCAAATGCTCCATCACATCAAAACAATTTGGTGGAAAAATGCGTTTCAATTTATATATAATCACAGGAATGTTTTCTTCCATATTGTCCAAATCGGCGTGCCTTAATGTGCTGGAACATAAGTCTCGAAAAAACTTACTTAATTCAGCAAGTGGTTTCCAGACCTCATCAGGTAACTCTTTAAAGGCAATGGGTAACAGCTGTTCCATAAAAATGTGACAATTGTGACTCTTCATGCCATGCAATTTTGCTTGATGTGAGTCAACGCAGCGACTCAAATTGGACGAATAACCATCCGGCATTCGAAGTTCTTTAATCCACTCACAAATCATCCATTTTTGTTCGAGAGTGAAAGTATACTTCGCCTTCGGTTTCCCCATTGTCCATTGGGCTTTAGAACCAACTGTAGCTCAGGTCACCTACACATTTCTTGCATATCCAGCCTTAGATTTGCATTATTTATAGTCTTCCCTTGGATATCCATAACAGTGTTAAAAATATTGTCGAACACATTCTTCTCAATATGCATTACATCTAAATTATGTCATATCAAGAGATGCTTCCAGTAAGGTAAATTCCAAAAAATACTTTGTTTGGTCTAATTATGTTCGACGCCATAGCCAGATGTCTTACCCATAATTGGTTGTTCTATTATTTTCGGCAACCACTGCACATCATTCCACACCAAATCCCCGGTAGGCATCGGAGGAGGAGGATCCTTCTCGACAAGATATTTTTTTAAGTTAATCTTGTTTGTTCTGTATTGGTGATTTATGTCCAGAAATCTTCGATGACAATCAAATCAGGAATTCTTTTGTCCGTGTTTGAACGTAAATGCTTTGCTGTAGCCCATACAATACGGACAAGCTAGTTTACCGGCGGTCATCCAACCCGACATCATTCCATAAGCCGTAAAGTCATTGATAGTCCATATTAATGCAGCACGCATAAAAAAATTTTGTTTCGCATTTACATCATAAGTGGACACGCTATCTTCCCACAGGACCTTCAATTCATCAATCAGTGGTTGCAAATATACATAAATTTTTGCTTTCAAATTTTAGGACCCCGAATTATGCATGTCAGAAACATGTATGGCATTGTCATACACATTTCAGGAGGCAAATTTTACGGAGTCATGATTACTGGCCAACAAGAATATGATGCCGCGGATTGCGAATACGGCGTGAACCCATCAGCACATATACAAGCTGCACATTTCTAGGGTCACTAGCAAAGTTGGGATATATTTTGTCAAAATTTGTCTAAGCTTTCCCATCTGCTGGGTGACACATAACATTGTCAGGTCGCCGATGTTCTACATGCCATCTCATGTGAGGTGCTGAGCTCGAAGATGCGTACAGACGTTTCAGTCGTGGAATAAGAGGCAAATAATGCATCCTCTTTTGGGGGACTTGTTTCGCACAAACACGCCCCCCATTATTATGATATATTGGCGCACCACAGAATGTACAATTCACCGCATCTGCTGTATCTTTGTAGTATAATATGCAACCACTTATGCAACAATCTATTTTCTTACTGGTCAAACCCAACTTTTTAACTAATTTTTGTACCTCATAAAAATTTGTTAGCATTTTATGACCAGTAGGCATTACTTCTGACATCAATTGGATGATTTCATCAAGTTCATCTTGTGCAATGTTATAATCACTTTTTATGTTCAACAACCTTGCAGCAACAGAAAGTGGAGAATGATCTATACATCCAGGCCACACCTCTTGGTTAAACTCATTCAAAAGGTCAAAAAAATTTTGAGTTTCAGGATTAGGTTGCTCCACAAATTCATTTGGTATTTCGCCCCCTACTTCTTACCTAGCAGCATCAAAACACATTTCAGCATATCTTTGCAATGGGTCATTTTCTGTACCACTACTTGATTCGCCAGGGAAAATTACAGAGGGTTGGGCCTCACTGTGATAAGTCCAATACCAATAATTTGATTTAAAACCATTCTTTAACAAATGTATTGCGACATCACCCAATTTTAACAAAAGACATTTCGCTCACATTTCTTACAAGGACACTGAATTTTGCCATACTTAATATAATCGGGACAACTCTTGGTGTGTTCAATAAAATTCATAACGCCATCATAATATGCTGGTAAAAGCCCTCCTCGGCTAGGATAAGTAATTGAATACATCCAGGTTCTGTGTTCCGGGATATCCATCTACATGCGCGTATTAATTTTATAAGTTTAGTGTTTTTAATCATTTTATTAAACAAATAATCGAATAACCATTTCCTTCTATTAAACAATCAACTCATATTAAACTAGTTCTGGAATATCCATGTACATGTTAAATTTAGTATTACGGATGGATTCATACAACCAACATCGAACAAACATTCTATATTCACCAAAGAATCATTTCATTCTATAAACACAACACGTGTCAAGCATATACTAAAAATCAATACATATGAAAGGCCAAACTATATTATTTATATATATATACATCGAATATGTACCATCCCCTTATTTATCCACGTTACACAAGCACACAAAAACTAATAGCAAACAATGGGAAGGCTCCACCCCTTCCCCCAATTCCCGTTCTCCATCCCAAATTACGAACTAACCTACTATCTAATTGTGTATATATATATATATACATTTATATATTTCAAAGTTAGCCTTACTTACCTTTGTGTTCGTAGTAAACCCAAGATGATAATGGGATCAGTTACCTATAACAAATACCAAAATCAAAATATTACAACCCTAATCTAACATCCAATTTACAAATATTACCAAATAATCAAACATAATATCACATAACACATACAAATTTTTCCCACATAATAAATTTAACATAACTTTATAATATCGCATATTAAAATAAACTACTACAAATAAATTTTTTTTGGCCGAAATGATAAAAAAAATTATGCAAACTTATAAGTAATTTTTGAAGAAAATCAGACGTGAGAGGCGGGGGCAGGGGCTCGTGGGGGGACTAGGGGGTAGGGGGTGGGGGGCTGGGGGGACGGGGCGGGCTGGAGGGCAGGGGACAGAGGGTTGGGGGGGAATGGGGCTGGGGACGAGGTGGGCTGGGGGGGCGGGGGTGGGTTGGGGGGGGCAGGGGGTGGAGGGGGCCAGGGGAGGGGGCGGAGTGGGCTTGGGTGGGGGGGGGAGCTGGGGGAGGGGACCGGGGGTTTGGCGAGGGTGGGCGGGGGGAGGCGGTGGTGGCGAGGTTGAGGCCGATGGCGGCTGGGGGGGAGGGAGGGAGGGAGGAGAAATGAAAAAAAAAAATGAGGCAATGGGGTTTTGATATAACTTGGTTTTTTTTTTAAATTCAGAATAATTTTCGGTGGAAATTCCGCCAAAAATTATAAAAAATTAAAATTTTTTTTGACGGAATTTCGACCGAAAATCCGACGAATTTTTTTTAAAAAAAAAATTAATTTATTTTCAACAGAAATTCCGCCGAAAATAAATCTGGATTTAAAAAAATATTTAATTAATTTTATTTTTCAACGGAATTTCAGCGAAAATTTTGCCGAAAATATTTTTAAAAATTAAAATTATTTTCTTAATTATTTTAGGCGTGGAAATTCCGCCAAAAAATAATTTTTTTTAAATAATTTAATTATTCTTTAAATTTTTTAACATTGTCAATAAAATAATATATTAAATCTTGTATTGTAACAAACCGTTTTAGAATTTCACAAATTTGCTACCCGCTTATGTCTACATATTTTGAACTATTATGACAAACTTAGTAATTCAATAATACTCTTTTCCCTCAGGCATTATTTTTTATTTTGATTGTTATCTTCGTTCCATAAAATATGTAATTTTACAAATATTAGTCATAACCCATAAAAATGTACCTATCTTATAATCCTGGAAGAAAAATCATTAGCCATTCTTATAAGGTCTTTAAAATTTTAACTTTTAATATTTAAATTTTGTAATTTGAAATGTTGCAATAACTTATTAATTCATTACTCGTACGGCTACTTTTAACAAACATTTCTATATTTAATGCTATTAATCTACTTAGCCAATTCTCTTATGCAATAACTAATTAATTTAAACTATATGATATGTAATATGGCCAGTAATAATAGTTCATAATCTCTAAATATGTAAAAGTTATTTCCTCGTTATACATTTGAACCTTAGATATTCATTACTCAGAATTATATATGTCAAATTAAGTTATTACATCAATCCTAATGTAGTCCGTACTACTTGTTCTAGTAAGTGCTAATACCTCTCCTATCACTATATTAATTTGTTTTAATAAGTCATTATAAATAAACATTTTGTTCTACCAAATCATAATAATTAATATAATACACGTATTTGATTTGTTCTGAGACTTAACGAAATAAAAGTTATATGAAGTCATAATAAACACAATCCTTCAAGAAATTGGCACATATAATAAACACAGAAATAATTTTTCATATTTATTATCTACTATTTATAATTTACTGTACACATGTGGCATTTAGTTTTTTTTATTTAAAAGTTAATATAATTTACTATTGCTTTAAAAAAAACCACTTTTCAATGAAAACCATAATAAACACAATAATAAATTTGCATCGCACATATAATAATCACACACTTAATTTGACACATTTATTAAATACTATTTATAAAATATACATAACAAAACGCCGAAAATAAATTTTTAATTAAATTTTCGGTGCATTTTTAAATTTTTAATTAAATATTTAAAATTATTTTTAAATTCTTTTTTAAATTTTTTCGAAAATATTTAAATTTATTTTTAAAATTTGTAATTAAATTTTTGGCGGAAAATTCCGCCAAAAATATTAAAAAATATTTTTTATTTCTTTTTATTTTTTCGGCGAATTTTGGGCGGAATTTTCCACTGAAAATATTTAAATTTATTTTCAAAATTTTTAATTAAATTTTCGGCGGAAAATTCCGCTGAAAATTTCAAAAAATTATTATTATTATTATTATTTTTTAAAATCCGCCGAAAATTTTTAGCAGAAAATTCCGATGAAAAAGTACTCCGAAAATAGCGCGTTTTCTTGTAGTGCTAGTTACCTTTAGCACTCCTGTTGTCGCAGGGAAAATAGCATATTCAAATACGTTAATCATGTTTGTAAATGTCACGAACCATTCGCTCTTTTATAGGAATCCAATTGTCTTCCCTCCAAGTGTATTCACTTTTTAATCGCACCACATGTTTATATTCTATGCAAGACTTGGACTTAAACTGTAGTGTATACGAATCTCTATACTAACTCTTTAGTATATGGGGTTGTAGAGAAAAGGGTGTGGATGTTTTTCTAACTTGTTCTTAATCCATTGTTTATGACTTAAACATAAACTAAGAACAAAATAATGAATAAAAGAGATGGGAGACAAAAAAAAAAAAAAGAGGAGAGAGAGAAACAGGACAATCTATTTCTCTTTTATGTTTGTTAGGGTGTACTATAAGGACCACATGGAGAGGTATTTATAGCCTCTTCTATATACGTATCCTTGTGGGAGAAGGACTCCCAATTGTACTCTCTCTTAATTTTCAATCCTAATCCTAATTGATTTCTCTTTATCTCGTCATTCTACTAGAACTCATCTTTAACTAGAACTGATCTTCAATCATAAGACTTATCCATAGTCAAATTGAAATTATAGAATTAAATTAATATATATTGAATTAATTCAAAATTAATTTAATTCTAACTTCAATTTAATCCCTAAATTAATTAGAATGATATTTCAATTTGGTCCTTAATTGAAAACTTATTTCTATTTAGTTCTTAAATTAAAATCCAATTTCAATTAATAAACTAATTGAAACCCAATTTCAAATTAATTTCATCAATTGATTCTTAATTAATTAATTCTTAATTCAATTCCCCCGACATTGAGTGTAGTGACGCTCATATGTATAAATATGGGTGCTCATTTGGGAACGAGTTCACTAAGGATCTCACATGAAAACTCTTAAATGGAAATATAAGAATTAGGAAAGTTTTCAAGCTTATTACATGCTTTAGTTAGTCTTGTGACTTGAGACTTCACAGTAGTCGTGTATATGAGTGTTTATACTTCGATACATGTGTCGTATGAAGCCCTGTAGTTCCGTTCCAATAAAAGACTTGTACACATACATAAATAAGTCAAAATAAGCACCGTTACGATAGCAAGGTTCCAAAAGTAACTATTCTCATCTAGATATGATGCTTGTGGTTTTTCCAAGCATAAAAAATTTGTAATGTGGGAAAAGGAGCTTGAGCACTTTGAGTAAGGATTCTTGATTGCAAGGGGAAGACTTGCAAAAAAGAGGTTAGCAGTCCACTAAATTGTGTGAATATTGCGTTCAAGAATGATAAAAGATGCGGAAAAGTAATGAAACAAGGCATAAGTGATGCCTAAAATCGTAGAAAATGTGAGTGGAAGTGATTAAGAGTGACCTAGAGCAAGAGAAATGCTTTAGAGTGCTGAAAAATTTATCACATTTACTATGTGCGGCCCTGGACTATATATAGAGGCAGGGGTGTAACTTACCCTTCTTGAAAATTTGGAAACATTCCTGAAAATCAGAGGTTAGTTAGGGGTGTTGGTTGAGATTTTCATGGGTTTGGTGAATAATGTTGATCAGATGAGCCTCTTTATTTATCACATGCCCATTGACTTAGTCTCAAGGTTGATCATCCTTATCCAAAGTGACCGAATGGGCTTGGGCCCCTTGAAACTCCTTCCTGGACTTGGGCTTCAGGATGGCTATCCTTCCTAGGCTTGGGCTTTAGGATGGCTTTCCTTTTTGGGCCACACCCGAGGATAGTATTAGGCTTTTATGATTCAAAATGTCTCCTTAAATCCAAAAATAAAATTAATAAATGCGTAATATCATCACTCCCCCCCCCCCACTCTTGTAGTCGAGATAACTAGACTATGAGAGTAGGAGAAGAGCCTTCGTCTCGATTTTTTCATTTTTCTTCTTTTTTTTTCTTTTTTGACATTCCTCTGAACTAGACTATGAGAGTAGGAGAAGAGTCCTTCCTACTTCAGCTGTTGAGGGTGGCCTCCCCTCCAATATCATAGTTGAAGAAGGCATTACTGCTGCTGGAACTGAGTTCCCTCCTAATAGCTCTAGCCCTCCTAATGGTTCTAACCCCCCTGAAAAGGGATCAAGGAAGGAGTGATGTATTAGTATTAGATCACCTCTCCCCCTTTATCTAGGCTTTCTCTTTTTCTTTTACTTAGGATGTTATGCTTTTATACAGGTACTTCCCCCAACCTACTCTAGTAGGTGGTAATCTAGGTATTATTTTTTGGTCTTGATGTACCCTTTTCTTTTAGAATTATATCATATGCATGCTATTATCTTCTTTTCATTTTTGTCCACTTTTACTTTTGAGGCTTCATTCTTTAATTACCTTCCTACGTGATCACAAACTAAACTCAACAAGATAAGAGAGTTAAAAACTATTCTTGCTAATAGGATATAATTAACATTGTACGCCTTGCAACTACATGCCTTGTTGCTTGAGGGTACAAGTTTATATGTGACTTTCAATGTTGGGAGAGTGTATTCCTACTCTAGGAAGATCTCCACTTTAATTTAGGACCACGGTTCTTACATATATATATATATATATATCTATATTTTCTCTTCTCATATTGAAGCCACGTAATTTTAGGCCAAAGTCCTGTATTTCCGGACAGTAGTGTGAACCCTTCCTCTAGGGGCATTTCGGGACAGTTCTGACCCTTTATTTAGGCTTGTGGTTGACTTAGGACAATTCCACTCCATATATTTTTTCTTTTCAAGGCTTGAGCCATATTTTATTATTCAGGAGGGCGCATTCGTACTCTAGGAAGCCTTATTAGTTCATTCACGATGACTACCATCCGTTTTAATTTGTATTTTAGGATGGAGTCTTATATCCTCATTCAGGAGGATATCTTATTGCTCCAACAAATATCTTTTCATTAATCTAGGAAAATTGTCCCTTTTTTTCATTAGGCTAAGGTCATGAATCTCTGGCCAAAATGTTGTCTTGTCATTCGGGAATATATGCCCTTACTCCAAGGGCAATTTAGGAAAGATCATGTCCTTCATTTTAGGCCGGCATTTTTGGGGCCACATTTTCATTGTGAAAGAGGGGTATATTCCTATTTCGGGAAGACCTCCTCGTTTACTTGAATTCATTCTAATCCTTCCTGATTCCTCTTTCAGGATGGAATCTCAAACTTTAGATCTTTACCACGAGGGCGTCTTCATGCCTCAAGAAACTCCTATGGTTTTTTTTTTTTTTTGAGGACTCCCACCCTTACTGTTTCTTTTGTTAGGGTGGCATATCAAAACTTTAGATATTTGCCAGGAAGGTGTCTTCATGCTCCAAGAAGCCCTCATGGGTTATTTCTTTATGCTCTTGCATCTGTACATGTCATTCTTATTGGTGGTTACATTGGGTTATTCTTATTGATTTTCAGAAAATTCTTATTGGAGGGACCCTTCCCTAGAAGGATCCATTGTGTATAGTGCTTGCTCTTCTTCTACTCCATATATAAGATGTTCAAGGTTTCATTCACTAACAAGTTTTTTGATCTCGTCCCTAAGGTGGTGACATTCATCCATGTTATGTCCACACTCATTTTGGAAATAACAAACATTTCTTGAAGGGGGCCTAGCAAGTCCATCTTTTGATCTTTGCGGCCTATTTAATAGGGTTTTTTTTTCCAACTGTATGAAGACTTTGGATGGTGTGGTGTTTAGGGTAGTGTAGCCGTCATGTCTCGATCTTGAATAAAAGATTTGATCTCCATCTTCCATCGTGCGGGGCTTCTTATTCGAGCCCATGGAATTTTCTTCCTGTCCTTCTGATCCTTTGTCCATTCTCTTAGTTCATTTTTGCGCTCTAACGTTGCCTCGTCAGTATTAATATGCATTTCTACTCATACTAATAGCTCATCAAAATTAGTCGGGGGCCTCTTGGACAAGGAGTTGTAGACATTGTGCAAAGGCCGTAGATTTCATCTCATCATTGATTCCTAGTATTTGCACAATAGATATATTGAACCTGTCCAAGTAGCATCACAAAAACTTCCTTTCTCCTTGTTGTGCAACCTTCCTAAAAGTAGTATGGAAGACCTTACACTTTACTCCATCGGTGTACCCATGGAGCTATGCTAATCCTTCAAATCTAACTAGGTGTTCCTAGGGTTCATGGGTGCCATCGTATTGAGAAAGATTGGTGGCGTTGGTAAGTTGAGGGAGGATGTCCTCTTGTACATTCCTACTAAATGGGGTTCCCACAGGGACTGACTCTTGCTCTCATGTAAACCTCATTTCCATTTGTTGCATTCTTTGTTGTAGCTCTAACGCCCATATAGAGGAGTGACCTTTCGAGGATCACCCAAGAGAGGATTTTTCAGCCTTCCTGTGTACATCATTCCTGCATTGCGTGTGCCTATGCGAACATTCTGAAGATTGATGTTGGATTGGATCTTGACCTCTATTAGGAGAGGGATGAATCCTCTCATGGGACATTGTCCTGCTATGTGCATTTGAGGCATGCTAGTTACTATTATCGGGTGTCCTCCCTTTTGTACTAGATAGTTAGCACCATCCTGGCCCATGTTCAATCTTTTTTATTTTTTTATTAGTTTCCTATGAATTTTATCAATTAAGTAATACTCAAAACATTCATTGAATTTGTTTAATATAATTTTTTTTTATAAATTTGACAGTATAAAACATTTTTAATTATCCATCTAAATTAGTTTTATTTATTAACCAGTTAATTTATTAATTAAGAAATTTTTTTTAAATTTGATAAGGGATTTTTTGTCAATGTTCTATTTTGAAAATTTCAAGTAGCACGCATGGGATTAAATTATATTGCATTATACTTCTCGATCCCTTCGATTACAAGTTATTAATTTGACCCAAAATTTCACTTAACTCATTTTTTATGAAATAAATTAACTTTAATTAAATTTAAATAAATAATATTTGTAGACATATCTAAAATATTTTCACTTAAAAATTATTAGTTGTATGAGGATAACTTTTTTTTTTCATTTCTTTATTTTTAGTTTACTTTTACAAATAAAATGATGGAAATTAAAAAGTGAACTAGTCAATATGTTTGAGCTATGCATGACAACTGTATAATCAAATTATTTAAGTATACCATTAAAATATCAACCAATTTCAACTTAATTTTTAATGATTTAATAATTGAAAAGAATAGTTTTTATTTACCATAAATTATGCATTATCTAAAGTATCCAATAAGTTTTATCAACTTTTTGTTCAATAATTAAATAATTAACAAATTAAGTTTGAATGAGTTCATAATTTAGTGATATAATTAAATAATTTTATTAGAAAAAAAAATTGATGCATGATCTTAATATAATCAAGAATTTTCAAATGACAAAAAGTTTTTTTATTTCATAAAAAATTAGTTAAATTAAATTTGGGTCTGATTAATAACATGCAATTAAAGGAAGGAATCTAGTGCAATATAATCTATCAAAGGGGTGTAAACTCGTTTATTGAATTTAAGGGCATTTTTGTCCATTAAAATATTTCTTATACATTTGTTTTGGGGGGGTGGGGGGGTTGTTTGTTACAACCTTAATAGTATAGGGGCAAGGTGAATTAATGCTACAAGTTATTGTAACACTCTTCTTATTAAAAATAAGAATTTACTAATTAACAATTAGGATGTTACATATATGCCTTACCTAATTGGAATTGGCACAGCCCGAACTACGTTAGGAATAGTAGCTTCTCATCTCTGCACATCAATATTCAATTTTGAATCCCCCTCCCTCCTCCATACGTAGGTAGCTAGGTCCCATACTCGAAGTATTTATAGGAAAACATTAATCTTTTTTTAAGTGTGATTAAAAGGTTTGGGGGGTGGAGGGAGCTTCTTTAATATACTATAATTTTAAAATGGTCTTGGATTATGTTTAAGTTCTTTATGAAATCTATCCTATTATTTTCGTTTCTAAAAGGCTGGTCACCAAAATCAATTAGTTGGGCTAGGAAACAAATGGTAAAATAAGATGAGCACCACAACTTTTGGGGTGTGTTGCACTTTGGTACATAACCTTTGTGAAAGGTTGGCCATGTTATCCAATTTTTATCATTTGTCTGTTGATAGTTTTTTCTCACTATTCCAATGGATGGAAGAGTTTTTCTTTTTTTTTCTTTTTTTTTTTCAAATATGTACGCGCACATATGTATGTAATTTACATATCATGTAATATGTAATTTGTACTTATTAATTTCTTATATATTAGTTTTGTTATACTAATTTTATTTTTTTATTAGTTTCCTATGAATTTTATCAATTAAGTAATATTCAAAAAAATCATTGAATTTGTATAATATAAATTTTTTTATAAATTTTACGACATAAATTTTTTTAATCATTCATCTAAATTAGTTTTATTTATTAAACAGTTAATTTATTAATTAAGAAATCTTTTTAAATTTGATAAGGAATTGTTTGTCAATGTCCTCTTTTGAAATTTCATGTGGCACACATGGGATCAATGTGTAATCAACCCATTAAACCCCCCCCCCCCGGCATATTATACATCATTTATTTGAAAAAAGCACTTCGGGGAACGTAATTTCAGAATTTTTGTATAATACTAGACGTACTTTGTGAATCGCAAACTTTTCGGGACCCAATTCAAAATAGAGGTGCTTTGTGTGACGAAATTTGCTGTTTTTTTTTCTATATATGTATAGTAATTATAAATTCCATTCATTTTTATTTTATTCGTTAACTTTTGTTATCTTTTTGCATTATCAATAAAAGTAGAAAATAGAAAATCAAGTAACAGATTAAAAAAAATCAAATTTTAAATTACTATTGATGTGGTCGGAAAGTGTCTTTGAGCAAAAGTCCTCGTACATCCGAGCAAAGGTGTCCAAATGCTGGTTAGGTCCCTACTATACGAGGATGGAATACACATGAACCTAGTCGGAAGTATCACCGGCGAAGACCCTCCAACGCTCAAGTTAGTATTTCAGCAGGTAATCGAAATGTAATGTTGTATGCGGAGTATGGAATTAGAAAGTGTACCCTTGTGAACAGTAGCGACCTGATATTTATAGTAGTCGGATGAGGATGGGTTGGGCTTGTCACGACCCGGAAAAATACACTTAATATTTTATTAAAAATAAATAGTAATTTTCGAATAAGATTTGTACAATATACAAGAGTTTCAAAATAACACAAAAATAACTTTATTGTGTAATTGGCTTCCAAACGCTTCCGCTGCGCCACTCTGATATGCTATCTCATTTCTGTCTAAAAATAGTCATATAAAGAATAATCAACGCAACGGTTGAGTAGAAATATCATTTAACCACATAAGGTGAGTGTGTGTTTTAATAGGTGCACGTAGACACATAATTTCACATAATATTATAATGAAAATATAAGCATAAAATATCTAAGA
The DNA here is from genome assembly GCA_026212405.1 of Petrea volubilis. Classification (NCBI taxonomy): domain Eukaryota; kingdom Viridiplantae; phylum Streptophyta; class Magnoliopsida; order Lamiales; family Verbenaceae; genus Petrea; species Petrea volubilis. Next base: position 13,702,661 of record CM047871.1, on the reverse strand, counting down.
CTTATAAGATACTTAAATTCCTATTCTACTCATGAAGTTAAATAATACTCCTACCTTTCAAAGGGATACCTTCTTCTTTATAAGTATGAAGTGTAGAGTGTATATATAATATATAGAAAGGTTAATATGTATATATATATGGTTAGAAAGAGGGGTAATTGTATATATATGTATATAGGAAGGTATACAAATGATATAGTGTGATATATATATTGAAAATATAAGATTTTGTGGGTATGTGGGCTATAGGCGGGATTTGGGTGTTTGTGTTGTGTGATGGAAATGAAGATCACCCCCCTCCTATTTATAGTTGTTGGCCAAGAAACAAGATTATTTTATTAGGTTTTATCTTGTTAATTAATGTGATCTTCCAACTCAAGGTATAGGTGGTAGTCTACACTTATACAAGTGTTACCCTAACTCCCCTTAGTTGTTACCCTAATCCCACGAATCATACTCTAGGTAAAATTGATGATAACAAATGTTAGTCTTTTGTAACATGATTTATACAAGTGTAAGGGGTCATTTAATGCTATGCTCAAATATCTTTAAAAGATAAGATAAAAGATAAGATATTTTAATAAAATATTAATACAAAATCAAATAAAATCAAATAAAATCTGATAAAATCTAATTTTTATTGTCCTAATCTTATAAATTCTAAAATTATATCTTGATTTAATTAAAAATTCGAATTTCTATTTATTTATTTTTGTAAAAATCGAAAATTAGGGTTTTGGGCATAAATCCGAAAATTCATAATTAATTTAGAAAAATTCCAAAGTCATGAAATTTAATCTTTATAAATCTGAAATTATGTTTATATTTTCCAGAAAATATAAATTTAACATATAACTTTACGAAAATTGCAATTTAAGACATAGAATTTAAAAAATTGTGTTAGAATGTCAAATTGCTCTAAAATTTGGAAAATCATATAACTTATTCAAAATTGCACCTTCTCCATCCATAAAAGTCTAGAATACTTCTTTATATTGTTTTTGAAAACTCATAAATATTTAATAGATGAATTTTCTAAGAATGGTAATCAAATTCAAAAATTAGAACGTTACCGTTGAAATTGTAAATTAACCTCAAAATCATGCTAAAATTTGAAAATAACAAACAATAATGAACTTTTCAAGAAGAATAATGTTTTATATTAATTATTTAAATAATAAGGATTACCGCGTCGTCACAGGGCTAGGGTTAGCTCAGCCCAATTCCGCCGTTATGTCAAAAACTATTATGGTGGAGACCACTTTGAGGAAGCGGTAGGGAACCACTCTGGCAAAGGCGTAGACCGTCGGAGGAGGACCAATTCATGGAGACACTATGATAGCTATAAAGTTGGATTCAGACCTTCGAGGAGGTTATGTTTCCTCAGGACCAAGGACGAAGGTACACGTGGCCTCAAATGGATGGTGACACGCGGATAATCTACTTAAAGGTAACGTGGCGTGATTGACATTTGCCATAAGTGGAGGGTGACGTGGCGTGATTGACATTTGCCATAAGTGGAGGGTGACGTGGCGTGATTGGCATCTGCCATACGTGGAGGGTGGCGTGATGAGCGCGTATTCCCACACACCATTAGCCCCCACAATTTTTAGGCTGCTCAGATAAAGAGGAATGAGTAGGCCATAAAGCTTGTTGGGACTTTACTTTTTTATGCTCTGATAAAAGGTCGAGTGAGGGTTTTGGTAGTAAATTCAAATTTTGACCATTGTAATTTGACCGGTGGTAATGATTGTGGGCATTGAACTACCCGAGGACATTTTCACCGCCCTATAAATATGGGCTTCAGTCGCTGTTCAAACTATATCATTTTAACTCCCGAGCTAGAAAACAATACCTAGCAGAGCATTAAGAGCACCAAGCAAACATAGAACCATCATTGAGTAAGCAAACAAAAACTTAGGTACTCCTCTCTACCCTATTTTTTTCAATTTCTGCCTTTTGTTTCTTGCTTTTCCTTTACATCCCCTTTTTTTTCAAAACCGTCTAAGTGAAAATGAGTGACAAATTCGAGGAGGGTAGCAATAGCCAGAACAAGTTTGAGGGAAGGTTACCTTTTGAGGGTAAGTGACATTGACTCTACGGAGCCCTCTTTAGACACGGATGTTGTAGTCGATAGGGCGAAAGAGTTGAGGTAGATGATAGCCCGAAGTGGTGAGTACAAGCAGCCCAAGGACAGGGGGAAAATTTTTGGTAGAATTAAGGAAATGAGGCAGAGCATGTCTGTCGAGCTCGGAGTTGGAACATTTGGACTTGTTGATCCCTAGATGGGCGAAGGTGATCGAGGAGGAGGTAGCACCCGAGTAGGTTGGAGATGTACCAGTCCGACGATGAAAGATGAAGGGCATCTTAGGGAGCCAGACCATTGTAAGCTGGGGCAACATTATTGCCCGGAACACGGACCAAGACGTGAAGAAGGTGATAAAGCACTACATCCATCATCCCTTTAGCGTTTAATGGCCAACTACAGAACACTCCCTAGTCAACCCTCTAGAGGGAAGCATTGCCATCCATTATGCCCATATCGAAAATGGGCTTGCTTCTCGATCCCTCTATTTAATTGCTCGATCCTCGATTGACTGGGCATCTGCTCGATACAGCTTACCCCTAATTCTTAAGCTTCCATTTGCGCCTTCGTCATTTTTTGTCATAGCACCGGGCGCAGACCAACCCTAGTCAACGTCTTTGACCTTTTCCAAATTAACCTTTCTTTTCAGTCGTCTCCCGACAACAATTTCAACTATGTTTTCCTTAGTGCCAAGAACCATAAAAAAATTATGGAGTCTGCTTCCACACTGTAAGCAAAAATAGTTTTATGTCCACTTGGAGAACCCCTGGCTAGTTCGAAGAACCAACATAGATGTGAATAAGCTCTCTCTAATCAAAGTGGGGTTGGCCACCTGGTCGAGGGACTAGGTGACAGAGCATAAGGCGTGAGGGCTACTTTGCTTGATTTCTCTTATCGAAGAACAATATTTAGTAAAGGCTGGGCCTTTCCTGAGCCGATTACTGACCGATCACATATCCTTTGGTATAGCTGTTGTCTTTTTTTTGTTGTATGCAAGTGCCTGATTGGATTTCTTCTGTTTTGTAGATCTCAGAACTCTCGAGATATCTCAGGTAGTGCTTCTTGCTAAGATAGCTAGTTCCAAGAGGCGTCCATCTCCCCTCCCCCCCTCAGAGGACACCTAATTAAGTGTTGTGATAGAATCAAGAGAAATGCCATTGTCGGCAATGGGGGCCTGAGAAGAAGCCTAAGCCACACCCTCAGTTGTTTCCCGTGGCTAGGGCATAGACTATTGAAGTTGATGAGGATTCTCCTCAACTTGTCAGGAAGAAGAGAAAGGTGCCTGATTCGTCCATGGGCTCGAGAAGGGCTCTGCCTCAAAGCCTTGCATAGAAGAAGGCGGCTCCCCAATCAAAGGATAAGGGGATAAAATATATCGACAATGGGTCCAGGTATACCTTTGAGAAGCTGGAGGTATTGAGGTACAAGGGGGTGACTTAGCCTCATTTTGGTGAAAACTTGGAGATCTGTCTGATTGAAACCACTTATCCAGGAATTTTCCAAAGCTGACCATGCTCTGCTGGCGGAATAACATCTTAAGCCCAACCAAGAGACGCTCACAGATCTGGAGGATGGTCAGCGCACCCTAATCATCGAGTAGGGCTTCAATGCCCTTCAACAAATGGTTGTCATTGGGGCTTTGCCAGCTAGAGGTCAGCCAAAAAAGGTGTGATGAGGCTGAGAGGAAGGCCCGAGTCCTCGATCTCCAAGTAGAGCTCGAGGAGGAACGATAGAAAAATCAAGTCGCTTAGAGGGAAATTGAGGAGGCCCAGAGTAAGGCCAGGAAGTTGAGGAGCCGCTAAATAAGTGCCAGCTTGACTCCAACACCCAAGAATCCTAGCTGCAGGCTGAGGTCGATAGGCTCAAGGAGTAGATCCTCAACGAGAAGGCCCAAGCTAAACGTAAGGGCAGGCGCGCGAGGCAAAGGCGGAGGCCAGGGCTGAGTTTCTTAAGGAGCTACCTGGGATTACAAAGAGGGTTGTCAAGCTATTTGTTTGAGGCCTGATCTTTGAGTAAGCTGTGTTTCTCATAGGATTCAACAACACCCGGGTGGGCTACGAGAAGGCCTTCAACCAGTTGAAGGCCTGAGGAGCGATACCCTCGGACTTCTCAATGGAAGGGTATGGCCTCATCTGAACGACGTTGGAGAGATGGAGATAAGCAAAGCGCACCTAACTAAGTATGAGAATGTAGAGTTCTCAAGTGCGATCTCCATCGTCCAGCGCAAAGTCCGCAACGCGCAGAACAAGCTATTGGGAAAGGCCTTGGAGACCTACGTCGAGGATGCGCTGACCAGAGGAGGGGCCCCCTCGGAGGGGGCTAGAGTGGGAGAAGGCTAAAATTCGTGAACAGGTGGGGCTACTCTATGGTTGGAGTAGGCCAACACACGAAGTCATAAGGTAGATGCCTTGATCGGCGAGGCTGGGGGCTTGGGGAGAAGCTGCTGCTTAAAGGATCTCCTTTGCAAGATTTCCTATTATTTTTATCTTGGATGATCATGTAAGCTCGACGAGGGCATTTGTAAAATGTTCGTACTTTTTCTTTGTTTTTTGTAATGTAATCTTTTTTGATCATTAATGAAATCCGAAATATTGTCTCTTTCTGATTAGATCTTTATGCTCTCTTTAACCATAACATCTTGACTGGACGTAAAAACAGTCATGAAGAATCTTAAGTTAAAAAAATAAAAAATAGCTTGTACATTTTAATTGGGAAACATGTAAGTTCCAAGCCCTTCAAATGAAAGGAATAAGTAAATAAAATGAAATAAAAGTTTCCTGGAGAAATTTGACATTTCTATTTCAAATAAAAACATTAGTTTGAATAGAAATTTACATATGCCTTAAGGAACCAAACTCTTCAAATATTAAACAAAACATTTCAAAGTTCTTGCCTTGGCCCATTGTGATGAATCTTTAAATATAGAATTTTTTGAATTTTGAGGCATTCCATGTTCGGGTGAGATCTTTCCCCGACATGTCTTGCAGGCGATAGGTGTTATTCTTGCAAATTTTGATCACCCTGAATGGGCCATCCCACTTGGGATCGAGCTTGTCCACAGGGTGGGATACTTCCACTTTCCTCACAACCAAATCTTGGATCTGAAATGTCCGAGGTTGGACGTGGCAATTGTAAGCACGGTTAGTAGATGCTCGAAAACTTTCCACCCTCTTAGATGAGATCCTTCTCCTCTCATAAATGAAATCCAGCTTGAAGAGCCGAGTGCTTATCTTGGCGATTTCATCGAAATGGGCCACTTGAGCACTTTTCTCCAGAATAACGGCATTGGAACCATAGACCAAGGCATAGGGGGGTATCGCTCGTTGTGGTTTGTGAATTGGTCCGATAAGCCCAAAGCGCACTAGGGAGCTCATCGGCTCAAGTGCTTCGAGCGTCACTTAAAGTAGTTTTGTGTCTATGAAGGATGGAAAAGTTGGTGACTTCTACCCATCCATTTGCTTGTGGGTTACCAACCGATGTGAACCTCTGCTCAATTTTGAGCCTTGAGGCTCGAACACCATTCCCTTACTCAACAACTTTGGAACTGAGTTTTGTTGTGGGAGATGACGATTCTCGGGAGTCTAAATCTGCATATGACTTTTTTCCAGATGAAAAGTTTGATGGCTGAATCAGTAATCTTAACCACAGCTTCCGCCTTGATCAATTTGGTTAAATACTCCACGGCCACAATCACAAACTTCTTTTGAGCGCGGGCTTGGGTAAATGGTTCGAGGCTGCTGATCCCCCATTGGTCAAATGCCCAAAAAATCTTAACATTCACCATTTTGGCAGTTGGTTGGTGGATAAGATTAGTGTGCATCTAGAAAGTTTGCCATTTTCTAACAAAATCAAAACAGTCTTATATGAGGGTAGGCTCGAAGAGCCCTGCGCGAGAAACCTTCTTAGTTAGCCTAGTACGGTTTCTACAACATCCTTGGTAGATCTCTTCCATAACATCTCTTGCTTGCTAATTGGTTAGATACCTCTGAACAAACACCCATGCCTGTCCAGGGCATAGCGTGAGGCCTGTTGTCAAATTCTTCTGGATTGAACGGCATCCTCAGGGAGGACACCAACTTTTAAGTAACCAATAAGTTCAGTGATCCATTCTTTCAAAGTGTCAATTACCAAAATTTCATCGATGGAGCTTTCCCCAACCAGGGGCTTGTTTGAGCTCAAAATCATGATCTTTCTTTCTTTTGGTCCCTCTCAGAGAACTTACCAATTTGGACAACTGGTCGTCTGTCTGGTTTTCTGCTCGAGGTGTCTGCTCAAGCGCAAAATTACTGAACTTGCTCTTCCATTGAGATACTTCCTCGAGGTAATTCGTCATGGACATTTTTCGGGCTTCGTCGTTACCGTTCACTTGCTTGTTAACTACTGCAAGTCAGCTAGAGCTGACACGTCTCGCACTCCTTGATCTAATGCGATTTTAATCCTCATGATCAGGGCTTCATACTCTGCTTCGCTGTTGGTGATGGAAATATTGCCTAAGCCTTTGGGCGGAGTGAACTAGTGCCCAGACCAACTTTTTGATCCCAAGATAGTTCCATTCAGGGCCTTGAAGGAGCTTGTTCAAATAGTACGCGAGACGGTGAACCCTCTCCTTGATAGTAACCAGCATTAAACTCATGGAACCGTTCGGGGAGACCGTGAGATAGATGTAAAGTGGTTGCCCTAAAACGAGCTTTGATAAAAGCGGCAGGTCGGTTAAATATTTCTTTAATTCGGGCAAAACTCATTCCTCTGTCTACTTCCAATCTTTCAGCATCCTCAATGCTTTGAAGAAGGAGTGGTTCCTATTCACTGACCGGGATATGAACTTGTTTAGAGTGATCACTCTTCCAACCAATCATTGTACCCCTTTAGCGACATTAGGGGGTCAATGTCGAGAATGGCTCGAATCTGGGCCTAGTTGGCCTCGATTCCCCAATAGCTCACAATATATTCGAGGAATTTCCCTCCTCGAACCCCGAACGAGCACTTATTGGATTAAGCTTGAGCCTATACTTCCTTAAAATTTCAAAGGCTCAAGCAAGATGCTTGAGGTATTCAAACTCTTTCTCACATCGGACAATCATATCGTCCACATATACCTTCATAGTTTTTCTAATCTCATCCTTGAACATTAGGTTAACAAGCCTCTGATAAGTCACGCCTTGTGACGACCTGGTAATCTTTAATATTTAAATAATTGATATAACATCTTATGTTCTTGAAAATGTCATTTTTACATTTTGTTCCATATTTTAGTTGGATCTTAGAATTGAAACGGTAAAGTGCTAATTTTTGAAATTCGATTACCACTCTTGGAAAAATTTCATCTATTAAATAGTTAAAAGTTTTCAAAATAATATAACTAATTATTCTAGACTTTTATGCATGGAGAAGATCAATTTTGAATGAATTACATGATTCTCCAAATTTTAGAGGAATTTGACATTCGAACACAATTTTCGAACTTTCTATGTCCTAAATTGCAATTTTCGAAAACTTAACTAAAACATTTGTAATTTATGGGAAGTATACATATAATTCTTGATTTATAAAGATTAAATTTCATAATTTTGGAATTTTTCTAAATTAATTATGAATTTTCGGATTTTATGCTCCAAAACCCTAATTTTATGCCCTAAAACCCTAATTTTAGGTTTTTAACAATAAAATAAAGGCAAATTCGAATTTTATCTAAAACAAGTAGATAATTTCAGATCTTATACAATTATGGCAGTAAAATAAAATCAGATTTTGGTTGATTTTCTTTAGTATTTTATTAAAATATCCTACACTAATACAAGATGAATTTCTTCTAGAAATTATACACTTGTGTGGTCTTCTATCATCTAGATTCATGACTCATGGATTAGGGTTACACCAAGGCTAGAAATAGATGAGGGAGGTGGAAGATTTCATTTAATTAGGCATTTAATTTTAAGCCTAGTTGGGAGATTTGCATTAAATAGGAAGATTTGCATTTATTAAAACATGGTCCCCAAGTCTTGGCTTCTATCCTCATTCTCCACTATAAATAGGACCTCCCACACACTTCCCCACCCCCGGAAACGTCCTCACACATTCACACACTATACTCTGTCAAGTTTCTTCCACAAACATCATCCTTTCACTCTTCTTTATACCCCTTTCAAGTATAAACTAAGGTAGAAACCTACTTTGATTTCATAAGTGTTTTCTTTCCTTCTTTTGAGTAGGATCTTCCTACAAGGCAAACTTCCATACTCTTGTGCCAAGCTATGTAAAATACACAAGTTTGAATGGCCTTGAGTGATAGCTTTTGCCAAACATGCCCTCCAATTTTGGGCTTAGAGATATTTACTCCATGTTTATATGCTTTATTTGCTATATTCATGTTGAAATGATTGTCTTGTTATTGTGCTCATAAAGTGTGATTAGTTATTAGGATTCTCTCTTGATTTACTCTTTGATAGGTATTTTGTGTTTGTGATGTGCTTAGGAAGGTTTATTAGATATGTTATGGTTAACTTGTTAGCTAGCAAATCTATGCAAATATGTTAGATCACAAATCTTACTATATTTATGAAGTAGTTGATTTTTTTAAAGTATGTAACCTAATTTTTTTCTTGCAAAAATGGTATTTTGGAGAAGAAAACATATTGATCTTAAAAAGTGTTTAAAAGTAAGTTAGTAGTTACATAAGTATACTAATTTTCTTATTAAACATATCAAACTTATATGAATACTTGTTTTTCCTAACAGAAATGAGATTTGTTATACATATATCAATTATTTTTCATAAACTTCCATGATTATGTGATTATGTGATATTATGTGAATGTGATATTATGTGAATGGGCCCAAATGTGCCGGAGTGGTTTGGGTGTGTTCCGCCGGAACATACTATTGAGTAGCCGATTTTAAGAGTTCACACTCCCTCCATCTCCTAATCCCCCCTTGGGTAGACGGAGTGTTCTACTCAAGAGAGAGGGTCGTAGGGAAATATTCGGCGTATGCCCTGGATACGACCACCGGAGGATAAGGCAGGCGGGAGAAATGTGCTGGTTGTTTATTCGGCATGGGTAGTCATAAGGGTCACTGTTAGGTGACGAAAGGTAGAAAAGTGCAAAATATGTGCTTTATGCGTGTTTTATGTGCAACTAACACCCGAGCACCTTATGCAATTGAAGTATGTGTTTCTACTCAACATGTGTTGATGTCAATTATGTACTATGTTTTAGATGAGACCGAAATTTTGGAAGAAGAGGAACCGTTCGAGGCATTCTATTAGAAAGAAAGATTCCGCTACGTACTCGCCTTTTGATTTTACTTATCTCTTGCAAGTTGTATTGTGATACGATGTAACTTGTATTGATTTTTGTATTTCGTATGTACTGAGTTTAAATAGACTCTAGTATGTACATAGTAATAATATTAATAAAGTATCGATTACCGGGGTCGTCACAGGTGGTATCAGAGCGTGGTTCTTGGGAGAACCTATGCTTTGATGGTTATCGGGACTAATATTTGATTATTGTGTGTAGATGGAGCACTCGTAAGGTTCCTATACTTCCAAGCCCCGTATGAGTTGTTTTGTTGGTCCTTCGACTTTTAGGTTTTCGAAAGTTGATTCTGATGACCTACTTTTGTAGTTAGTACAGTTGCATGATGAGAACCTTCAGTTGCAGGAGGAAGTGGGCTACTTGAAGGCTAGCCTGGAGATCGCTAAAAACCGCCTTTATGATATCCAAAACCGCTTTCAAAATGTCATTGAAATAATCCATACTAGGATTACAGAGCTCTTGGGCTTTTCCACTACCTTATTGAACCTTAGTCCGATAAAGGATGCTGTTATCCCTGACATGCCTCTGGGAACTGAGTTCGATGACTGAAGCTGTTTTAGTATATATATCTATATGTTTATGGTGTGAAGTATTGTAGTAGAGTTTGATGCCATAGTAAGATACAATAGATGATATCACGCTAGTCTTTTGATTGTGCATAGATAGCGTGATCTTGTTGTGAATCTGTGTGCCAAACCTTTTGATGTATATACTTGGCTTATGACTACTAATGTTTTGAGACTACTTATGATCTAAGTTCCTCACTTCTAAGTTATTTTGGATATAGATGTCGAAACGAACCAGAAATGAGACTGAATCCCAAGACGACCGATTCTCGGTGGTGTTCGAACGAATAGCATCTATCCTTGAGAACCAAACTAATAACAACAACAACCATGATCGCAATCATGATGAGTCTGCTACCGATGCCTTGACCACCTTTCTTAAATTAGGACCCCCACATTTTCAAGGTGAACCCGACGACAGTAAAGCAACAAACTGGCTGGAGGCGATGGAAAAGATTTTCGAGGTACTCAACTGTGATCCGAGAAAAAAGGTAATGTTAGCTACCTTTCGTCTAGAGGACGATGCTCGTCATTGGGGGAAACACATAAGTAATAAGTGGGCAGCCCTTCATACCCCTCCGGTTTGGGATAATTTTGTTAAGGAGTTCAATGCCCAATATATCCCTCGAGTTATCCAAGAGAGGCGGGAGAGAGAGTTTCTCAATTTGGCTCAACGTGACTTGAACGTGGCAAGGTACGAAGCCTTGTTCACCAAGTTAGCTCGATTTGCGCCTTACTTTGTCGAGAATGAAGAGAGAATGATATGGAAGTTCATTGGAGGACTTCGATTAGAAATCCAAGATCGGTTATCTGTGGTCCAGTTGCCAACCTACACAGCGGCTGTCGAAACAGCACTTAAGGTGGAAAGTACGATGGAACAGTTGAAGATGAAACGAGGACAGTTGGCACGAGCACCGAATACTCGAGGACTAGGTGGGAGAGCCCCGGGAGGCCCTAACAAGATGATTAGGCTGAATGTTCAGGGGAACCGAGGAAATTTTTCCAGCCCCTCAATTCAAAGAAATGAGACTTGCATCTACTGTGGGAAGCTGAACCATACCGAAGACCGATGTTGGAATAAGGCCAGAAGGTGCCCCATATGTGGAAATAGTGGGCATTTTCTATTGAACTGCCCTCAGGCAAAACCAGCGCAACACTCGGCCCCTGGAAAGAACACAAAGGGCAACGGGAATCAAGTGGGAAAACCACAAGTCCAAGGGAAGGTCTTCGCCATGAATCAGGTTGAAGTCGAGAATTCGTCGGTGGTAGAAGGTACGCTTCTCGTCAATCAATACTTCGCTAAAGTATTAGTCGATCCAGGTTCTACGCATTCGTACATATCGACTGGTTTCTTTACTAGTCTGCAAGTACAACCTGAGATTTTGCCTTACGAATTAGAAATCACAACGCCACTTGGGACTAAATGGAAGACGGACTTAGTGTTTAAAGGTTGTGAGCTAGAAATGAGTGGTCAAAAGATGACAGCAAACCTAGTGTTACTACACATCCATGACTTTGATGTTATTTTGGGTATGGATTGGTTAGCCGCGTCTTACGCTCAAGTAGACTGTCGTCACAAGGTCGTAAGGTTATGTTTTCTGAATCAGCCTGTCATTGAAATGGTAGGAAACAAGACCGCACCCGCGATACCCATTATCTCCCTTGTGCAAGCCAACCGATTATTGAAAAGGGGCAAGTATGCGTTCATGGCCCACATTATGAATAAATCTGAAGACAAAAAGAAGCTTGAAGAAGTGCCTGTAGTACGGGAGTTCCCGGACGTATTTCCTGATGATTTAAAAGGCTTACCCCCACACCGAGAGATTGATTTTGTAATTGAATTATTACCTGGAACCGCCCCGATCTCTAAGACTCCTTATAGGATGGCTCCTGCTGAATTGAAAGAGCTCAAGACCCAACTACAAGAGTTGCTAGATAAAGGGTTTATTCGCCCAAGTACATCACCCTGGGGAGCTCCGGTACTATTTGTCAAGAAGAAAGATGGAACTTGGAGATTATGCATCGACTATCGTCCGCTTAACCAAGTCACCATCAAGAATAAATACCCTTTGCCAAACATTGATGAGTTGTTTGACCAACTACAAGGAGCTTCAGTTTATTCGAAACTAGATTTGAAATCCGGATATCACCAAGTGCGAATTCAAGAAGAAGATATTCCTAAGACCGCCCTTAATACCAGGTACGGTCACTACGAGTTTGTGGTGATGCCATTCGGTGTAACAAACGCCCCTGCTACCTTCATGGACTTGATGAACCGGGTATTCCGACCATACTTAGACCAATTTGTAGTTGTCTTTATAGACGACATATTGGTCTACTCTAAGTCGGAAGAAGAACACGAAAGGCACTTGAGGATAGTACTCCAGGCACTGAGAGACGAAAAGTTGTATGCTAAATTCAGCAAGTGTTAGTTTTGGCTGACACAGGTCGCCTTTCTAGGACACATAGTGTCAAAGAATGGAATTGCAGTTGATCCAGGAAAAGTCAAAGCAGTGGTGGAATGGAAGCAACCCACGACTGTCACAGAGGTGCGAAGTTTTCTAGGATTGGCGGGATACTATCGGAGATTTATCAAGGATTTTTCCAAGATTGCCTACCCCTTAACTAGGCTAACTCAGTCCAACGTGCGGTTCGCTTAGGATAATCATTGCGAAAATAGCTTTCAAGAACTGAAGAATAAATTGGTCACTGCCCCTGTATTGACTCTGCTACAGGGGACTGATGGATTCATGGTCTACACAGATGCGTCCAAAGAAGGACTGGGATGTGTGCTTATGCAAAACAGGAAGGTAGTGGCTTATGCTTCACGAAAGTTAAAACCTTACGAGGAAAATTATCCAACGCACGATTTAGAGCTTGCAACCATCGTTTTTGCTCTCAAGAAGTGGAGACATTATCTTTATGGGACTTCATTCGAAGTATTTACCGATCACAAGAGTCTCAAGTACTTGTTCTCTCAGAAAGAGTTAAATATGAGACAACGAAGATGGTTGGAAATGCTAGCCGACTTCAATTGTGACATTCAATACCATCCTGGAAAATCGAATGCCGTAGCAGATGCATTAAGTAGAAAGGCTCATCTTGCCTGTTTAATGACTCGAGAATGGACATTCTTGGAAGATATCGTGAGTTGGAAGCCTAAAGAACGGGAGTTTGGAGTTATGTTTTCGCAACTTCATGCACAACCCATTATACTTCAGCGAATCAAAGAAGCTCAGGAAATTGACAAAGGACTCCAAAGGGTTAAAGATCGAATTAACCTCGGCTTAGAAAGGTAGTTTACCTTGCCAAATGATGGGATCTTAAGATTCCAAAACCGAGTATGGGTTCCAAATAATGAGCAGTTGAAGAGAGAAATATTAGACGAAAGCCACAACACCAAATACATGATACATCCAGGGATAAATAAGATGTATCAAGATGTTAAACGGCAGTACTGGTGGCCCAAGATGAAAAGGCAAATCGCAGAGTTCGTATCAAAATGCTTAACTTGCCAACAAGTTAAAGCAAGCTATCAAAAGCCTTTTGGGTTACTACAGCCTCTATCAATCCCTGAATGGAAATGGGAACACATTACGATGGACTTCGTTATGGGGCTACCATGGACGCAAAAGGATCATGATGCAGTATGGGTGGTAGTGGACAGACTCACGAAAAGCGCCCATTTTCTTGCATTCTCTAAGACTTATTCATTGGATCAGATGGCAGAGATCTATAAGAGTGAGATTGTCAGGTTACATGGTGTTCCAGTAAGCATAGTATCTGACCGAGATCCTCGGTTCGTTTCCAAATTTTGGCAAGGGCTACAGAAAGCACTAGACACTGAGTTGAATTTCAGTACAGCTTTTCACCCACAAACTGATGGACAAACTGAAAGAGTTATCCAAATTTTGGAAGACATGCTTAGGGCGTGTACCCTAGATTTTGGTGGAAGTTGGGATCGACATTTGCCCCTTGCAGAATTCGCCTACAATAACAGTTACCAGGCTACGATAGGGATGGCTCCCTTTGAAGCTCTTTACGGCAGAAAGTGCAGATCCCCTGTATGTTGGAGCGAAGTGGGTGAGAGTAAACTTATAGGTCCGGACTTAATTCATGAGACGACAGAAGCTATCAAGATGATAAAGAAACGAATGGAAATGGCACAAAGTCGTCAAAAGAGTTATGCCGACAGACGATGAAAAGACTTGGAATTCGGAGTAGGTGACTTTGTATTCTTGAAAGTTTCGCCAAGAAAGGGTGTTCTAAGGTTAGGACGGAAGGGCAAGCTAAACCCCCGCTATATTGGACCTTTTGAGATACGAGCAAGAGTGGGAAAGGTTGCTTATTGATTAGTCTTACCTCCAACTCTAGCAGAAGTGCATGACGTATTCCATGTCTCTATGCTTAAGAAATACCATCCCGATCCCTCTCACGTTGTAAATCATGCGTCTCTCGATATTGGCCTAGACTTGACCTACGTAGAAGAACCGGTTAGGATTTTAGACTTCCAAGAGCATACTCTGAGGAACAAATCATTTCGTTAGTACGTGTCTTATGGAAATACCATGGGATTGAAGAAAGTACGTGGGAACGATTGGAGGAAATGCAAGAAAAGTACCCACAATTGTTCGATTGAGTATAAAACCCTATTTCGAGGATGAAATTTTCTAAGGAGGGGAGGATGTGACGACCTGGTAATCTTTAATATTTAAATAATTGATATAACATCTTATATTCTTGAAAATGTCATTTTTACATTTTGTTCCATATTTTAGTTGGATCTTAGAATTGAAACGGTAAAGTGCCAATTTTTGAAATTCGATTACCACTCTTGGAAAAATTTCATCTATTAAATAGTTAAAAGTTTTCAAAATAATATAACTAATTATTCTAGGCTTTTATGCATGGAGAAGATCAATTTTGAATGAATTACATGATTTTCCAAATTTTAGAGGAATTTGACATTCGAACACAATTTTCGAACTTTCTATGTCCTAAATTGCAATTTTCGAAAACTTAACTAAAACATTTGTAATTTCTGGGAAGTATACATATAATTCTTGATTTATAAAGATTAAATTTCATAATTTTGGAATTTTTCTAAATTAATTATGAATTTTCGGATTTTATGCTCAAAAACCCTAATTTTATGCCCTAAAACCCTAATTTTAGGTTTTTAACAATAAAATAAAGGCAAATTCGAATTTTATCTAAACAAGTAGATAATTTCAGATCTTATACAATTATGGCAATAAAATAAAATCAGATTTTGGTTGATTTTCTTTAGTATTTTATTAAAATATCCTACACTAATACAAGATGAATTTCTTCTAGAAATTATACACTTGTGTGATCTTATATCATCTAGATTCATGACTCATGGATTAGGGTTACACCAAGGCTAGAAATAGATGAGGGAGGTGGAAGATTTCATTTAATTAGGCATTTAATTTTAAGCCTAGTTGGGAGATTTGCATTAAATAGGAAGATTTGCATTTATTAAAACTTGATCCCCAAGTCTTGGCTTCTATCCTCATTCTCCACTATAAATAGGACCTCCCACACACTTCCCCACCCCCAAAAACGTCCTCACACATTCACACACTATACTCTCTCTGTGACACCCCCCTCGCTAAGATCATCCTATACGAGTAGGGCTCACTTAACGATCTTGCTGAGTACAAATTTTAATACTCGCAACTTATTCAGTACTGCTCAATAATAAAAATCGAGATAAAATTAACACACAATTGACTTACATAGAACTGTAATGTACAACTATCCAAGTACAACACTTTAACTAGTGAGCTTCTATTTCCCATTAAACCAGCGAATCTTTTATACAGAATAAAGGACTATATACTAATGACTTGTAACGTACTGATCGCCTTAACCGAGTCCCCTCAACCTATGTTCCTGAAACTGAGGCAATGAACAGAAAGAACTTGGGGTGGTAAGTCCAAATGACTTAGTGAGGCGGGAAATATACATATAGATATATAAACTGAAAATAAGAGTTATAAACCAACAAATAATGAATCATAAAAAGGTGTGTATACATAAACTTGAACAAGACAGATGGTGAGCCATGAACGGAATCTCCAACCTTATTACTACCCAAAACAAATAAACATATCATAAAATCCTTATGCCTCCCCTTTGTGTCAAGGAGCGACCTTGACAATAGTAAACGGTAAACGGTAGGTGTAGCACGTGCACGTGCAATACACCGAGCCAATCCCCACTACAATTAACCTCCAACTGTATGTAGGAATCAGGTCCACCAGAATGGTATCACGTAACAAGGTTCTATCGACGGTCCGTTCCGCCCGATATACCCTACTCACATGTACCCAGGCCCAACTTCCCAAGGGCGTCCCCAAGGGTACCAATAGATCATATCAAAATAGAATGGCTCGCAAACTTTCAATAAAACACAGCTTGTTTCCGACACCAGGGATACATAAAACATAATTAAAACATGATATCACAGGGGTGTCAATAAATCATTTTTGAAACTAATATAACTGACAATCTCGGAAATGAAATACTTTTCGGGTATAACTTGACTTGTAATTCAGAAAAACATTTTGTTCAAACGTAGAGAGTAAGATATAATTCCAAAAGATTCGGATAACATAAATCAGACGAGGTAGGCCATATGAAAATATTTACTACATATAGTTCAATGCCCCAGCAAGGAAGGTAAAAGGCACTCACCTTAGGAGTTTATCAAGTTTATAGATTTATTTTGGCTAGATCAACTTGACTTCCTCCTTCAAGAGTGTTTGAGGGAAATAAAGGAGTATATGGAAGGCTACTAAGTATATATGTGTAAAAAAAGAACGGTTTAATGATATATATGTGTGTGGAAGATATGCTATTAATTGAGAGTGTTTTGTGTGTTGAGAGTGGAGTAAGTGTGGTTGTGTGTTTCTAGGTGGGATTATTGTGTGTGTGGGAGAAGAATGAAGACAATGGCCCCTTTATATAGAGTTTAGGGTAAGAAATAGGATTTTTATAATACAAGGTCAATTTATAATAAATGCATAGAAGATAAGATAAGAAAAGATAAGATAGGATAAGATAAGATAAGATAGGATAAGATAATATAAGATAAGATAAGATAGGATAAGATAAGATAAGATAAGATAGGATAGAATAAAGATATGATAAGATAGGATAAGATAAGATAAGATAGGATAAGATATTTTAATAAAATAAGAACACAAAAATCAAATAAAAACAAATAAAATCTGATATTTATTGGTCTAATGTTGTAAAATCTGAAATTATATCCCTATTTAATTAATATTCCGAATTTGTATTAATTTATGTTTGTAAAAACTGAAAATTAGGGTTTTAGGGCATAAAATTAGGGTTTTAAGGCCCAAAATTCGAAAATTCATAATTAATTTAGAAAAATTCCAAAATGATGAAATTTGATCTTTATAAATCTGAAATTATATGTATATTTCCCAGAAATCAAAAAATGTTTTAGTTATACTTTCGAAAATTGTAATTTAGGACATAAGATTTCGAAAATTGTGTTAGAATGTCAAATTCATTTATAATTAGAAAAATCATGTAATTATCACCTCAAATAATTCACATATAAAAGAAGGGTCATACAAAACATGAAATATTAGTAAGCATGTGCGTATATTATAAGAACCGGTTCATATCGTTGTTAGACCAAAAATCAGGATGTCACACTCTCAAGTTTCTTCCACAAACATCATCCTTTCACTCTTCTTTATACCCCTTTCAAGTACAAACTAAGGTAGAAACCTACTTTGATTTCATAAGTGTTTTCTTTCCTTCTTTTGAGTAGGATCTTCCTACAAGGCAAACTTCCATACTCTTGTGCCAAGCTATGTAAAATACACAAGCTTGAATGGCCTTGAGTGATAGCTTTTGCCAAACATGCCCTCCAATTTTGGGCTTAGAGATATTTGCTCCATGTTTATATGCTTTATTTGCTATATTCATGTTGAAATGATTGTCTTGTTATTGTGCTCATAAAGTGTGATTAGTTATTAGGATTCTCTCTTGATTTACTCTTTGATAGGTATTTTGTGTTTGTGATGTACTTAGGAAGGTTTATTAGATATGTTATGGTTAACTTGTTAGCTAGCAAATCTATGCAAATATGTTAGATCACAAATCTTACTATATTTATGAAGTAGTTGATTTTTTTAAAGTATGTAAACTAATTTTTTTCTTGCAAAAATGGTATTTTGGAGAAGAAAACATATTGATTTTAAAAAGTGTTTAAAAGTAAGTTAGTAGTTACATAAGTATACTAATTTTCTTATTAAACATATCAAACTTATATGAATACTTGTTTTTCCTAACAGAAATGAGATTTGTTATACATATATCAATTATTTTTCATAAACTTCCATGATTATGTGATTATGTGATACTATGTGAATGTGATATTATGTGAATGGGCCCAAATGTGCCGGAGTGGTTTGGGTGTGTTCCGCCGGGACATACTATTGAGTAGCCGGTTTTAAGAGTTCACACTCCCTCCATCTCCTAATCCCCCCTTGGGTAGACGGAGTGTTCTACTCAAGAGAGAGGGTCGTAGGGAAATATTCGGCGTATGCCCGGGATACGACCACCGGAGGATAAGGCAGGCAGGAGAAATGTGCTGGTTGTTTATTCGGCATGGGTAGTCATAAGGGTCACTGTTAGGTGACGAAAGGTAGAAAAGTGCAAAATATGTGCTTTATGCGTGTTTTATGTGCAACTAACACCCGAGCACCTTATGCAATTGAAGTATGTGTTTCTACTCAACATGTGTTGATGTCAATTATGTACTATGTTTTAGATGAGACCGAAATTTTGGAAGAAGAGGAACCGTTCGAGGCATTCTATTAGAAAGAAAGATTTCGCTGCGTACTCGCCTTTTGATTTTACTTATCTCTTGCAAGTTGTATCTCTTGCAAGTTGTATTGTGATACGATGTAACTTGTATTGATTTTTGTATTTCGTAAGTACTGAGTTTAAATAGACTCTTGTATGTACATAGTAATAATATTAATAAAGCATCGATTACCGGGGTCATCACACGCCTGCATTCCTCTACTCTAAGGGCATCACGAGAAAATAGTAGGTTCCCTTGGCCACGATAAAGGATGTTTTGCTCCTGTTCTCCTTGGCCACAAAAATCTAGTAATAGCCTTGGAAGGCGTCCATCATGCAAATGAGTTCGCATCTTGCTATTGAATCGACCAGCTGGTCTATCTTAGGAAGGGAATACTGATCTTTCAAGCAGGCTTTGTTGAGATTGGTAAAATCATTACACATTCTCCACTGACCTTGTCCTTTAGCTATAACGACCACATTGCATAACCATTCCTTGAATTAGATCTCCACTATGTATCCAGTGCCTAGTAGTTATTAACCTCATCCTTGATGATTCGGTTTCTCTCTTCACAAAAAATTCTTTTTTTTTTTTTGCCTAACTGGCTTGACTGAGGGGTCCAGATTGAGACAATGGACAATGACTTCTGAATCAAATGCCCAAAAAGTTCAAGGCCTTCCATACAAACACATTAATATTTGCTCTCAAAATGCCAATCAACATTATCTCCTTGGCAAGATCAAGGTGGGTCCCGATCCGTATGGTCTTGCTTGAATCACCCTCCTCAAGTTCGATCATCTTGAACTCTTCAACACGCATGATTTTGTGCTCTTTGATCTTCCTTCGTTTGGCCGAATCAATTTTGGAGGACTCAAGGATGTCTAGGTAAGGGGCTTGCATTTCCACTGGTCAGGGCGGGGTATCCTTTTCCATTCCAAGAACACCAAGTAACATTTCCACGCATCAAGGATGCGGCATGTGACTTGACCCACTCCCACCGGAGTTGGGAACTTCATCTTCAAGTGGTATGAGGATGATGTTATATGCAAATGGGGCGATTTTCACCTGGTAAAAAACCATCATGGTCTTGGTAGGGAGTTGAATCATCCCGAGGGGAACAACTTCAAACTCCCAAAAAAGGTAGAGAGCTAAATCATCCCGAGGGGAACAACTTCAAAGCCCCAAACCTGATGAAGAGGGTTTGCACAGAGGAGAAGGTGTAGTTCCCCAATTCCATTTTGCCAAAGGTGTTGGCGAAAATAATGTTGGCTGAGCTTCCGTTGTGGACCAAAGTCTTGGTGATTGTATAGTTGGCCACATCCAATGTAACAACCATGGGGGTAATCAAGGCTCTCCTCGAGGCCATCTGTCTTCGGGATCTGATCAAGATCCTGATCACTGAACGTGATGACATCTTCCCTAATCAGCATGCCCTTCGAAATGGAGTTCACTTACATCTTCGCATTGTAATAGTATTCCTCGATACTGTAACGGCCTTGATCGAGGCATCTTTCCAACCAGTTTTCTTCTACTTTTAGTGTCCCCACCATTGGGCCCACCAGCAATGGTATGGATCACCCTTTGAGTGGGAAGATTGTCTAGCATGGTGGGTTCTTTATCAGTCAGAAGAGGGAAACTGTGGCCCCTTCGTGGTGAATGGGACCTCTCCATTCTCGGGAAGATGGAGTCATCGTCCTTCGAGAACAAGGAGTGGTTCCTTCCCCTGCTTTCACCTTTTTGTCCCCTCCTCTTGATGTATTTCTTTATCTTCGGGTAGCCAGAATCGATCAACCGTTGAATCCCTTTTCTGAGGGCAAAGCCTCCTCCCGTGTCGTGGTTGCCCACTTCCCTAGGAAAAGCATAGTATTTGTTTTCCCTCGACTGGGCTTCATCCTTGTCTTAGATCTTCCTCTGCCTCCAGAAGATCATGGGGTCATTTGTTGATGGTTGCAAAGATCTCCTTTCTCGACATCACCAAAGGAGTGAGTTCAGTGTCTCATTGGTGGTCCTTTTTCTCTACTCCGTCCGCTCTCCTCTTGAACTTTCTGTCCCCAGTGTTCATGTACTGTTGAGCAAGGACATGACCTTTTCCATGGTGGTAGGACGCTTTCTTGCCAGATGATACAAGCAGGCCTAGTTTCTTATAGCCCCCATAATAACATCAAGGAGAAAGTCTATCTAGACATTCTCCACCTTCGAAAGCTCGGTATTGAAGCAATTAGAGTAATTAAAGAACTCTCCCAATGACCCACCCTCCTTTTGTCAGATTTTGTGGAAGTGGGACAGAGGCAGCTTGTCCAGGCTCTTTGTTTGGAATGGTTAACAAATTTTATCGTCAAATCGGTGAAGCTCCTGATTAAAGTAGGAGGCTGTCGAATATATCACTACAAGGCCACACCCTAGAAAAGTGGTAACCAGCAGCTTAATGGCCAAATCGTCCTCGACCATGTGGACACGCATAGCATGCTTGAATATGGGGCCAGTCTCCCCATCATATCGAGGCAACCCTATGGGGACCTTTGTTACATTCGGGCTTTCTGAAGCTCATAGCAAAGTGGATCCGTCTCATCGGGTATAAGGGGAGTTGAGCATATGCCTAGCCTGATCGCTCAAACCCTTTGTCCAGGCGGTGATTTAAGTCGTCAATCGGGTAGGAGAGCCAATGCCTAGCCTGATCGCACAGACTCTTCATCTGCGAATTTGGTGCAAGAGTGCGTTAAACTGGTCGATCGTCAAGACAACAAAATTTTGCCTGGCAGGTTGTGATACCCTGACCCTTTATGAGTCTAATTATTATTATGATTATGATTATGATTATTATTATTATTATTATTCATATAAATTATTACTATGATTATTATTATTACTATTATTATTTGTTTGAATGCTATTATTAATATTATTATTTGGAAATCTTATGGTGATTAGGATTACTATTATTATTAGTATGATGATGATGATGATTATTATTATTATTAGTCAATCATATTAGGACTAAGATTATTATTAGGCAAATCCTATTAGGCTAAGGACTATTGGGCAAATTCTATTATGTCTAGGAATCCTTCATGATTTATAAATCCTATAGAGTATCAAATTAGAATTTAGCATTATATTAATTATATATTTAGGGTTACACACTAATTATATATGCATCAGAGTTATAGACAAGAGAGAGAGAGAGAGAGCAGCCGCAGACGTGATTTATCAACGCCGGAGTTGCAAGATTGAAAATTCCAAAAGAGGGTAATAAGCTTTGATTCTCATTCTCGTCATTATTTTTTTAATGCTCCAACCTAGAACATGTCCCAACAAGCATGGCATTATGTAGAATATAGCAGCTTGACAACCGCCTTGGTCCCACAATCACTCGAAATTAATTTAGTTCATGGGAGGGCATGATTACAAGGGTTATATTCATATGGACATATGCATGCTCATGCTTGTAAGTATCCGTGTACCAATCTATTATGGATTGGTCATGCATGTATGTCTATATATATATACATATATGTGTATATCTATACACATTAACATAAAAATGGATTCATATGTCTATACAAGTTTAGCCACGTATGAATTCTTGAACTAAGGCATAATTCAGGCCATAGATATAGGCACACACAAAAGGTGTTAATGTGTGTTTCAAAATTTGTAATCATTACGGTGGTGTGTGCAAATTTCACCTTTTGGTGTGTGTGGAATAGGAAACAAAGATTTTTGTTTTAGATTGTTTTGTTTAATATTAGACTTGTACATATTGCTTTAAGGATTGCATAATTAGTTTTTTTAGATTGTTTTGTACAATGATAGATTTGTACATATTGCTTTAAGGGTTGCATATTTAGTGGGAAAAAGAACGTATGACATAGACACACACACTTAAAGTGTTAATGTATTATTTTGTTCATTGTAATGATTACAAATTGTGTGTAATTTTCACCTTTTGGTGTGTGTGGAATAAAAAGCATAAGAATTCCTTTTATATATGTATATGTATATATACACACATATATGTGGGTTTATTTATTTAGGGGTATACGTGTGTATATATATATATGTATATATGTATCTATATGCTCTTGTAATAGTAGTTTAATATTAGCTTAGTAATAGTTATACGATTTGATTTCTTTAATTTGGATAGTAAGAAAAAATAAATAAATAATAGAGAGAGAGATTAGGGTTAGGTTTTCATGAGGTTCCGTAATTATGAATTTTGTACGATTATTTAGCAATAGCTTAATACCCATATCTTATATGTTTAGATTCAGCCGATCGGGATTAGATTTTTGAGTGGTCAAGGGTTTGACAAATTAAGGGAGTGATTGATTGAGGTAAGTGGTTTCTTCCCTCTATTTGTTTTTATAAAAATATGTCTTTCTTAAATTTATGCTTTCGTTGAAAAAGTTATTTTCATATATAAAAAGTGGATTTGAGCATGCTATTTTATGAATTTTCTATATGAAAAGCTAAAAATTGTTTTGTGTTGTGCTATATGTGTATATATGAACATGCTCCGAACACTTGGGATACTATTGGTAGGAACGAGTTCTGTAATTTCCGACCGAGCTATGGGGTACAATAGCAATTTCTGAACCCACTTAATGGGGTTGTAGTTAAGGACCTCCTACGGGTAATAATAGTAGTGTCCGAACCCACTTAACGGGATTGTAGTTAAGGCCCTCCTATGGGTAATAATAGTAGTGTCCGAACCCACCTAACGGGGTTATAGTTAGGGCTTGATCAAGTTGGCCAATAGAGATTTCGAATGTACACGAGCATGGATACATAAATGAATTTGTCTGATTCTGTTTTGTTATCTGTTCTGTTGCTTGAAAGTGGAAAACGTTAATTTTTGAATATTGTCTATGTGTGCAAAGTGTGATTTTAATACTATATATATATATATATATATATGTGTAACTTGCTCAAATTCAATAGAGGGTCAAGAGATCCCACTGGGCGAGTGCGCTCACACCACTAATAACTATTTTGTAGAGGATAGTACCGACGAGGGTGACGGGGGACAATTTTGGGGTTGGTGAGTGGATCGATGGAGTCCCTGCTTAGGAAATTTAGTGATCGCTATTTAGTTTTAAGGTTTCCTTGTATGGCTCTATCTATTATGACTGTTATGGATTAGTTTCTACTTATGTTTAGGAATTGTAGATGTAATAGTTAGGATTATTATCTTTTCCGCTGCGATGTTCGACTAAGGTCATCAATAAATATTTTATGATTTTTAGTATGTTGTGATTTCCGTGGCTTGGTGTCTCTAAGTCCTTTAGGCTTAGGGACATCGCCGTGTTGCGTCCCGGATTCGGGGCGTGACATAGGTACTCTGGGAATAGCCTCAGCAGGGAGCTAAGGAGAAAGTGGTGGAGCCTTGTTAACCTCTACAATATTGTCAAAAACCTAAATGGCCCTTTCTCTAGCACCAAAAATGATGTAGTCAGAAAGTGTCTTCGAGCAAAAGTCCTCGTAAGTTTGAGCAAAGGTGTCCAAATGCTGGTTAGGTCCCTACTTTGTGAGGATGGAACACATGTGAGCCTAGCCGAAAGTGTCTTCGGCAGAGACTTTCTGACGCTCAAGTCAGTATTCGAGCAGGTAATCAGAACGTAATGTTATATGTGGAGTATGGAAAATCTACCCATGTGAATAGTAGCAACTTGCCACTTATAGTAGCTGGACGAGGATAGGTTGAGCTAGGGTTAGCTTGGCCTATTTATGCCGTCCGTATAGGTATATTTACTGATACATGATAGTGGAGGTATTGGACGTACTCATTGTGTCAGCAATCATTATGGGGGGCGGGGGGGGGGGGGGGGGGGACCACTCCAAGGAAGCGGTAGGGGACCACTCTGGGGAGAGGCGTGGACTGTGGTCGGAGGACCATTTCGTGGGGACTCTATGATAGCTACAAGGTTGGATTCGGACCTTTGAGAGGTCGTGCTTCCTTGGAACCAAGGACGGAGGTGACACATGGCCTCAGATGGATGGTGACATGCGGATGATCTACTTAAAGGTAATGTGGTGTGATTGGCATCTACCACAGGTGGAGGGTGACATGGCGAGCACGTACTCCCGCACACCAACTATTATAACGCCATTAAAGTACTATAATATCAAGATACAAATAGATAAACAAAAAAAATGTGATGATATTGGTTTCTTTTTCTTTTTTTTTTTAAAAAAAAATTTGGCAATGAATCACAACAATTTTGGAACTATTTATATGTAACATAGTGAACTGTAAATAAATAAACATGAAGCATTTAGAAGCATTAGCCAACATTAAGTTGAAATACAATTACATTAATGTAACAGTTTTCTTGTCAGATACTTTTAAAAAGAATTATTTGAAAATTTACTATATTTATTAAGTTATTCAAAACATAATAACAAAATTTTGGTCATGGATCTGCATAAAATTAAAGTTATGCGATGAAAATAACAAATATGAAATGAGGTTAAATGTATCGCAGAGGATATTCTATCCATACCCAAGTTCTTATGCTCTTCTCAAAACAAGAGTTAAATTATAAATAAAAGAAGTGATGAATTCATATAATTAGTTGAACTATTAGCAAATGCTAAAAAGAATTATCAGTTTCACTAATTGGGGTTGTCCATTATTAGATAGGGGAGAGAAAAGTTTAATATTAAATACCCAATTTTATTAGAGTATTTGTTACTCTTTCTATAGGTTGCATTTAGTAGTGACCTATTATGTTGGTAACAGTAAGCTTCCACCTATTATTTACCAGCAAATTTAGGTTTTAATTACATGTATGCAGTTCATTATTTAAGTTGTTTATTAGTTTTTGTTAAATATCTTTAACATTTAACCCATCAACTTATATATATATATATATTAGTAAACTTTAACATACACATTTTAAATACAAAAATTATAGTCTCAAACAAAGAGCTTGGGGAATGATGAGAAAAATATGTCTAAAGTTAGAGCAACATCTCGCAAAACGAACTGCAAATTGATCATGGGGAAAATGATAGAGAAATGCATGAAGATGAAGTAAGGATATCGAAGTAACACTAAGAGTGTGTTTGGCTAAGCTTATAAGCTACTTAAAACATCTTATAAGGTGTTTGAGAGCTTATAAAATGTGGTGGAGTACTGTTTGACAAAAGTTTAGGGGAAGGAGCTTACAAGCTCCTCAAATAAGATGCTTAGGAGCTTAACAGATCTTTTTTAAAAAGTAAAGAGAAGCTAACTTATTTTTTAAGATCCTGCCGAACTCTATATTTTCAACCAACTTAATTACAATTTCGCCATTACTAACATCTTATAAGTTACACACCATCTTATTTATCGAAACACATGATAACTTATTTTTAAAATAAGATCCAATATCTTATAAGCTTTTAAAATATCTTATAAGATGTAGGAGCTTATAAGATGTTTCAAATAAGTTTAGCCAAACACCCTCTAAGTTAAATTCCGTCAAAAGCTGTAATCACATGAAGGTACTTTAGTTTAGTAGGCTAGAGACATTCTTGAGAGGGCTGGATATTAAATACTTTAAATTCTATATATATTAGTCGGTCTGGCACATTTGATGTATACGCAAAACAAAAATAATATATAATTTCATTAAATATTTAAATTTTGAATAAAAAATTAAAATATTTGTTGGATTTTATACATAATTATATATATTTAATTATTTATAATGTATTTTAGTAAATTTATTATAGCAAAATAGGTCAAAATAAAAATAAAATTATAAGATTAACAAATAATTAAGGAAAAACAAAGGTTAAAAGAAATGATAAAAGTGATCTAAAAACATATATATGGATAGAGGAGAGAGAAGGAGAAAATAAAGAAATTAAAAACATGAGAATAGTTGAAGATGAGAGTTGAGAGAAAAAAAATTAAATATGTGAGAGGCCAAAGAGATCAAAGGTAATTATTAGACTCCCATACACTTTATTAATAGTATAGATATTTTATGGATATCTTACCTCCACTATGTAAAGAACCAAATACCAATTAAAAGTTTCATACTTTTAGTTAGAAGATTATGTTGTAACTGATGATACATTTAAAGTTCAACATTAGACTACCTCTAGAAAAGAAAGTTACAAAAGGAAGAACAATTACAACAACTCATAGTATCAGATATTATATCTAAAATTCATAGTAGCTCATAAGTTTAACTCTTGTTGTTACAGATATATACTTATTCAAGAATGACTTCTCGTTATGAAAACTAATAAATCTACACTTTCTAATGAATCATTGATCTACAGTTACATAAATATATTAACGTTAATTTACAACACCTAATTAATGAATCATTGTTTGGGCCCAAAAATGAATTTTTGCATAAATTCGGAGTGGGCTAATTTTGGTCCTTTTCGCTATGCCGGAATGAATAAATAGGGCCCATGTCACTTCGACACATATGAAGTAGCCCATGTTGGAGGCCCGAGCAGGAATGAATTAAAGGCCCATGGCCCAATCAACTAAAAATAGAAAATAGGAAAATAAAATAAATAAAAAAGTCGAATTTAAACTCCTTACTTTTTTTGGGGGTGGGGTGGGGTTGTTAGATAGAAAATAACAGATTGGCTAAAAATAGGCATTGTTATATCTAATCATGCCTAAAAGGCTATGTCATGCTGGAAATTTGAAATTTAAATAAGGTGGCATAACTGCGAATGGCCAAGCTTGAATAAGCTAGCTAGCTCCAAGAATAAAGGAATTCAGTTGTAGCTGGAAGCCTATAAAAGGGACCTGGATTCATCATTTGAAGGACACACAACAATCATCAATCAATCCAACAACAACAACTCTCAATCGAGATCAAGAAGTCAACACTTCTTTGATTTTTTAGCTAAATGAATAAAGATTAGCTTTCGTTCACTAGGTAGAAAATCGTTACACTAATGTTTGTAGCCATACCCCATTTGGCTTTAAGTGGGGATATCAATGCACACATTATGTAATGTCATGATGTCGCAACCATCACTCACTCGCATTGGGCCCGATTCGAGGAAAGATATCAGTGCAACGAAGTAGTATCCCGCATTCATATTGAGTGCATGCATAAGGGAGGTATTGCAGGAGTCAGTCAATGCTCGTCAGAGTGAGTAGTCTTTGAGTACATCCATGTGTAGATATGACTAGAGTCATCAATGTGGCCGGCCTGTAGCTAGAGCTTTTAGGAGCTGCCCAATCATTTTAGTCATAGATATGGTCGGAGTCATTAATGCATGTCTTTGTAGTCGAGTATTGTAAAGTCCAAATGGCAAGTAGCCATCGTCTCTAAATACGATTCAAACCTTTTTGACCCTTTTAAACTCTTAGAGTACTGAATTGTTAAGTCCCACATTAAATTGTAGGCAAGTGGAACCTTAGGGGTAGTGTTTTCCTACTTCGACTCAATCGTCTTTCGGATAGAAGTCTTAGATGCAAAACATTTTTCACTTCGAATCATCAAGACTTCCAATTGTGTGTTCTTGCACACAAGCACGCTCGCACTTTGATAGAAAACTCACTTCAACTTCACTATTTTCTCATCAAACTCAGTGATTTCAAACCCTGAGTAACCGCGTCGGTATGATTGTCAAAAATTTATACAAATAGATCGAAGGGGTGATCGAGGTGTTCGACTCTGATGATGATGAGTCTGATGCTACCAGCAAGGTATCTATCTTTTGACCTCCTTCTACCTCTTTGATTGTCACTATTTTGATTTTTATTTGTAGATTCCTTGTCAAAGTAAGCGTGCTACCACTTCTTTTGACAAGAGACCCAAACTTGTTAAACAAATGGCGACGAAGAGGCGTTTGGTGATGCCATCTTCTGGACCTGAACCTTCTCCCGCTGCTTCTCCCTAAGCTTCTACTGACCCCCCCAGGCTGAGAGTGCTGGGGAGTCTCCTATTGAAGATACTGATATTGATGGGGCTGTCGATAAAGTTTTTGCAGATCTGACTGCAGTGGGATATACGCGGGCCGAAATCCCATAAATTTGCTCATCTGAAAAAATTTTGCTCATCCCAGAAATTTGCTCTTCTGCCTACTGAGATGATAGAGGTAACTCTCCCTTTGAGTGTTCTCACTGTGCCAATTTTATTATAGTCTCTCGATGTCCTAACTTTGACTTTACTAACCTGTTGCTCAACCTGTTTTCCAAGCTGCTTCAACTACCTCTTCTCTTCCACAGACTTTCACTCGAGGTTCTCAAGTAACTCTATGCCCCTTCGCTAATATTTGGTTTTTATACTATTCCTTTGTTTTCTAATCAAGTAAGTTTGGCTTTCTTTTTTCGCAAGTTACCTCCCCTCAATCCTTTGCAGGTTTGACCGCCATGAGCAGCGCCAAGGCTGTGGTGGACTTATTAGATTCCATCTTGGGGGATGACTCCATTACAAAGGTTGCCACCCACCTTTCTGATACTCGAATCCAAGAGCTCAAAGGACTCCTAGCAGGGGTGAACACTGAACCTGTTGGGACAAGAAGGAACCTTATCGATAAGATCCTTAGGGAGGTTTCTTGCTTGGCCTTAGCCCCCAGCAAAAAATATTTTTATGAGGAGTTTTACAGGGACTTGCCAGGTTTGGGATCGAAGTGCAAGAATAGAAATGCCATTCTCCAAGCTCCTCATCTTTCAGGAATTAGCCTTTGGGTTTAAGATTTGAGGGCACTTCGGCTCCAACTGAGCAACAATAAGTCCTGGTTATCAAAAGAGAAAGCCTGATTGTTGAAATGGAATGTCTAACGAAGCTTCTTGCCAACGTTGATCAGCAAATGCTTGACCTTTCAAATGAGGTTGAAGAGCTCAGGGCTAGTTCAGACGCTCGAATTGAGGTTTACAAAAGGGCCAAGGACAGGGACCTCGATCGGAAGCACCAAATCAAAACTACTTCTGCTAAGCTTGATAAGGTAACCACTTCCCTCTACCTCTTCTTCGCTTGATTTAGGGTTGACTTTTTAGGTGAGAGGACTCCACGGGCCAGTGGAATGGGAGGTGGTGTAGGTGGCTAAGTAATGGAGGTGACTTCAACATCTAACCTTTCGAAAACTGGAATGGTGGGGAGAAGGAGGCTCCACTAGCCCTAAAACCATGCTGGCTCACAGTTTTGATTTGTGATATGGCGGTGTGCCATTTTTTGAAATGTCAGATTGTTGCCAAAAATAATTTTTTTCTTTCTTCTCATTTTGCCTTGGGATATTTAAAGCCATATTTTGGCTAAACTTTGAATGCATTCTCCTTTATTTCGATTTGTTAAGTTTTTCGATTTGCTTGAGCTAAGATTCCTTCAAAAAACATTTTAATGTAAAAAAGAAATTTAAGTGAATTAATAATGTACCAACTCATTCGAAATACAGAAGTTAATTTACGTTCGACTAGCCTTATCAACCATTTTGACTTAGGACTTTTCGGCACTCTAATAGCATCGTTTCCCACAATGTGGGTTATTACTTTTTCAAGTATTGCCATTCACTAGATCCCTAAGCAAATCTTTATCCAAGGTTTTTAGCAAATAAGCATTTTCCATAGTTATAGAGTGGATTGAAAATGGTCCCTCCTAGTTTAGGCCCTATTTTCCTCATACAAAGTCTTTCTTCTCTAAAGGGAAAATTACTTTCCACACAAGGTCGCCAATCCGAAACTATTTGGCCTTGACCTTTCTATCATAAGCTTGGGAAACTTGTCTCTTTTGGGCTTCAATAGAGTCCAACACCAGTATTCTAACACCTTCTACGGTGTTGAGTTCATCTACCATTTTGCAATGGTATTCCTTAGTAGTGAGATTGTTTTGTTGGGCAACTCGAGTCTTACATTAATCTCCATGGGTAGGGCAACATCGTGGCCATCAATTAGCTAAAATAGGGTAGTTCCTGTGCTTGTGCATTTTCTAGTTCAGTATGTTCATAATGCCTCGAAGAGCAACAGATGCCACGCCCTGAGATTATCTTCCACCATCTTCGAAATGATGCTCTTCAAAGTTTTGATGGTGGACTCGACCTGACCATTCCCTTGTGTAT
The DNA here is from genome assembly GCA_026212405.1 of Petrea volubilis. Classification (NCBI taxonomy): domain Eukaryota; kingdom Viridiplantae; phylum Streptophyta; class Magnoliopsida; order Lamiales; family Verbenaceae; genus Petrea; species Petrea volubilis. The sequence continues at coordinate 13,671,788 of CM047871.1, read as the reverse complement.
AATACGGAGTAGGGTGCATGAGTTGAATGCCATATTCTTTAGTGAAGGCTTGGATTTTGGATCCTGTGAACATGGTTCGCCTATCCGTTGCGATAGTTTAAGGAATTCCGAATCTATGCACCAGATGCTCCTTTATAAAGTGAACTACTGCCCCCTTGATCGGTTTGCTTCAGTGGGATGGCCTCTACCCACTTTTTAAAACAGTCAGTGGCAGTGATGATATAGGTGTGCTCCTATCAAGTCAATGGCCCAACATCGAAATGACCATGGTTTGACAATAAGATTTATCTCCTCGGCAAGAACTCTTTGAATTGGACCGTGCAAATGATATTTTTCGCAACCCTTGGCTAGCCAATATCAATCCTAGATCATTTTTGACCAAAAAAACAACCATATCATATGATTAAATATGCCACCTTGTGGCCACTTTGATGGGCTCCACATACTCCTTCGTAGACCTCCATCATGATTTTCACTACCTCCTCCTGTCTGACACACTATAGGAGGACATCGTCATTACCTCACTGATATAACAAGCGTGATGACCCCAGTAATCCATGATTTATTAATATTACTATGATTTACATACATAAGTCTATTTAGGTTCAGTACATATCAAATGCAAAATCGATACAAGTTACATCTTATCATAATACAACTTGCAAGTGAAAAGTAAAAACAAAAGGCAAGTACGCAGTGGAATCTAACATCTCTCTTTCGAATAGAATGCCTCGAACGGTTCTTCTTCTTCCAAAATTTAGGTCTCATCTAAAACATAATACATAATCGACATCAACACATATTGAGTAGAAACATCACTTAATCACATAAGGTGCTCATGTGTGTGATTTGCACATAAAGCACACCATTCGCACTTTTCTACCTTTCGTCATCTAACAGTGACCCTTTTGAATACCCAAGCCAAATATACAACCAGCACATTTCTCCCGCCTATCTTATCCTCCGGTGGTCGTATCCCGGGCATACGCCGAATATTTCCCTGCGACCCTCTCTCTTGAGTAGAACACACTGCCTACCCAAGGGGGGATTAGGAGATGGAGGGAGTGTGAACTCTTATAACCAACTACTCAATAGTATGTCCCGGCGGAACACACCCAAACCATTCCGGCATATTTGGGGCCAAATGTGATACCCGGACCTTTTTAAGGGGCACATTAGGCACATTATGCTTATTATTATTATAATTATTGCTATTTTTAATATTATTAAATTGGATAAGATCGATGACATACATATGGATAAGATTCTTGATTGGATAAGCTTGAAATTCGGATAAGATCGATGACATACATATGGATAAGACTCTTGATTGGATAAGCTTGAAATTTGGATAAGATCGATGACATACATTGGATAAGATCGATGACACACATATGGATAAGATTTTTGATTGGACAAGCTTGAAATGTGGATAAGATCGATGACTAGTAGATAAGCATAAGCATGACAATTGGATAAGGATAAGCATAACAATTAGATAAGAATAAGCATGACAATTGGATAAGATCATTACATATATATATATATAGAAGATAAAATAATAATATTCTTTCTTGCCAAAAAACTATAAATAAGGGGGAGCCTTGTCTTCCATTTTGATGATTGGACACACACAAACACACAATCTCACGACACACACTGGGACGACCCTGAAAATCCTTTATTATATTATTATTATTGTTTTTGTTGTTGTTGTTAGTGGTTACATACATGCGTACATTATTAATTACAAAACGTACTAGTTACATTACATAATATAAGGGTACATCCAAAGCGTACTAATTACAAAAACCACTAACTATAGGTACACAACGGAAATCCTACATCTTCCTTCCTAGTAAAATACTTCAAAAGGTTCCTCTTCCTCCTCGTCATAAAAGCTAACTTCGGAAGCATCTAAATCATTATGTAACATGGAATCAACATACGTTGAGTAGAAATATTTCTTTATGCACATAAGGTGCTTGGGTGTCAAGTGCACATTAGTTACACATAGCACGCATATTGTTTCACACTTTCTATCTTTTGTCACCTGACAGTGACCCTTATAACTACCCAGGCCGAAATAACGACCAGCACATTTCTCCTGCCAACCTTATCCTCCAATGGTCGTATCCCGGGCATACGCCTTAGTATTGTCCTACGACCCTCTCTCTTGAGTAGATCCCTCCGTCTACCCAATGGGGGATTAGGAGATGGAAGGGTTGTGAACTCTCCCGGCTACTCAATAGTATGTCCCGGTGGAACACCCCCCATACCATTCCAGCACATGGGCCCATTCACAGAATTTCAATTTGTTCACACATGCACATAATCTTTGGAAGTTTATATTATAGTTTAGTAAAGTAAGCTTCACACTTATAAATGAAAGCATACTTACTTAGAAATGTTAAATATGTAAATAGCTAGTAGCAAAATATGTAAATAGATAAAATATAAATATAAATATATAAATATAATATGTAAATAGCTAGTAGCAAAATATGTAAATAGGCCAAATATAAATATAAATAGTATCAATATATAAATATGAAGATTAAAATATAACTAGTATAAATATACATAAATATATAGATTAAAAGATAACAAGTATAAATATATAAAAGATATAAATATGATACATATATACCTATATAAAATATAGATAAGTATATATATAGATATGATAAGAATTATCTACATATACATATAAAACTAATAAAATGAATATAAGTATATATATACATATACGTAACATATATATATATATCTATATATAAAAGTAGTTTATACTAACTAAAGTATATATATACATATACGTACATAAATATATATATATATATATAATTAACATATAATGAAATTAGTTAAATGAATATATAATAACACTTTAAATATTTATATATATATGTAACATATAGATATATATAAATTTATATGAATAAGTTTTATGAAACTTTCTAAATATTTAAAGTACTAAAATAGGCATAAATCTATAGCATAAATTTATAGTAAAAGTTTTACTTATCAAATAATAGGTATGTGGAGCTTTCTTTACTAACTCTTTCAAGAACAATATAGAATAATCTCCTAATACCTCAACTAAAGCATAAAGGTTTCACAATACTTCAAATAAAGCATAAACTCACATAATACTTCCAATAAAGCATAGAACATATTAATCACATATTACTTCACATAAAGCATATTAATCACATAATATTTCCAATAAAGCATAATAATCACATATTGCTTCAAATAAAGCATATTAATCACATAATATCTTCAAGATCATGCTCACAAGTCTAACCACTCTTCAACTTCCTCCCAACAAGAGTTATAATATGAAAATTTAACCATAAAGCTTTAAAGTAACATGAAGATTGCAAAATAACTAAAATCCTCAATTTGGAGGCATGTTTGGCAAAAGCTCTCACTCTAGGCCATTCAAGCTTGATCTTTTACATTGCTTGGGCACAAGGGTATGGAAGCTTGCCTATTCTTCATAAGAAAGAAGAAGAAAACCTCTACTTAAGGCATAAAGAAGTGTTCCTACCTTGTGTTCTTCCAAGTGGTGTAGTGTTTTGAAAGAAAATGATAGTGTTTTGAGAGAAAAGGAAAGAGTGTATGTGAGGGAGCAAGGGGGCACGGTTTTTGGGGCTTAAAGGGCTGAAAAATGAGGATTGTGGGTGTGTATGGTCTTGTGTAATGATCTTGCAAGATATTAGACACAAATACCTACATATTATACTCAACTAAATACCTCTTTCATACATTTATACATGGCTGTATATACCTAAACCTAACTTTACTAACCACCATGTATATGTATGTGGGTATGTGTGTGTGTATATGTAGTTATGTATATCACCACTAATATATATTTATATATGTATATGAGAGCTAGGTTTCAAGAGTGTATTAGAAGAGATATTTTGATAAAATATAGAACTAAATCAAGTAAAATCCTATAAAATCTGAAAAATCTTATTTATTAAGTATTTTTATTGTTTATTTCTCAGAAAAATCGAAATTTGGGGGTTGGAGAAGTGAAAAGACGAAAATACCCCTTGTTTTGCCCATTTTTCGAAAATTGCCCAAAAATAGAAATAAAATTCTAAAAATTCGAAAATTAATTTTTGTAAGTCAAATAAAATCTAAAACATTTATTTATATTATTATTTTGATTTTTTTGATAATAATTAAGCATTTTAAAAATTAGATTTCAAATTAGGAACTTAAAGACAATGACTTAGGGTTTGAAATCAATTAGTTTGATGAGAAAACAATGAAGTCGAAGTGAGTTTTGTATGGGAGTATGGGCGTGCCAGTGTGTAAGAACGCATAAATGGAAGTCTTGATAATTTGAAGTGAGAAATGTTTTGGTGCTAAGACTTCTATCCGAAATACGTTTGAGTGATAGTAGGCAAACACTACCCCTAAGGATTTGGACTTTACAAGACTCAATTGCAGACACTCCGACGAGCATTGATTGACTCCTTCAATAGCTCCCTTCATGCATGCGCTACATATGAATGTGGGATACCACTCCGTTATATTGATATCTCACTTCAAATCGGGTCCAATCCGAGTAAGTGATCGCTATGACCTCGTAACATTACAGAATGAGTGCATTAATATCCTCACTTTCAGCTAAATGGGGTATGGCTACAAACATTCGTGCAAATGGTTTTCTACCTAATGAACTAAAGCTAATCTTTGTTCATTTAAAGTAAAAAATCAAAGCAGTGTTGACTTCTTGATTAAAAGTTGTTGTTGGATTGATTGATGATTGTTGTGTGTCCTTCAAATGACGAATCCAGGTCTCTTTTATAGGCTTCAAGTTGTAACCGAATTCCTTCATTCTTGAAGCTAGTTAGCTTATTCAAGCTTGGCCATTCGAAATGAATGGAAGCCCTTATCTCTTGGACATGGTGTTATGCCATCTTATTTAAATTTTAAAATTTCAGCATCACATGGACTTTATTTTAGGCATGTTTAGGTATAACAATGCCTATTTTTAAATAATCTATTATTTCCTATCTAACAATCCCCCCTCCCAAAAAAATATAATAAGGGATTTAAATTTGACTTTTATATTTATTTTATTTTTCTATTTTCTGTTTTTGGCTTATTGTGCCATGGGCCTCTAATTTATTTCGGCCCGGGCCTCCAACATAGGCTGCTTCATATGTGTCGAAGTGACATGGACCTTATTTATTCATTCCAGCATGGCAAAAAGGACTAAAATCAGCCCACTTCAAATTTATACAAGAATTCATTTTTGGGCCAAACACATGCCAAGGCTTCTAAGTGCGGGAATGTGAACCAGATTAATAAAATTAGAGATGAGGAGAGTTGATGGTGTTAGACAAATGAAGGTATACAGGGTGTGATTTTGAGGTACTTTGTGGTCAGTTTTTAGGTTGAAAAGACCGATGCTTGGGGAGATTGAGGAGACCATTGCAAGTGTTGGAGGAATGGGTAGATGATGTGATGAACAGGGTATTACTGGTGCCTTTCATATGTCCCCTTTGAAATCCCTTGGTTCGAATGGCATGCCACCGATTTCTATCAAAAATTCTGGAATATAGTTGATGGTAATGTCGTTGACTACATGCTTGCTCTTCCGAATGATTTTCATTTTATCAATAACATGAATTTTACTCATGTGGTGCTCATTCCTAAGTGTGATGAAAATCCTGAGTCTATTACACAATTTAGACCTATTAGTCTTTGCAATGTGATCTATAAATTAGTTTCCAAATCTATTGCAAATAGACTAAAACCTTTGCTTAATGATATCATCCGTCGTACTCAATCACAATCAGACTTTGTTCCTGGTAGGCTTATTTTTTTATAATATCTTGGTGGTTTTTGAGGTGAATCTTTTCTTGAAAAATAAGAAGGGGGGGGGGGGGGGGGGAAGGGGTGGCGTGATGGCTACTTCTTATTAAAACTTGATATTTCTAAAGCGTAAGATAGGGAGTTGGCTTTTGTGGATAGGGTCTTATTAAAATACGATTTTTATCCTCAGTTTGTTCATTTAATTATATTTTGCATATTCTTTATTTCATATTTTTTTATTCTAGGTGGGCAGCAGTTTGGATTTTTAGTGCTGGAGAGAGGTCTTCGTTTGGGGGACCCTCTCTCCCTTGTCTGTTTTTTGTTATGTATAGAAGTGTTGACTAATTTGTGTAGAACAAGAAGAGGTTGGGCAGAGTGGAGGGTGTGAGGTTTTTTCTCCCTCAACGTCGAGCGTTACCCATTTTCTTTTGTCAAATGATACCACGATTTGTTTCAAGGCATTGTGTTTGCATAAAATTTCAGCACTTACGCCGATGTGGATACTCTAGGTTCAAATTTGTTGAGTTTACTGAGAAAACAATAAATTCGAAGTGAGTTTTTGTGTTTGAGTGCGGGCGTGCCAGTGTGTAAGAGCACACAAATGGAAGTTTTGATAATTCAAAGTGAAAAAATGTGATGCGCCTACTACTTCTATTTGAAAAACGATTGAGTCAGAGTAGGTAAACACTACCTCTAAGGTTCTACTTGCCTATAATTTAATGTAGACCTTAATAATTTAGTACTCTAAGGATCAAAAAGCTTGAATCGAAAAGAAAATGTATTCAGAGACGATGGCTACTCACCACTTGGACTTTACAAGACTCGACTACAGACACATGCATTGATGACTTGGGCCATATCTATGACTAAAATGCATTCAGCAGGTCGGAAAAGCTCTAGCTACAAGTTGACCACATTGATGACTCTGGCCATATCTACTTATGGATGCACTCAAAGGTTGTTCAATCCGACGAGTATTGATTGACTCTGTGTGCACTCCTTCTCATGCATGCACTCGATATGGATGTGGGGTACCACTCCGCCGCATTGATACCTTACCTCAAATCAGGGCCAATCCAAGTGAGTGATGGCTACGATCTCGTGATGTTACAGAATGAGTGCATTGATATCCTCACTTCGAGCCAAATAGGGTATGACTACAAACATTCATGTAATGGTTTTGCTACCTAGTGAACTAAAGCTAATCTTGGTTGTTGTGTGTGTTGATTGATCGTTGTTGATGTCCCCTTGAATGGTGAATCCAAGTCCCTTCTATAGGCTTCAAGCTGCAACCGAATTTCTTTATTCCTGGAGTTGAATGGTTTATCCAGGCTTTGACTATTCGAAATACATGGCTATCCTTGTTCCTTGGTTTTGGCAGTTATGCCATCACATCCGAATTTCAAATTTTTCGGCCTCACAGGGCCTTTATTTTGGGCATGTTTAGGTGTAACAAAGCCTTATCCTTTGCCAATCTGTTACTTCCTACCTAACAACCTCTAAAAGTAATGGGTTTAAATTATTGTATTTATTTTATTTTTCTATTTCCTATTTTTGGCTGACTGGGCTATGGGCCTTTATTTTATTCCGGCCTGGGTATCCAACATGGGCTACCTTGTTCACGTCAAACTGACTTGGGCCTTATTAATTCATTTTAGCATGACAAAAAGGACCAAAATCAACCCACTCCGCTTATGCCATTGGATGCTTCTTACTTCCAGCATCTTTCACGCTGTAAATTGAAATGATGGATGCCAAATTTTGGTGGGCGAATGGGCAATGGAACCGAATGCATTGGCTTGCATGGGAGAAGCATTGTGTCTCCAACAAATAAATTCTCCAAGAACTTCATTAATAAAGCAGTGACAAAGAAATAACAAAAAAAATGGAGATAATTACAAATATATCTATCAAATATGACCACAAAAGCTAAATGCTACAATTAGGAGTTGAATAAACATCAAAACGAAAAAAGTGGAAAAAAAACTGCTATGTTAAAGATATCTTTATGCAAACAAAGGCACTGTAGTAATTTAGTGAACTATTCCAATAATGGAATCTAAAAGGGAATAAACCATCTATCAAATAAATGAAAAGTTTAAAAGATTAATAAAATTCAAATCAAAATTTATCATGAAAAATGTGGTTTCATAAACAAATAACAAATGTGTATATAGCATCAAAAACTTACTGTTTGCAAATAAAATTATCACTTCCTGCCTCGGTGTGGGTTATGTAAAGAATTGACACTCCGATTGGTCTACTTAAGACTTAAGTACTGTCCCATCGGGTGTGCCAATTTATATGTTTGTAAATAAAATTAGCAATTCCTGCCTTTGCGCGGGTTATGTAAAGAATCAACACTCCGACTGGCCTACTTAAGACTTAAGTATTGTCCACCGGGCATGCCGAAAAGAGATGTTTGCGTAAATTTTGGACAACCACGGCGATGTGATTACTCAGGGCTCGCAGTTACTGAGTTTGATAAGAAAACAACAAATTCAAAGTGAGTTTTGGTGTTTGAGTGTGGGCGTGCCAATGCGCAAGAACACACAAATGGAAGTTTTGATGATTCGAAGTGAAAAAATGTGTTGCGCCTACGACTTCTATCCAAAAAAATGATTGAGTCGGAGTAGGCAAACACTACCCATAAGGCTCCACTTGCCTACAACTTAATGTAGGACTTAATAATTTAATACTCTAAGGATCAAAAAGGGTCGAAAAGCTTAAATCGAAAATAAAATGTATTCAGAGACAATGGCTACTCCCTACTTGGATTTTACAGTTAGGCAATCTTATCTAGATTTTAAATTTTCAATAGCACATGGCCTTTATTTTAGGCATGTTTAGGTATAACTATGCCTTATCCTCATCTATTATGTTATTCTCATCTAACAACCCCTAAAAGGAAGGGATTTGATTATTGTATTTATTTTATTTTTCTATTTTCTATTTTTGTTGAATGGGCCATGAGCCTCCAATTCATTTCGGGGCGGGACTCTAACATGGGCTGTTTTGCATGCGTTGAAGTGACCTGGGCCTTATTATTTCATTTTTGGCATGTCGTAAAGGATCAAAATCAGCCATTCCAAAGTTATACAAAAATTCAATTTTGGGCCCAAACGCTAACGAAAACATAGCACATATAATCACGGATAATCCTCTTACATCTGGTAACGTGGTGAAAAATAGAACACAAAAAAAAAGAAAAAAGAAAATGAAGAGATCCTTTCAAGTATCTCTATTGAAATGTGATTATAGAAATGAAATATTATAACCAGGAATTGAATAAATAAAAAAATAAATAACATAAACAATGTACTAATTGAAAAACAATCTTCGAATGAATAAAAATGAGGTGCAAAGATTTATAAGTAGTAAAAACTGCAAAAATGAAATAACATAAAAAACAACTAACAAATTTCAAATGAAGAACTTAATGAATAAAATAATGACAGTGGAAAAAAAAAACACACAAAATATCGAAATTATTAGAAAATATAGCTATCAAAACACGAACAAATAAATTAAATTAAATTAAATAATTAGACACAACTAAGATGTTATCTTCAAATATTGAGAAACACAAAATTACTAAAGCATACAAAAAGCGTATCAATCATGAGAAAGCTTTATAATCTTCCGACCTTCTTTGCATCCAAAATCGGGGCTGGAAAATAAAGAATTGCCACCAAATGATATAAGAGGGGATCAATGTAAAATATTGATAGATAATAAATGATTTTTGCAAGGACTCGATTTTCTCGTGCATTTTCTATTTACTTATAAATATATTATTTGATGCTTAAGTGTATATTATTTGAATGTTTATATGATTAATCTATGAATATTATGTGACAATATTATGAATTATGTGATTTTATCTCAAATATGTGACTTTATTATGAATAATGTGTATTATTATCCATGCATTTTATAAAGTATGATTATTTCTTTACTAATAGTAAATTTTTAAAGATTTATAGATATATATGTATATATATGTGTGTGTGTGTGTGTATAAAAATAGATATTTTAATTAGTTAGTTAGTTATACATCCTTTTCATTATACTAATCTTTCATGTCAGTTTCATTTCAATGAGTGGAAATAAATATAGCTACTTTTAACTATTAATAACTTGTGATAAATTTGGAGAAGTGTATCAATATTCCTCCACAAAAATATGTTCTTATATATATTTTGTACTATTCGAAATTAAGGGAAATGTTTAAAACATTATATATATTTTGATAAAAATAATATTCTTTTAGACATTTCTTCATAATGTATTTAATATTTGTAACATTTGACAAAATACATTTTGTCAATATATATATATATATAGATCTTTCGATTTTTACTCAAATATATATATATATAAGTATCTTTAAGAAAATATACAATATATAATAGATATATATATGTAATAAAAATATATGGTGTATATATTTTCTTGCTCCCCACTCCTCTTAGCATTAAATGAATTTCACACATGTAAACTTACTTCTAGATATACACACACTTGTGAGGCTTATATTTGAATAGCTTATGAATCATGCAAATTAGACCAACACTTAAGCTAAATTAGGGCATTGAGTTGGAAGATTTGCATATAATATAAAACCTTAGTTGGAAGAATGCATTAATTATAAAATCGACATTATAATATAAAAATCTCATCCCTTGCCCTAAACTCTATAAAAAGAGGTCATTGTCTTCATTTTTCACACACACTCGCTAAATCCCACTTAAAACGCACGCACCCACACAATAGTGCACTTTCAATATATATATCACACTATATCATTAGTATACCTTCCTATATATATACATACATATATATATATAATTACCCCTCTTCTAAACTATGTATATATATATATATACATATTAACCTTTCTATATAACTATACATAAACTCTACACTTTACACTTATAGAGAAGAAGGTACCTTTTTGAAAGGTAGGAGTATTATTTAACTTCTTGAGTAAAATAGGAATTTAAGTATCTTATAAGTCTTAGATATTTTATGCTTTCATTTCCATTATAGTATTATGTGAAATTATGTGTCTATGTACACCTATTAAAATGCACACGCACCTTATGGGGTTGAACGGTATTTCTACTCAACCGTCGCGTTGATTATTCTTTACGTGACTATTTTTTGACAGAAATGAGATATAGTATCAGAGTGGCGCAGTGAAAGCCAAAAAAGCGTTTGGAAGCCTTTTACGTAATAAAGTTACTCTTGTATTTTCTGATAATTATAACTCTTGTATTTTGTACAAGTTTTATGTAAAAATTACTATTTATTTTTAATTAAATATAAAGGAAATTTCGGGGACTTCACAAATTTTCCTAATGAAGTTGATGGCAGAAGAAGTTTTACGATGAAAGTAGAAATTTTGGGAAGTTATAGCATAATGGGAACGTGCAGTAGTTAATAAAATTTTCTAAAAGAATATTGAATAGTTCTTAAATTAATGGAATCAACCAATTATTAAGATATTTATATATAATTTAAAAGTTTTCAAATTTGTGAATAAATTATCAACAACTAATGTTTTTTTAAGAGAAAAAAAGAATTTTAAAAATACAAGAAAAAATATTGAGTTAAAATTAATATAATTTGATCAACGGACCACTCTCAAATATGTTATAATAAAGATGACCTCAATTTATCGACATGTGTATTTAAATTTAGTTTAAGAAAGTTTGCATATTTTATTTTTACCTATAACCTACTTTGTAATTTGTAATTAACCATTTTTTTTTAGTTCAAATTATTAAAAAAAAAAAAAAAACTAATCATTTCCTCAACTTTCCCAATTTACGGAATTGGTGAGGAGAAAAGTCATTTTAAGTCCATTGTCGGGGAAATTCTATTTATCACGGTTGCTGATTAGTTTTTCTTTCCTTATTTATTTATTTATTTCCTCATTTGTGGTTAATGGTTTTGTTTTACACATAATAAAAAGTAATTAAATAATGAAAAATGAGTACATATATGTCAAATTACATGTTACAATTAAATTGATAATTAAATAGAATAATAACCAAATAATAGATTTCACAATTCCTCTTAATTAAAATGCATCGATTTAAAGAAACACAATATATTTTTCTTATTAGAAAATGTATGTTCAAACAAAACTAATTTTTGATATATTTATTTAATGCTAACATGCCATAATTATTAATTAATAAATCATACTAATGTAGATTATAATCAATGTCACGAAATTAATGTATTTAGCATGATACCAGGAACGATATTTCTAGACTAGACAACAAAAATTATTGCAAATAAACAATGATCTAATTACCAATTAAGTTACGATTTATTATCTATGTCATTATTTTGAACAAATCAATATGAAGAAAAACTTATATATTTTGTTTAATAAAGAGAAGCTTATTAAGTTTATTTCCGATTAAGTTGAGATTTATTATCTATGTTATTCATTCATTCCATACCATAAATTAAAGCCAAAAAGCTATCTGACAAGGACGAAATAAAAGATCAATAAAATCGCAAATTTTTTATGTGCCATTAGACATAAAATCAAATATTATACATGCTATTGATTTATGAAAGTTGCAAAATTTTATCTAATTACTCATTATTCATTTTCTATATTTAAAATATTAGCTTTGCAGTTGATTTTTTTTATAATACCTTTGCCGAAACTCTTAGAGTATGACTTCGTAGACCCAATAAATTATTGGATCTTCTCGCTTTACCGACTAACTTTTAGAATGGGCAAATTGGAATGGGAACTCTCTCATCATGCGACAACTCTCAAATGAACGATTCGAAAGAGTCAATCAGTACTTGGCGCGACGAGACTCTTTCAAGCTAAACTTGGTCTGCTTCTTCGTTGAAAAAACTATTAATTTCAATTCCATCAAAAAAAAATATATATATTAATTTCAATTGTCCAAATAATATTTTAAGAAGCAATCAATTTTCCATTAATGTATTTAATACAAATTAATAAAAACATTACAATAAGGAATAGAATAAAATTGAGACAAAACTATAATTTTTGTATTTAAAGGTTGTATGTTAAAATGTAATTAGATATATATATATACACGTATATATATTGATGGATCAAATATTAAAGATATTTAACAAAAATTATTAAACAATTTAAATGATAAGTGGATAAAATAGTTTTGTTTAATAGACCACACACATCTAATTAAAACCAAAATTTGTAGGCAAAGAATAGTTTTTTTCCGGGGAGGGGGATGGGTTTGTAATATACCATTTTGAACAACAATTAATAAACTATTGAACAAGGGTATCTTGGGAGAAGTATATAATTTTTTGGATGGAGACCTAACGGAACCCTAATGAAAGGAGTTATTTTATTAGTTTATGCAAATATCAGGAGGATAATGGTAATTTTCAATAGTTGAGGGATTTTTTTGTAATTTCACCAAACATTAAGGGAGGTTTTTGTCATTCGCCCTAAATAAAATAACATAAATTGGAGAAAGAAAATGAACTCAAAATTTTTGATATAATTTCCAAACAAGTAGGTTGTACGTGACAACCCACCAAAAAAAAAAAAGAAAAAGAAATGCATTTATAATATAGTTATCTATACTATTATTAAAGTGATTATGGGGTCTAATAATCACGTTGGTCACTTTTCTCTCTAGTTTTGGTATCTCCACGCTCATTTATATTCTCTCTCCTCTCTCTTCTCCCACTATTAACATGCTTGTAGTTTATTTTTTTTCTCATTCTCTCTTCTTTATCAACATAATATTTTTCCATATCTCTTTTAGCATTTTTTTTTTAATTTTTTATTTCTTATTTATCTATTAATCTTATAATTCTATATTTATTTTAAGTTGTTTTGTATAACAAATTTAGTACAATACATACATTACAAATAATTAAAAACTATATAATAATGTATAAATTTAATAAATAGTTTAATTTTATATTCATAATTTAAATAGGTAATTAAATTATATTTTAGTTTTTTTTATGTTGCGCACATTGAGTATGCCTCACCGACTAGTGAAAATAATGGTTTTATCCTAAAACTAAAAGGACAAAGTTTTATTAGATTTTTTTTGCTCCAGTTTAGAGCATTCATCCCCTCTCTCTCTCTCTCTCTGTCTCTCTCTCTCTCTCTCTCTCATTCCTAATTCCTCCTCCTCCACTGTCATCGTTAAGCTAACACCAGTCATCAACCTTCATTGTTTTACCTTCCCTGTTGTTGTGGCCGCCTCATCTTCATCATCGTTTTTTTTCTTCATCTTGCCATTGCCATCGCTACTCACTGTGTGATTTGTTAGCCCCAAGGTTTCATGCCTAGATTTTGATGATTGCAAAACATTGAGAGATTACTAATGTTGTGTTGTAGTGCTTTGATTACAAATATAATTATATGATACACATTAGTGAAAAGAAATGAAGCGAATATAATGGAAATCAATTTGAATGAAGTTTGTTCACACAAAATTTCGAGTCTGCAAATACAATTACAAGACAGGAAAAATATATGACAAATATTTCAATTTTATGGAAAAAGAATATAATTTAATAAAAATTAATCTTTAAGATTAATCCCCTAATTATTTTCTCTGAACTTGACTTAATCTTCTAATAACGCAATTCGTAGGCTTCATGTTTTGATTAGAAATCAAACATCGAAGATTTCGATGAACACTATGAACAACGCCGTGAACATCGTGGATTTGACTTGAGTTTGACTTGTTTTAAAACGCCAATTTTCTGGCTTTATAACTTGACTGCATGCAGATCAAACACCTTATTTGGATGATTTCACATAAAACGCCTTGAACGTCGCCTTAATCATCATGGATTTGAGTTGGGAGAAACACCAAAATGTGGGGCTAACACCTTGGTCACGGATTGAACACCTTGATTAGATGACTTTTGTGAAGAACACCAGGAATTTTGCTTGGGTCTTCACGAATCTTCTTGAGCTTGATTTGAGAGAACTTCAGGATCTTCTTGACTTCTCTAGCTCTAGAAGACTTCTTGATGTCCCTTTCGAGCCCCAAATGATCCCTTTTATACGCATTTATTGCTACCGACTTCTTCAGTATTTATCTCTTTAATATAAATTATTTTTAAGGAGAGAATTATTATTTGCAAGTCATGATCTGATTAGTCCACGTAACCAAATGCGCTACTTGTCACCGTTTGATTAGTTTTGGACTTTCGGGATACACGACTTAATTTGATTGGCCGAGGTGCTTCACATTTCACACTTGGCGGCTTTTTATTTGCTAGTAAAATAATATTAAAATATCAATCAAAATTAACTATTTAATACTGGAATTAAATTTAGTAAATTCCAAAATAGAAAATTTAATTAATATTGATGTGGTCGGATCTTGGCCTGCGACACACGTCACCTTGAACAGGGAGTAAGTGTTTGAATCCGGTCAGGCAGATCCGAGTAAGACTGTCTGAATGCTGGTCGGGTCCTATTCTGCAAGGATGGAGCACACGTGAGACTAGCCGGAAGTGTCTCCGGCGAAGACCCTCCGACGCTCAAGTCAGAATTCGAGCAGGTAAAGGGTGAGTAGTAATCAGGTAATAATCAGGGTATTGGCGTAAAAAGTGTCTTACCCAATGACTAGTGTTGCCGTACTATTTATAATAATAAAAAATAGATGGCCCGGACCAGGATTAGGTTGGCCCAATCCCGTTGCTGGTAACGGGCGTTCGCCGTGACGCGCTGTAGGCGCGTGGGGTGCATTCCTTGTTCGAGGAGGATCTTAAAAGAAGAGCATTGACTCCGAGGATGAACTATGGTGGACATCGAACATGTCATTCCATCGAGGATAGGGGAGTCACCGACGGGGTGACAGTCTCCGAGGAGGACACATATTCCGATGAGGAGCTGCTGACTCCGTGGAAATGACGCAAATCCTGGTCGGATCAACCTGACACATGGGAGCCTTCAACCGGCGGGTTAGGCTGAGGTGGCGCCGACGTGGCCTCGGGCATATTGGGCCACATCATTAGTCCCCCCAGTTCGGGTCTTGCTCGAATATACACAGACCGAGCAGGCCGTGAACTTTTCGGAAGGCGCCGTTCCCATTCTCGAGCATAGACTTCCGACCAGGCGCTGGCGGTAATTTCGAAAATTTGACCGTTGGGATGTGACCGTTGGTAATAATTACGGGCGACGTTTGGACTTCCCGAGGAGCAGGTTTACCGCCCTATAAATAGGGGGTTCGGGCGTGGGTCCAGGCGCGTCATTTTTACATCGAGCTGAGATTCGAATCCGAGCATAAATTTGAGAGCACCGAGCACGTCAGACATATTCCGAGCATCCGAAAACATCTTCGTCCAGCCCCAAACCTAGGTACCTTTCCTTTCTCTGTCCTTGTTCTTTCCGTTCTTCCCTTTTCATTATTCCCTAGGCAACCATGAGCGGGTCCGAGGGCGGTTCCGACAGCCAGAATAGGATTGCGGAGTACATGCTTGGCGAGGGTTTGAGTGACGTAAATCTGTCGCTGTCTTTGGAGGTCGAAACCTCCGTCGAGGGGGGGTCATCCCGATGCCGGGGGCGAGACCAGTACTAGCCGGCCGAGGACAGGCGGCAAAAGTCCGAGTAAGGTGGAAGAAATGAGGCAGCGTATGATGGCCGAGAGTGGGGCGGAGCTTCGAACCCCGTCGCACAGGTTAGTCGACGAGGAAGAAACTCCTGATCGGGAACCTCGTCGGAAGAGAAGGAAGGCCATCGCAGGCAACCAAACGACGGTGAGTTGGGGAAACATAATTGCGCACAATACTGACCGGGATGTGGAGAAAGTGCTTGGCCATTACATCCGCGAATCATTCAGCATCATATGGCCGAGCAGAGAGGAATCCATTACGGATCCCCCCGAGGGGTGCCTTCCTATACATTATTCTCACATCGAGAACGGTCTCCGGTTCCCCATCCCGTCCTTCATCTGCTCGATCCTCAACCATCTGAACATCAGTCCAATCCAACTGACCCCGAACTCATACGCCTCGATCTGCGCCTTCGTTGTCTTCTGCCACTGTACCGGCCAGAGTCCCTCTCTGGCTAATTTCTCAAGCATTTTCCAAATAAACCTCTCGAGTAGGTCTTCCCCGGACGATGAGTTCAATTGTTTTTTCATAAGTGCCAAGAATGGGAGAAAGATCATCGAGACAGCTTCGTCCTCTTATGGGAGTGATTGGAAGCAGAAATGGTGCTTCATCCAATATGATGGGGTGTGGCCGGTGAGGCGAGTGCATAACTCGGAGGTAAAGAAGCTCTCCCTGGTCGGAGAAGGGTCGAGTAGCTGGTCCCGGGAGTGGATCAATGGTCACAAGGCGCAAGGGTTGCTGTGCCCGATCTTCATGACCCAGGAACGGTTCTTAGTAAAGGCCGGGCTCTCGCCGGCTAGACTGGATATCGAGGACATCGTTTTTGGTTGCCTCCCCTTTTCCCATTTTTTTTTTTTTTTTTTTTTTTGTGATCTCGTTCGAGTGTCGCCTCGAAGTAATTGTATTTCTGACCGGAGTTTATTGCTTTGATTGTACAGATCTAAACGAATTACAGATGGGGAGACTCAGGCATATGAACAAGGTAGCTGGTGAGAGGAGGAGGTCATCCCCCCCCCGGAGGACAGGCGTGCTTTGGCGGAGGCACCCTCGACAGCACCACCGGTGATGAGGGCGGCACAACAAGCCTCTACCCGAGCCCCAGTGGCTATTGTTGAGGTCGAGGAGGAAACTCCTCTTGTCCGGAAGAGGAAGGCGGCCGATCCTGTGCCGAGGAAACCGTCCGGGCCGGCCCCGAAGAAGAGGATCCTATCTTCGAGCAAGGGCAAACGCCCCGCAGATGGTTCCGGTTATACCTCCGAGGAGCTGGAGGTTTTGAAGTACGTGGATGTCCCCGAACCCCGATTTGGCCCCAAGTTCGGGGATCTCTCCCAGTCAAGTGTCCTCAGCGGGGAGGGCGACAGCCGAAAGATTGCCATGAGGAGCTTCCGGCGTAGCGTCTTCAGGGCCGACCAGACTCTTTTGACCGAGCTCGACGACGCCGACTTGGCTGCAAGCATCGCGGAGGACATGAATGCCCTCCAGCAAAAATTTTTTCATGGCCTTCGTCGGCTGGATGTCAGCCGTGCGAGGTGCGAAAAGGCCGAACGGGAGGCTCGAGGAAGCGGCCTTCAGGCGGATCTTGACGAAGAGCGACAGAAAAACCAAGTCGCTCAACGGGAGATCGAGGAGGAGAAGGAAAAATCCCGCAAGTTGGAGGAGCGGGTGGGTCAGCTCGAGCTTGAGTTCAAGACTAAACAATCCGAGCTGGAACAGGAGATAATCGCCCTGAAGGAGAGGAACAAAGATGCCTTTGCTTGGGGTGAGAAGAGGGGTGACCGGCAGGCGAGGGCCGAGATGAAGGCTCGCATTCCTGAACTCGAGAAGGAGGCCGTGAAGCGTTTCGTACGTGGCCCTGTCTTCGAGTACGCGACAATCCTCCTGTGTGCCGAGGATGCCCATCAAGCGTACCACCGGGGTTTCAATCAATTGAAGGCCCGGGGAGTCCTCCCCGAAGATTTCTCCATGGAGGGCTATGGCATGCACTTGAACGACGCCGGGGAGGAGGAGGCCGAGGAAGACGACCCGGAGCCGGCCTATGAGGGCGCAGAGTTCGACTCGGTGCTCTCTATTGTGAAAAGGCAAGTCCGGAACGAGCGACATAAGCGTTTGGGTGAGCCTCTCTCCCCGGATGTGGAGCCCGATGATGCAATCATCGTGGAGCACGGGGGGTCCGACGTGGGGACTTCAAGCGCCCCGGCGATGAACGTGGCCGGCCCTGAGGCCGATCCAGCGTTGGTGGCGGCGGTTGAGGAGGTTGCCGAGGAGATATATAGCGGATAGGTTCCTTGTATTTTGAACTTTTACTCCGTTTTTAGTTTGTAAGCCCGAGTGGGCGAGTTTTCAGACCATTCATCAATGAAACATTCGATCTTTCTTGTCGAAATATGAACTTAAAGTTTTGTTGTCGAAATGTGAATTTAAAGTTTTGTCGTCGAAATGTGAAATTAAAGTTTTACCGTCGAAATGTGAAAAATTTTTAAAACGTTTTGACGAGGAACATGCGTGTGAAATAATCTGTAAATAATTCATTCCGGCTTAGGTAGAAATTTAAAAACTTAATAGTGGAGAAAACAGTTGTTTGAAAGAGCCAAGCGGCTCGAGGAGATGCTTCATTAAAACTTCGATGAGACTTTACAATGTTAAATAGATTTACAATGTAAAATCTTTCTGGTCGGCCACATAACACTCATATGTAGAACCTTTTAAGGTTCGAAGCGTTCCAAGGGCGAGGCAACTCCCCACCCGACATATCCTCGAGGCGATAGGCGTTGTTTTTGCAAATCTTGGTCACTTTGAACGGGCCGTCCCACTTTGGGTCCAACTTCCCCACAGGGCGGGAAACCTCGACCTTCTTGGTGACCAAATCCCCGATCTGGAACGTCCGGGGATGGACATGGCGATTGTAAGCACGTACAGTAGATGCCCGGAAATTGTCCATTCTTCGCAGGGCTGCACGTCTTCTTTCGTCGGCGAGGTCTAGCTCGGTCAGGCGAGCGTCGACGTTGGCGATTTCATCGAAGTGTGCAACCCGAGCAGATGGGTGCAGCACTTCGGCAGGTATGACGGCATCGGACCCGTAGACTAAGCCGTATGGGGTGTCGCCTGTCGCGGTCCGAGGAGTGGTCCGATAGGCCCAGAGCACACCTGGGAGCTCATCGGCCCAGCTGCCCCGAGCGTCGGCCAGGGCGGTCTTGAGTCCGTGGAGAATTGTCCGATTTGTGACTTCAACTTGACCGTTGGCCTGGGGGTTCCCCACCGAGGTGAAACGCTGCTTGATCTTGAGGCTAGAGCACCATTCCTTTATCCAGCGGCTTTGGAACTGCGTTCCGTTGTCGGAGATTAGGACTCTGGGGAGTCCGAAGCGGCAGACAATGTTTTTCCAGACGAAAATCTGGATGACCGAGTCAGTAATTTTTGCGACGGCTTCCGCTTCGGCCCATTTGGTGAAATACTCGACGACGACGATAACGAACTTCCTTTGCCCGGAGGCCTGAGGGAATGGTCCGAGGATATCGATCCCCCACTGATCGAATGGCCAAGAGATTTCAACGTTTACCATCGGGGCGGCAGGTTGATGGACAAGGTTGGCGTGCATTTGGCATGTCCGGCACCGTCGGACATGGTCGAAGCAGTCTTGAACGAGGTCAGGCCAGAAGAACCCCGCCCGTGACACCTTTTTGGCCAAGGATCGTGGTCCGGTATGGTTTCCACAACACCCTTGGTGTACTTCTTCGAGGACTTCCTTGGCCTGTTGCTTGCTCAGGCATCGTCGAGGAGGCCCGTCAAAGCTTTTCCTGAACAGGCGCCCCTGCCCGTCGATGGCGTATCGAGCGGCCTGTCGTCGGAGTCTTCTGGCTTCGACGGGTCGCTCGGGGAGAATCCCGTCCTTCAGGTAGGTGACTAATTCTGCTATCCAATTCTCGGGGGGCTCGATGGAAAGGACACACTGTTGGGCCCCCGACCCGGTCAGGGGTGTTGGCGAGCTCAACATGGTTATGCTTCTCTCCTTGGTTCCCCTCATCGAACTCGCCAGCTTCGACAACTGATCAGCCCTCTCATTTTCCGCCCGAGGAATTTGCTCGAGCGAGAACTTGGCGAATCCTTCCTTCAGTTTGATGATTTCCTCGAGGTACCTTGCCATCGACGCTTCCCGGGCGTCGTAATTTCCATTGACCTGCTCGGCCACCAGCTGCGAATCGGTCAAGGCGATGAGTTCGTCCACATCCTTATCCAGGGCTATCTTCATTCCTGCGGCGAGGGCCTCATACTCGGCCTCGTTATTGGAAACTGGGAATTCTAGGCGAATAGCGAAGTCGAGCTCGTTGCCCAAACCATCTCGTAAATAGACTCCAGCTCCCCCTCCGGAGTTCGTGGAGGACCCGTCGACCATGAGGGTCCACGGCGTCTTGGGCTCCGCTTCCACCTTCGGGGCTGTCTCCACCAAGAAATCCGCCAAGACTTGTGCGTGGATCGCCGTTCGTGGCTGGAATTGAATATCGAACTCTCCGAGTTCTACAGCCCATTTCACGAGCCGACCAGAGGCATCGGGTTTTGCAAGTACCTGCCTCAATGGCTCGTTGGTGAGGACCACAATGGTGTGGCCCTGAAAATACTGTCTCAATTTTCGGGCGGAGTGGACCAAAGCGAGGGCGAGCTTCTCGATGATCAAGTAATTCCGTTCGGGGCCTTGGAGGAGCTTGCTGAGATAGTACACTGGGCGATGTACCCGGTCCTCCACGTGTACTAGTACTGAGCTGATGGCGTCCGGGGAGACCGCCAGGTAGGCATAAAGGGGTCTCCCCGGAGCTGGTTTTGTTAGCAGGGGAGGTTCGGTCAGGTATCTTTTCAATTCGAGGAGCGCGCGCTGGCATTCCTCGGTCCATTTCCAATTCGGCACCTTCCTGAGTGCTTTAAAAAATGGGAGGTTCCGATCCGCTGAGCGGGATATGAATCTGTTGAGGGCAATTATGCGGCCCACTAACCTCTGAACCTCCTTTACCGAGCTGGGAGGCTCGATATCGAGGATGGCGCGAATCTTCGAGGGGTTGGCCTCAATTCCCCTATGACTGACGATGTATCCGAGGAACTTGCCACCCCGGACCCCAAACGTGCATTTGCTTGGATTGAGTTTCAGGCCATACTTCCTCAAAATATCGAAAATCCGAGCCAGATGCCCGAGATGGTCGGAGCCTCTTTCGCTGCGAACTATCATATCGTCGACATAAACTTCGACGGTCTTGCCGATCTCGTCCTTGAACATGAGGTTCACCAACCTCTGGTACGTCGCCCCGGCGTTCTTCAGCCCGAAAGGCATCACGAGGAAGCAGTATGTCCCCGACGAAACAACAAATGACGTCCTCCCCCTATCCTTCTCGGCCATGTAGATTTGGTAATAGCCTTGGAAGGCATCCATCATGCTCATCAATTCACAACCGGCCGTTGAGTCCACGAGTTGATCAATCCGAGGAAGGGGGTAGTGGTCCTTCGGGCAAGCTTTGTTGAGATCGGTGAAATCGTTGCACATCCTCCATCGGCCGTCGCCCTTGGCAACGACAACGACATTGCAGAGCCACTCGGTAAATTGAATCTCAACTATGTAGCCGGCCTCGAGGAGCTTGTTAATCTCCTCCTCGATGATCCGGTTACGCGCTTCACAGAATATTCTCTTCTTCTGCCTCACCGGCCTAAATGATGGGTCTACGTTGAGGCGGTGGACAATGACTTCGGGATCGATCCCTGGAAAATCAGAGGCCTTCCAAGCAAAGACGTCGGCATTTGTTCTGAGGAAGTCGACCAACATGACCTCGTGATGCGGCTCGAGGGTCAATCCTACCCGGGTGGTCTTGGATGGGTCACCTTCTACAAGCTGGATTGTCTTGAAGTCTTCCGCCGGAGTAATATTTTCTTCCTCAAGCCTCCTCCGCTGTGCCGGGTCGATTTCGGAGGACTCGGGGATGTCCATCCGCGAGGTGGCTGCCTCGACTGGACGGGGTGCCGGAGCCTTCTTCCCTTCGACGGAGGCCGAGTAACACTTCCAGGCGTCCAAGATCCGGCATGTGACTTGTCCGATCCCCGCTAGGGTGGGGAACTTCATCTTCAAGTGATACGTGGACACCATCGCCCGGAACGCATTAAGAGCAGGTCTCCCGAGGATGATGTTGTAAGCAAACGGGGCGTCAACTATCAGATACTGGACCATTATAGTCTTTCTTCTCGGGGCCTCCCCCAACGAGGTGGGGAGTTGGATCATTCCTAGGGGGACAACCTCGGAGCCCCCGAACCCGACAAGAGGCGTTTGCACGGGGGAAAGCGTGTATCCTCCCAAGTCCATCTTGGCGAAGGTGTTGGCGAAAATGATGTTGGCGGAGCTCCCATTGTCGATCAGGGTCTTGGCCACGGAGTAGTTGGCCACGTCCAGATTAATGACCATTGGGTAATCCGGTGTATCCTCGAGGCCTTCTGTCTTCGGGATGTGCTCAAGATCACGGTCGGAGAATTCAAGTGACTCCGACGTCGGCGTTGCTGCCTCTGATATGGTGTTGACATGCAGCCTCTCGTGGTAGTAGCGCTCTTCGATACGGTATCTGGCTTGGTCGAGGCGCCTCTCCACCTGTTTTCTCCTACTTTTAGTGTCCCCTCCACTAGGGCCTCCTGCTATGGTGTGGATCATCCCCCTGATCGGGAGGTTGTCCTGCGTGGCCGGCTGTTTGTCATCCCGACCTGATGGCGTGTAACCTCTTCGAGGAGAGCGAGACCGAGCCCTCTTCGACGGTTCGTGTTTATCGTCCATAGAGGACGGGGAGCTACGTCGGCGGCTTCCCTCACCCTGGTGACCCTGTCCTTGCTTTTTTATGTATTTTTTGATCTCCGGACGGCCCAGGTCGATTAGGCGTTGTATTTCTTTCTTGAGGGCATAGCAGCCCTCGGTGTCATGGTTTCCCACTTGCTTGTGGAACGCACAATATTTATTTCCTCTCGGGGGAGCTCCATCCGCGTCCTGGATCTTCCTTGGTCTTCGGAAAACCGTCGGGTCGCTGGCGTTGATCGTGGTGAAGATCTCCTTCCTCGACATGACCAACGGGGTGAGCTCGTTGTCACGTCGACGGTCCTTCCTTTCTCCGACCTCTGGTCTCCTTTTAAACCTCATGTCCTCGACATTCATGTATTGTTGAGCGATGGACATGACTTTCTCCATGGTGGCGGGACGCTTTCTAGCCAAGTGGTCCGAGCACGCTTGATTTCGGATAGCCTCCATAATTACGTCGAGGAGGAAATCCATCTGGACGCTCTCGACCTTAAGCAGCTCGGTGTTGAATCGGTTAAAAAAGTCTCTCAGAGATTCACCCTCCTTTTGTCGAATCTTATGCAAATGGGATGGAGGCAGCTTTGCTAGGCTTTTCGTCTGGAAATGGTTGACGAACTTTATCGCCAAATCGGCAAAGCTTCTGACCGAACCTGGGGCTTGGCGGACGTACCATTGCGAGGCTACTCCCTGAAAAGTCGTAACCAGCAACTTGGCCGCAAAGTCATCGTCGATCATGTGCACGCGCATGGCGTGTTTGAATTGTATTAGGTGTTCTTTAGGGTCCGCTTCTCCATTGTATCGGGGCAGGTCGGTCGGGATTCGGACCCCTCTGGGTGCTCGGGCTCGTTGAAGGTCTGCGCTGAGCGGGTCCGCCTCGTCCGGCACAAAGTATCGTTGAGCCGATCCCTGTCCGGAGCGGTGAGACACCTCCTCGAGCTTCCGGTTAAGGTCTTCCATCCGATGCGACAGTTCCCCAACATCATCTCGGGATCTTTCGCCGCGGCGGACCTCATCGATCTTCCGCTGGATCTCTGTGGCCTGGTGGGAGATTTCCTCCAACCGTTCTCTGTGACTCCGTGCAGGATGTCCGGAGGATGCCCCCACAGAGGATTCGTCGACTTCCTCCGCCAGTCGAGGAGGTGGGGGCCGTCTCTCTCTGCGGACCTCCCTTGTCGGGGAGATCGCTCGCGCACCCGCGCATCATCCCGCTCGGCGTCGATTACCCGAACACCTCGCGGGGGGCGAATTTCCTCCCTCATGGGATGAGGGTCTTTAGCAGTGGCAACCGGGGCGGGGACTGGGTTCATCCGCCTGATCTCGTGTAAGAGCGTATTAAACTGATCCGCCGTTAGAACGACGAGGTTCTGCCCGGCGGGAGGGGTAGGTGCTGGCCCAGTGACTTGCGGAATGGCGTGGGGTAGGTTGGTTTGAGTCTCGGGGCCCGGATTGGTGGTGGATTGTGGGGCCATCGACTCTGTTCCAGTCCTTCGCGTGTTTACCATTTTCTCACTTGCTCGAATAGGCCCCTTCCTCTAGCGCCAAAATGATGTGGTCGGATCTTGGCCTGCGACACACGTTACCTTGAACAGGGAGTAAGTGTTTGAATCCGGTCAGGCAGATCCGATTAAGACTGTCTGAATGCTGGTCGGGTCCTATTCTGCAAGGATGGAGCACACGTGAGACTAGCCGGAAGTGTCTCCGGCGAAGACCCTCCGACGCTCAAGTCAGAATTCGAGCAGGTAAAGGGTGAGTAGTAATCAGGTAATAATCAGGGTATTGGCGTAAAAAGTGTCTTACCCAATGACTAGTGTTGCCGTACTATTTATAATAATAAAAAATAGATGGGCCGGACCAGGATTAGGTTGGCCCAATCCCGTTGCTGGTAACGGGCGTTCGCCGTGACGCGCTGTGGGCGCGTGGGGTGCATTCCTTGTTCGAGGAGGATCTTAAAAGAAGAGCATTGACTCCGAGGATGAAGTATGGTGGACATCGAACATGTCATTCCATCGAGGATAGGGGAGTCACCGACGGGGTGACAGTCTCCGAGGAGGACACATATTCCGATGAGGAGCTGCTGACTCCGTGGAAATGACGCAAATCCTGGTCGGATCAACCTGACACATGGGAGCCTTCAACCGGCGGGTTAGGCTGAGGTGGCGCCGACGTGGCCTCGGGCATATTGGGCCACATCAAATATGTAATATTTTACTTTACACTTGTTAATTTTTAAGTGGCCGAAATTTAATCACCAGCAAAGTTTATACATGAACCTTGAGAAATTGGAAGAGCACGAAAAAGAAGAAGAAAATGAGACCATATTTTGAGATATCTACAAGCTTGTGTGTATAAATTGAAAATACAACTTGCGAGCGGTTTGTTGAATATTTGATGATTGAAGCTTGAAAAATGAGAAGAGTCAGGAGGAAGAAAAGTGAATATATCTAGATAATGAAAGCATAGTGTTAATTATACATATGTGCCATGCCTACAAGCTACAAAAAATACAATTTGGAATACGACTTGAAGAGACTTTTGGAGGAGTTCCTTCTTGGAGATGTATATTTGCACTTATATTGAGAAGAAGCTAGAAGAAGTATGGATGATGGAAAGCTTGTGGGTATGAAGAAAATAGGAGCATATTTATACAAGCACTCATAAGCTATGGATCTATACACGAACATAATCCTTGAAGAGTCTGCCCTCGCCTCTCACGAATTAACTTTTCAATAGTCATCAATGAAGTGCTTACAAATCACTCGAACGAACATGTAAATATATCTGTAATGCAATAGTGATTAAAAGTGGCCAAAAATCAAGTTGGCAAATTTGGAAGAATGACTTCGACGAATTATCAAAATAGTGAAGGAATTGCCAAAATTCTGCAACACATTGACTGGAAACTATCTAAAGGAATAGCCAAAAGCTGTGAAGGAATTGCCAAAATGCTATTTAGTATTATATTGAGTGGAGGAATTGTCTAGTCGAATTGCCAAAAGCTCTGGAGGAATTACCATAACGACTACTTCAAAAACTAGCCGTTAGAGAGTAGACAAGTTATGAGGAATGCCTTCTCAAATTAGTTCTTTGACCATTTGGACATAAAAGAAAACATGATGGCATATCACATACTGATGTCCAGTATTTGTTGAGAACACAAGAAGTAAAAAGAAGTGAAAAAGAGTGCATACACTATCCTCAAATAGCTTAAGAAGGGTCATATTCATCAAAAGAAAAAGAAGAAGAGGAAAAGGAAAAGAAAGAGAAAATTAAAGGAAGAGAGACTCTTAGTATATCACATACAATCTTCTCCTCGAGCTAACCTTGTAAGATCCAACTTAAGAGTAGTGAGTTTACTTTGTCTATTCTTACTTATTTTTCTAGGAGGTTCTTGTTTGAATTTCAAGCTATAATTTGAGAGAAAATTGTTGAATAAAGAGTTATAGTCTCTTGTGGTATATTGAGGGTTGGACTTGAGCCCATTGAAAATGTTTTGGGTTCAATCTTTGCCAAGAAAAAGATTGTTGTAAGGGTTTGACTTGAGTTTGGAAAAATGTCAATGTTTTGTCAGTGAAAAGACTAGTGATTAGTGGATTTGGAGAAACCATAACGTGGAGAGCCTGAGGGAGTGGATTAGGTCACTTTGACCGAACCACTATAAATTTGCTGTCTTCTCTTGAATTTATTTGATGCATTAGATGCTTATTTTATGAACATCAAAAACCATCTTTTTAACATTGTTTGATTGATCTTAAGTAGCACTCTAAATTTTTGAAATCATTTTGCATAACTTGAATTTATTATCTCAAAGCTTGAGCTAATATTATAGCACACATTTGTTGTATTGTGAATCATATATTTCCCCGATTCGATTTTGTATGTCGATAAGTTTGTGCGCTTCATTGCAAATCATTTTCTCCACAATTTGAGCTATTTGTCAAATTTGATTATGTGGTTGAAGTGCTAGTTTTTAGTCTAAATTTTGCATATCATCCAACCAATTCAACCACAACTTGTGCATGGTAACTATTTCATGCTTTTTGTTTTTTATAATTGAAGGATTATTTGCTCTAAGTTTCTTAGTATAATTCCGCTATGCAATATTACCTTGATTGAGGTTTTAACTTGAAAAAGTTTTGAAGTACCTAAGTCACCCCCCTCTTAGGCCATTTCCCACTTTCACAGTTTACATATCATGGTGTTCAAACTATTTTTTCTTTGAATAATTCCCTCCTGAACGTCATTTTTCTCTTGACATACACCATTCGTGTTCTACGTGTTTCTTTGTTAAGTTTGGATATAGGAAGCACGAAGACAAACTTATGCTGCTTGTTGACATATGAAAGGAATCTTTATTGTTGTGCCTAACAATTCTTTTGATATTAAGCATATATGGAATTTAAAATAGAAGTGGAGGAAAAAGTTATGTTTGATCAGATACATACATATATACTGGATCCTTGGCAATAGGTTTGACAAAATGACTTAGCATGTAATATTGAATTACTGATCCCAAAAAAGTATATGTTTTTCCTTGTTTTAATGCCTAACAAGTTTCCTTATAAATATTATACTGTTTTATAGGAGAAATTTTCTACTGCTAATTTTGTCATTATGTGAATTGCACTGTTAAAGGTCATCTTTTTATTTCCAAGCTGCAAAAGCTTATTTCAAGTAAAAAACTAATACTTAAAGTAGTTTGATGATGAAGCTTCATTACTATCCTTTTGCGCGTCTATTTGAATACGCATCCTTATATCCTTTCAATTCGCCATGCTTGTTTTAACCTCATACAATTGAAATGTTATAAATTGAAAAGCATCAGCTGATGTTTTTGTTTGTAGGTTCATGACTTTAACCCTGCTATGTATCGAAATAGGTAAATAAGTAGCTTATACTTTGTTGGTTATTATTGATGTAAAATGTTATGTATTCTCCTTTGAGGCACTCAATGAAAAAGGTTATCTAAAAAGAAAGAGGCCTGATGTTGTGTGTGTTCATTTCATTCAATAGTTGAATTTGAAGTAAGAAGAGAATGCTCATTGGGCGTTATAACGAAGATATCACGTACATGTGAAAAGGAAGCTGTAATTTCCTTGTTTTCTATTTTCAGTTTATAAATGTTGGTGATTCTCTACTTTTCCTCTAACATGTCTAGTATTATCAAGGACGGAGCCAGGAATTTGATTGAGGGGCGAAATTTTTTCAAAATCATTAGTTATTAAAACCTTTAAATAAAAGAGTTATTTATAAGATTGACATATAAAATAACAAAAGTTATCATATTTATGCATTTACGATCAATGTAAAAGTGCTATAATCATAGCAATATATAAAAAATGATATTAAAAACATAACAAGCTATTTTCTCTTTCAAAAAAAGTAAATATAGAAGGTAATGAGTTGCTTTTAGAAAACACTTAACAAATAATTTTTTAACAATACTCAGTAAAATTGATATAAATCCACATAAAGATATATAATCAAAACTTAAAAAGTATTAAAATAGAATTTGTTTTCTCTTTTTATTCTCACAACCAAAAAAATATATTCAAAGTTCAAAAAATATTTTTTCTTTTTTCTTCAGCATCACATCCCCAAATTATCCAAATTAAATATCAAGTCCCAAATCTGTAAAATTCATTCAAGTTCAATAGCCCAACAAATAAACATCAAGATTCATTAAGTTTAATATTGAATAACTATCATTATTCATATATCAAGATTCCACCCCCAACCGAAGTTATTAGAATGTAACCTTCTCCAAGTTTTGTTAAATGATCATCGAATCTTTCTTGGATCAAGATCTTATCCCTATCTGATGGAGAGAGAATATCTTCAATTATTCTAGTTAGTGAATTTGAAGGGAACCAATATCTTACAATGCCTACTGTGAATGGATATATCAAGAAAGTTTCTTTGAACTCTTTTGTCTGTAAGGTCACTGGAATCATTGCAATTCAATTGGTTTGTCCACTTTTTTTTGTTTCTTTTGTATTATGGCTGTGACACTAGCTCGGACACTAATCAACACACTTCAACTAATATGTTCCTTGCGATGAAATAAAATGGGTGAGATGTTGCACAAATGAAGATTTTGTGACCATAGCCTTAGAAAATGGAATGGTGATTTTGAGTCCTCGTGAGATTGTAAGTTAATATTCTATTTCTTCTTTCCCTCAATGTGCTAGTTTAAATTAAAGAGCTAGTACAACAAGGCATAATTATTAAGCGTTAGGGTTCAAAACTTCTTCTCCATTTCAAATTTGACTATTTGATCATGGAGTTCTCTCTTTAGCTCTACATTTGGATAATGAGGCAGAATTCTGATCATCAAAAATTGTTCCATCTACTTGATGTTTTTGCATTAAATATGCAGTTACCTTTCATGATTTGAAATGAATTAGTAAATCTGGTGACTTTTTTTGTTCAAACTCCCATGTAGAATGTGGTTAACATTTTTTATCAGAAGAATATGGTTAGCATTAACGTGTTGCTTTGTCTGTAATTTCCTCATCTATAAACGCTGCTTAAATGCATTGAATGTGAAGTTTTTCTGCATAATTATCCTTGTTGACTTTCCCCACAAATTCTCATCATGTGAAAATGGATGTTTCTTCTTTTGTGTTTGTT
Source organism: Petrea volubilis (assembly GCA_026212405.1). Lineage (NCBI taxonomy): Eukaryota > Viridiplantae > Streptophyta > Magnoliopsida > Lamiales > Verbenaceae > Petrea > Petrea volubilis. Next base: position 13,641,880 of record CM047871.1, on the reverse strand, counting down.
GTGGTTTGACAACTTACAAACTCTATGTTTGCATTAGGTTTCTTGTGCCTATGTTGCATTGTCAGATTGAATACTCTACGTGCTATGAGGTTTGGCTACCCTGTCTAAAGAATATACAATCCTTGAGCCAAGGTCATCAAAAAACTTGCAGAACAATTATTTCCTATGATATGCAATTTTTTTTTTAATTTTCTATCATAGTTTATAGATTCACATAATACAATCTATGTTATCATTGAATTTTCACGTAATTGTTTTTTGTTTATTTGGATTGAATTAATTTTTGTTGTTTTTGTTGATTTTTCCTCTAGTAAAGTTGTTGCTTCCTAATGGAGTGATAATTTGTGAAAATATAAATACAGTTGATGTTGCATGTTCTCCATGACAAAGAGAGTTTCTACACTATAGGCAACAATTTTTTTTCACAAAAATGATATTTTGTAGTGGCAATGTTCATATCCTAACCCAACTCGAACCCACCAAACCACCTGAATTTCCACATTTAGGTGTGAAGACATGGGTTGTCTATTCATAAGAAAAATTATAATTAAAGACCAATTTAAATATTGTGAATTAGACAAATTAGGAAAAAAATTGGAAAGTTATTAATTTAGTAATCTAACAACCAAATTAAGCTAGCAACTCCCGTTTCAACCTTCTAAATTGAACTATTTTGCGAATCTAACATCAGTTTCAAAGGACAATGCTGTAAAAATAATTAAGAAGTTGTCATTTGTGAGGGTAAAATGAGCCTTTTAATAATAGTATAGATAAATATATGATACATTCATACGTACAAACATGCATACATATATCGATTTGATTAAACAATAATAAATAACTTAGATTTATCTTGGTCGACATTGAGTAACATTCATACTATTATTCTTACATAACTTAGATCAAACATTCATACATATAATTTTATTCGTAATATATAATCTACTATTACTGTGACGCCACGTATTTCCACTCTAATAAAACACTTAAATGCATACATAAATTAGTCAACTAAACACCACCACAATAACAAAGGTTGCAAAACAGAGCAAGCCTCGTTATGCTACAAGGAAACTATTACAACAAAGCCTCTCAAGTCCTTTGCTCAACTTATAACTTTAAATACCAAGTCCAGCTTCTTGTGTTTCCACGTCTCATCCGCTATAACTATATTCCACATCTCTTCGACTATAATTGTATGTAAGAGGCATCAACACGACAGTTGAGGAAGAGACTCTACTTAACACCATAAGGGGCTTGTGTGTGTGACTCAAATGCATCTAATCACATAATCATATACAATATATCACACAGGTCACATTGTTACCTTTCTTATCAAAATACTTTATATCTCCCACGCAATCGTTGATATTAACGGTTCTACCTTATTCATCACATTGTCCATATCTCAAGTATATGCCTCATTCTACAACCCACTTCACACATGGAACACTCCGTCCATTGTCCGGAGGGATTAGGATCATGGATGGCGAGAACCATTAAGACCGACAAGCCCATTGCCGCCTGATCAAACTCAGCCCCATCCACTTCTGAACACATTAGGGCCCATTCATGTTGAACAAGATTCAGGTAATACACATTGAAACACGAAGAACATGCTTTGATATCAAATATATTCAAGAAGCATGTATTTAACTAAGAACATGATTTCATATCAATATAACTGGGGACATGCATTGTTACTACATGCATTTAACTAGGTTAATGTTCAATTCTATATCTAAACAAGAATATACTACATAGAAATCTAGCATGTAACGTGCAATATAATATGACTTCTCATGCTAAACATAATCAGACATGCTTAGAAGCTCAAAACATGACCATATGAGCAAGAAGTAAGACTTATGACGTCAAGTAGGGCTCCTACCTTAACTATGCTCTCTTTCTCTCTGCTAAAGTGTTGCGTGCGTTGTAGTTCTAAAGCGTGGAGAGTTCCCCTATTTATAGGAGTTTATCCTAGAAATAGCTATTATTTTACTAGCAAATCTTTAGTCATTTTCAAGATCAAATGTTGTGGCAAAATATTAAGATAAAATAATCCTAGTAAGTGCACAAGTGTTACCCCAATATTTATGAGTGTTACCCAAATATGCAAAAGTATTACCCAATTCTTCTAGTAATATCACTACTGGAAAACAGGGTTTTAGCCAAAAAATAAATATTTAAAAAATATAAATCTTAGCCACGGATAAATCCGTTGCCAAAAATAAATATTTTTAAAAAATATAAATGTTAGCCACAGATTTAATCCGTGGCCAAAAAATAAATATTTTAAGAAATATATAAATGTTAGCCACGGATTAATCCGTGGCCAAAAAATAAATATTTTTAAAAAAATATAAATTTTAGCCATGGATAAATCCGTGGCCAAAAAAAATATTTTAAAAAATATTAATATTAGCCACGGATTAATCCGTTGCTTAAATTAATTATTTTAAAAAATATTTAAAGTTAGAGACGGAAAAATCCGTCGCTAACTTATTTTAATTTATTAAAATATAATTTATTTTAAATACACCCAAAACCTGCAAATTGTTTTCCTAAAATGAAAATAACAACAAAATATACCAACAAACTATACCAACAACATTAATAATCCACATGGCACGGTTCTATCATATATATAATTAATAACTAATATTATTCTACTAGTTTAACACAACATTTCATACAAAATAATTCATAGAAAATACATTTATAACAGTATCTAAAGGTCAAATGTTGGAATATCGTCGCCATCGTTATCCTCATCATCACCATCGTCGTCATCTCGATGCCTTTATTTTCGTCCCGAGCAACCAGAGCAGACGAAGTAGAGCCCTTCATACGTTGCGGAGCTAATCGACGCATGAGTTTTTTGAGGTTGGCCGCCATTAGGGACACGGTCTTCTAAAGACCAGAGATCTCTCGACTATGCTTTTCTTCCATCTCAGCCATCTTCTGAGTGTATTTCTCCTCTAGTTCGCTCACCTTTTGTGTGAGCTCCTCTGTCTTGGGGTCAACCCAAGTGTTCAAATTGGTCCATGAGCCGGAAGACTCAACACTCACGGTAGAGGGTCCACCGGCAACCCCATACCACCGACCCATCTTTGGGCCACCGACTGTTTGCTTCCAAATCTGAAACGTAAAAAGAAAACAATTTTCACCAATATCTTATATATAGTTTTTAATAAACTCTATATATATTTCTTAACAAGTATATATATGTAACAAATGCTCTTTTTAAGTTTACCTCCAGCTTGTCGAGCTGCTGAATAGGTCCTTCTTATGCGTTCTCGGCGGCTCGGGAACAAGCTTCGTCATAATTAGCTCTAAAGGTCTCCTGCAAAAAAAAAAAATACATAATTGTTATAAAAGCGTATTTAGCAATAATATGTGAAAGTAAATAGATATGAAAAACTACCAAAGTAGTCTTTGCCCGCTCATCTACATAATGCTCAGTTCCATCCTTGTCTTTCAAATAATGAAGAGCCTCAAATGTTTCATCAACAGAAGGCCGATGTCCTAATTTTTCCGTCTGCAATAAAAATGAAGAAAAAACTTTGTTAAATATAGAATTAAAGACAATAATGAAATAACACCGTAAAAATCAACACGTCAATTAATTAAATAAAATGCAAGAAGAGTGTAATTACTTAGCAAATGATCTTGCCACCTGAGATGAGATTTGGATCCTCCCTTATGGCCAGGAAATCCCATTCCGTCACAAGTTGATGCTCGGTTCACCCTATTCTGCTAGCTTATCCTCTGGAAATCTGGGGTGTCCCATATGACCCGTAAAGCATCCCACGACTCCTCACCTATCCAATTAGGCCTGCGGTTATCCCTCCGAGCTTTAGCCAATCTATTTTTCAAGATTTCTGAACCTTTATGTTCCAAATTCTTCCAAATTCGGCTTGAGTGATCCGGGCGCCAAAAGAATTTTTTCTAAAAAACAATCAAGAAATTAAAAAAGTATATATGAACAAGTTGTTGTATTAATCAAATCTCAATTAAGTTGAGCAAATACATACCTTAAACTCGCCAAACCACATCTCATGAGTTTCTTTTGGGATCTTTTTTCAAGTAGGCCATGGTCTCTTGAAACCATTCTCAATTATACGACCAATCTCATCAATACATTTCTCTTCGACGTCAAACCTATTGTACAAGTGAAAAACTAATCAATATACATTACAATTCACATAAAAGATTAGAATATATATCTATTTATTAATAAGATAACAAAGTTATATAAATCAATTCACTTACTCTTGTCCTCGTGGCATTATTAGAATCTGATGTCCACCGGTATCACTGTTTTGAGACATGTCGGTGGACCGGCCTTCATTCATCGGAGTCGATGGGGAGGAACCCAAGGCAGGGGATGGATAATCTGATCTCGAACTACGTACATTTATGTTGAGATTGGTTGGTGGAGGCATATGCCAATTAGACCCTGAGTCTGATACTTTTTCTTTCCCTTTTTTTGATCTTCCGGCCATCTGTTTCAAAATTCTCAACAAATATTCAAAAAAATTAATAAAATGTTAACAACGCATAACAATTGATCACACATGAACTATTAATAACTCCAAAATTCAAAATTCACAAGCATCTACATATGAACAATTAACAAGTTATAATGACAATAAATCGCAAACATCAACTACATCGCAAATATAAATCCTATTCATCATCTTCATTCTCATCGACTTCATCTTCATCATCATCGTCATATTCGATCGCATCATCTCCTTCATGGTCGACATCATCAAATTCATCCTCCTCATCATCGTCACATTCGTTCGCATCATCTCTTATCTCATCGTCTTTAATTTCATTATGAAATGCATTATTGTCAAAATTCACCTCTTCCGCACGACCATCAACATCTACCAAAAGACCCGTAGGTTCATTATCGAACACAACATTTGCAACGGGTGAAGATTCTTGCAACAGATCATCAGTAACAATTCTTGATTGGCTACTCTACTTCGTGGTCTTGTTTTAATTACAAAATGCCAATTCAATTTATCCCTCCTTGTGCCCAGATACGGCACGTAATATACCTGAGATGCATGTTGTGCAATAATGAACGGATCATCTTTCGGATATCTCTCATTAAATTTGATCTCTAAAATGCCATATTGCGGGTGTATCTTCATACCCCTCTTAGAAATGGAATCAAACCAATGACATTTGAACAAGACAACATTCTTTTCAGGCACACCGGAATATTCTAACTGAATCACTTCTTTAAGTATGCCATAAAAATCTATGGACCCGTCGCCCCGAACACAAACACCAGCATTATAAGTGTTCATTCGGTGTGTGTTCTTATCTACATGAAAGGCATATCCATTCACAATGTATCTTTGCCACGTCTTCACCTTACGATTTGGTCCCCACGCCAAATCATGTAAATTTTGATTAGCGATATTATTTTTAGGATCATTAACCTACACATTTAATTAAACTGTCATAATATATATAACAAATGTTTATATATTTATTATTATTTTAATTATTAAAGTACTTATATATTGTTCAAACCACTCTACAAAATTCAACTCGACAGACTCGTCAACTTCTTGGTCGGTTAAATTTGGCCAATGGTACCGAACTGACAACCTATACATTCTACATATTAAAATAAACATTTTAATAGTTAGACTTTATTAGAATTATTAACATATTAACATTAGTCATTCAATACTTACTCGATGATAGGCATGACCTCATCGCAAGTAATAAGAACGTGTAATGCTGACTTTCTCAACTCATCATCACTCAAAAAACGCTCGTGGCATTTACCACCGAGCTTACCAGCTTGATTGCAGATAGACAATGTATATGGTATTTCTTCAGCACTTCCATCATTCTCATTACGCTTAACTCTTGTACTCTTCGACTGGATGTGGCTTACAAAATAATACGATGTGAAGTACGATAATTCTTGATTTAAGTATGCCTTACATATTGAGCCTTCTACCCTTGCTCGATTCTTCACTATACCCTTCAAATCATGTAGGAACCTATAACCGTATTTTGTACAAGAAAGATACTAATTCATTTGGGATCACAGAAATGAAAAATAAAGGTAGACAAATCTTTAAAAAAATATTTACCTCTCGAATAGATACATCTACCTATACTGAATAGGTCCACACATCGCTGCTTCAAAAGGCAAGTGTTCCATAGAGTCAAAGAAGGCTGGGGGAAAAATGCGTTATAATTTGCACAAAATGGAAGGAATATTTCGATCTAATTGCGACAAACTTTCCTTGCGAAGCTCTGTGCAACATAAATCTCTGAAGAATTGACTTATTTCAGTTAAAGGCTTCCAAACACTTTGTGGTAGTTCGCTAAATGCCATTGGGAGTAAACGTTGCATGAACACATGACAATCATGACTCTTCATACCGTGCAACCTGAGTCGCGATTGATCAACACAAGCACCCAAGTTCGATGCATAACTATCAGGCATCTTCAAAGCTTGAACAAATGTGCACAAATCGCGTTTTTGTTCGGTCGTCAAAGTGTGACTGGCTTTTAGTTTTAGCACCTTACCATTGCCCATCAATTGTAAATGCAACTCAGCCCGCCTGCAATACTCAACTAAATCCAATCTTGCTTTTTCATTATCTTTTGTCTTGTCTTTGACATCCATGACTGTGTTGATTATGTTGTCGAAAAACTTTTTTTTCGATGTGCATTACATCCAAATTATGACGGACCACATTATTTTTCCAATACGGCAATTCCTAAAAAATGCTTTGTTTGGCCCAATTTTGATGTACGCCATAACCTTGCAATTTTGGATGTTTAACTGGCATATTGGTAACTTTCGGCATTCCACGCCATAAATTTTTTTCTAATCACTGGCCACGGACTTTTCCGTGGCTAGGTGTCTTTCATTTTAAAAATAAAATAAATTAATTTCTGGCCCCGGATTTTTCCGTGGCCAAAGGTCAAAATCTTGAGTTGACTTTCCCTGTGACATCCCGATTTTTGGTCTAAAAACTATATAAACTGGTTCTTATAATATACACGCATGCTTACTAATATTTCATGTTTTGTATGATCTTTCTTTTATATATGAATTATGTGAGGTGATAATTACATGATTTTCCAAATTTTAAACGAATTTGATATTCTAACACAATTTTCGAAATCTTATGTCCTAAATTGCAATTTTCGAAAATATAACTAAAACATTTTTAATTTCTGGAAAATATACATATAATTTCAGATTTATAAACATTAAATTTCATAATTTTGGAATTTTTCTAAATTAATTATGAATTTTCGGATTTTATGCCCAAAAACCCTAATTTATGCCCTAAAACCCTAATTTTCAGTTTTTACAAAATAAATAAATACAAATTCGAATTTTTAATAAAATAAAGATATGATTTCAGATTTTATAAGATGAGGACAATCAAAATCAGATTTTATTAGATTTTATTTGATTTTATTTGATTTTGTGTTAATATTTTATTAAAATATCCTACACTAATATAAGATGAATTTCTTCTAGAAATTGTGCATTTGTGTGGTCTTCCATTCATCTAGATTCATGACTCATGGATTAGGGTTACACCAAGGCTAGAATAGAGGAGGGAGGTGGAAGATTTCATTTAATTTGGCATTTAATTCTATGCCTAGTTGGGAGATTTGCATTAAATGGAAAGATTTGCATTTATTAAACCTTGGTCCCCAAGTCTTGCCTTCTACCCTCATTCTCCACTATAAATAGGACCTCCCACACACTTCCCCATCCCCAAAAACGTCCTCACACATACACACACTATACTCTCTCTATTTTCTTCCACAAACACACAAATCCCGCCTAAAAACACACCCCCTCACTTACTCTACTCTCAACACCCAAAACACTTCCTATTTATAGCCTATCTTCCACCCACATATATGTACACACAAGCCCTTCTATTTTCATCCATATATACCTAATAACCTTCCATATACTCCCTTATTTCCCTCACGTACTCTTGAAGGAGGAAGTCAAGTTGATCTAGCCGAAACAAATCTATAAACTTGATAAACTCCTAAGGTGAGTGCTTTGTCAATTCCTTTTTGGGGCTTTGAACTATATGATATAAATATTATTCGTATAGCCTACCTTATTGAATTTATGCGATCAAATCTTTCGAAAAATGTTTTCCATACATATAAGACAAGTTATTTTCAAAAATATTGCATTCTCTGATATTGCCAGTTGTATCTGTCCCGAAATGATTTTTGACACCTTTGAGATATCATATTTAATTATATTTCTATGTATCCCAGGTGTAAAAATAAGTTATTGCTTTGTTGACAAGTTGTGAGCCATATCTGTTTCGTTATATTTCCGTTTACCCTTGGGGACGCCCTTGGGAAGTTTGGGCCCAGGTACTTATAAGAGGAATTTTATCGGGCGGAACGGACCGTCGATGGAACCTTTTATATGATACCATTCCGTGAAACCAATTTCTACGTACAGCCGGGAGGATGACTGTAGTAGGGATTGGAGCGATGTATTGCACGGACGCGTGATACATCTCCGTCTTGTTTAGCGTCGAGGTGGCTTCTCGACAAGGGAGGCATAAGGGTTTCTATTATGATTTATCTGTTTTGGGTAGTCATAAGGTTGGAGACTCCGTCTTGGGCTCACTGTCCGTATTACTCAGTTCAGTTATTATTATCAAGTTACATTTCACACTACGTGCACTTTATTATGATTTAACTGTTTTGAGTCTCATTTTCAGTCAATTATATCTATCTAAATGTGGCCTCACTAAGTCATTTGGACTTAACCCCTCGTTTCTTTCTGTTCATTGCCTCAGAATCAGAATAATGGGAGTACATAGGATGGTAGCCGCTCCTCCAGTTGTATATTAAAACTTCATTTTGCTTTGTCTTGCTTTATAATCTGTAATTTGCTACTTGATGCCACTAGTTGGCTATTTTGATGTTGCGCTACTTGGTTGTACTAAATATAGTTATATATATTATCCATATTGCATATTTTACTCTACCTCCACTGCGTATTGTTAAGTTAGGCGTTCGTATTGGGTATGAATTCCAAAATTTGTGCTCAATGCGATCGTCGGTGGCCTCCAACCGTATAGGAAGATCCTAGCGGGAGGGGTGCCACAGCGGTGGTATCAGAGCCTAGGTTTAGGTTATAACCATGTGTTATATATAGGTAAGCATGCATACATATAGTCTTTGTTTTGACCAAATCACTATGTGTATATGTGCTCTGTTTGTGATTATCGAATATGCTATCCCATATTATATACATGATGTCGTGAAGTCTTCTGCATTACTTTATGTGATAATCATGTTTTGATAATTATTCCCTAGATTTGAATCCGTAACACTTAGAATTTTGATGGCGCCACGAAAAGGAGCTACACGTACGCGCTTACACTCCCAATCGACCCCAGAACCAACTCACCCTACTGTAACACAACCCCAAGGAAACCGTCATCAAGGACCCACGACGAGGTTGAACCCAGAAGAAAATCATGTTCCAAACCAAGGAAATAATAATGATATTCTGAGCCAAATGGTTGGCGTTTGGAGAGAAATTAGCCAACAAAATCAAAATCACCAGTCGGATGATAGGATGCTAGATCGCTTCCTGCGCTTCAACCCACCAAAATTCTATGGGGAGCCTAACGATCAAAAGGCTGAATCCTGGGGTAGCGGCAATTACCAAGATCTTTAAGGTTTTGCGATGTAATGAAAAGGAACAAGTGGAGTTCACCGTATTCTTGATGGAAGGAGCAGCCCACAACTGGTGGAAGCTCGTGGAACAAAGATGGAATGCCAATCAAACACCTGTAACTTGGGAAAATTTTCTAAAGGAGTTTTTAGATAAATTTATACCCCAAGTAGTTCGAGATGCAAGAGAAAAAGAATTTATGGATTTGATTCAAGGGATCCTTACTGTTGCAGAATATGAGGCCAAATTCGCTCGTTTGGTACAGTATGCGCCACATATAATGAATGATGAAAGGAGAAAAACCAAACGATTCATCCAAGGTTTGCGGCCTGAAGTCCGATGGGCGTTAATGGCGACAGACATTGAGGAATATACACAGGCTGTCAGTAAGTCCATGGTTGTTGAGGCAGAAATTCGGGAAATCAAACAAATAACTAACAAAGTGAGCAAGAATAAGGTATCTAGTCCAGAGGGTGGAGGACAACTCAGACAAACCAATGCAAGGAACAATAAGCGCCCTCGCATTGAAGGAAATCAAAATGTTAACCAACTTGGAGGCAGGGAAAGAATTGGATGCAACTACTGTGGACATCCTAGCCACGTAGAGGCAAACTGTTGGAAAAAGAATGGAAAATGTGTAGCATGCGGTAGTGATCAACACATGATTAAAGAGTGCCCGAAAGCCCGAAACCCTAATATCCTTGGTCCAACTCAAGAAGGAATGACCCAAGTTCCACCTGCCGGAAGGCCAAAAGTAAAAGCTAGAGCTTACGCTCTAGAGGTGGATGAAGGACCCGATCCAACTGCAGTAGTGGAAGGTACAACTCAAATTTTAAACACTTCTATGAAAATACTATATGATCCTGGAGCTACTCATTCTTTCATATCTGTGGAATCTGTGAATCGATTGGGGTTATTGCTAGAATCTTTATCTTATAAATTTGAAGTCAGCACCCCCTTAGGATCTAGTTATCTTACTGATCGGGTTCTGAAAGGATGTCCGATAAGAATTGAAGGAAAAAACGTATCCCGCTGACTTAATAGAGCTTCCTATTCACAACTACGATATAATCCTTGGGATGGATTGGTTGTATCAACATCAGGCCCAACTAGATTGTTTTGCTAAGAGGATTATTTTAGGAAAGGATAACTCACCTGGGCCAATAATCCCCCTTAGTTCATCCAAACCATTTCTCTTATCTCCTTCGTTGAAGCAAAGGAGTGTATCAAGGAGGGAGCATTAGGATTCATTGCCTATTTGCTCAACAAACCAAAGGACCAAATAAAGATAGAGGAAGTTCCCGTTGTAAATGAATTCCAAGATGTGTTTCCAGAAAAATTGAATTCATTACCCCTCAGAGAGAAATAGAATTTGTGATCGACACCATACCAGCAGCTGAACCTTATTCAAAAACACCATACCGAATGGCCCCAGCTGAATTGAAGGAGTTGAAGAAGCAACTTGAAGAATTAATAGAAAGCGGATATATTCGGCCAAGTACATCACCATGGGGAGCGCCAGTGCTATTTGTTAAAAAGAAGGATGGGTCACTTCGGATGTGTATTGATTATCGGGAGTTAAATCGGATGACTATCAAGAATAAATATCCACTCCCACACATAGAAGAACTATTTGACCTTCTACAAGGATCACAAGTATATTCTAAATTGGATTTGAGACAAGGATATTATCAGCTTAGAGTTAAAGAGGAAGATATTCCTAAAACATCATTTAATACTCGATATGGGCACTTTGAATTTGTTGTTATGCCTTTTGGATTGACCAATGCACCAGCAGCTTTTATGGATATGATGCACCGGGTCTTCCGACCATATTTGGATCAATTTGTGGTTATTTTCATTGATGACATCCTGGTATACTCAAGGACTCCAGAACTGCATGCGGAACATTTGCGAATTGTTCTACAGACGTTACGAGAAAACAAATTATATGCGAAATTTAGTAAGTGTGACTTTTGGTTAGAAAAAGTTACATTTTTAGGGCATATAATTTCCAAGACCGGAATTGAAGTCGATCCCTCCAAGGTGGAAGCTGTTAATAATTGGAAGCGCCCGAAGACTCCAACTGAAGTAAGAAGTTTTCTGGGTTTAGCAGGTTACTATCGGCGGTTCATACAAAATTTTTCAAAAATTGCAGAGCCCTTAACTCAACTTACTCGCAAGAATTCTCCTTGCCAATGGAATAAAAAGTGTGAAGCTAGTTTTCAAGAATTAAAAAGACGTTTAACCACCGCCCCAGTGCTGACACTACCTGAAGGAAATGAAAATTTTGTTGTCTACACTGATGCATCTAGAGAAGGTTGGGATGTGTGTTAATGCAAAATGGGAAGTGGTTGCTTACGCATCAAGAAAGCTTCGTTCTCATGAGTGTAATTATCCGACCCATGATTTGGAGTTAGCAGCAATTATATTGCTTTGGCCAAGTGGAGACATTATCTGTATGGGACAACCTTTGAGGGTATACAGATCACAAAAGCTTAAAGTACTTACCCACTCAGAAGGACTCAACATGAGACAAAGAAGATGGCTGGAATTCTTGGAGGACTATGATTGTAAGATCCAATATCACCCGGGAAAGCCAACTTAGTTGCCGATGCTCTTAGTAGAAAAGCCGGATTAGCACGATTAAGCAGTGGAATTGGGGTCTCTAAAGTAACTTATACATAAAGACTCATGCTCAAATAGCAGATCTAACTGTTCAATCAGAACTAGTCACTACAGATCGGGAAAAGCAAGCAAAGGATAAGTGGAGTCAGAAGCAAATTGCCCAGGTAGGGGAAAGTACAAATGAGAAATATGGGATTGATGATATGGGGATTTACGTTACAAGGGCAGAATATGTATAACTGAAGAAATGAAGAAACAGATTTTAGAAGAAGCTCATAAGACACCATATACCGTTCATCCAGGAGGACAAAAAATGTATCGAGATCTTAAACGTATTATTGGTGGAATGGTATGAAGAGAGACATCTCAGACTTTGTAAGAAGATGTTTGACGTGTCAAAAGATCAAAGGAGAACACCAAAAGCCGGGAGGAATGTTACAACCATTACCGATTCCAACATGGAATGGGATCAAGTTACTATGGATTTTCTAGTAGGATTACCTAAGGTAAGAGGTGGATATGATAGCATATGGGTAATCGTGGATAGGTTAACCAAGTCAGCACATTTTCTGCCTGTTAAACAACTGATCGAGTGGAAACTTTAGCAGAACTTACCACCGTGAGATCACGAGACTCCACGGCATTCCTACATGTATCATCTCAGACAGGGATCCTAAGTTCACATCTAGATTATGGCAAAGCATACAAAGGCATATGGGCACTAAATTGCAATTCAGTACAGCTTCACATCCACAAACGGGATGGGCAGACAGGAAAGATGATAGCCTATTTGGAGGACATGTTGAGAATGTGCGTATTGGAATTTGGTGATAGCTGGAATAAGCACTTGCCCTTGATTGAATTTGCTTATAACAATAGCTATCAAGCTTCAATACAGATGGCACCATATGAAGCTTTGTATGGAAGAAAGTGTCGATCACCGCTATATGGGACTTAGATGAATGGAGATGGACAAAGGATGGAATACATAGAGCAGTACGACCTGAACTCATCCAAGATGCAATTGACAAAGTGCAAATTATCAAACAAAGATGAAGGCTGCCAAGATCGACAAAAGAGTTATGCAGACAAGCGACGAAGAAACTGGAGTTTGAAGTCGGGGATCGAGTATTCCTTAAAGTCTCTCCAAGGAAGGGATTTACAAGGATTGGTAAGGAGGAAAATTGAATCCCAGGTATGTTGGACCATTTGAGATCATAGAGCGAATAGGAGAAGTCGCATATCGACTAGACTTACCCCTAGCCTAACAGGAATCCATAACGTATTTCACGTATCTCATCCGAAAATACTACCCTGATGAAACCCATATCCTTCCACCTGAAAACATACCCCTTGAACCTAACCTTACCTATACAGAAAACCTATTCGCATTTTAGATCGAAAGTTCCAAGAGTTAAGAAATCGGAAAATTCCACTCGTCAATGGTACTATGGACAAACCCTCAAGTAGAAGAGGCAACTTGGGAACTTGAAGAGAAAATACGTAAATATTATCCGGAGCTATTTCAATCAGGTAATGAAATCTGGGGACCAGATTCTTTTAAGGGGGGGAGAGTGTGGACATCCCGATTTTTGGTCTAAAAACTATATAAACCGGTTCTTATAATATACACGCATGCTTACTAATATTTCATGTTTTGTTGATCTTTCTTTTATATATGAATTATGTGATGTGATAATTACATGATTTCCAAATTTTAAACGAATTTGATATTCTAAACACAATTTTCGAAATCTTATGTCCTAATTGCAATTTTCGAAAATATAACTAAAACATTTTTTTAATTTCTGGAAAATATACATATAATTTCAGATTATAACATTAAATTTCATAATTTTGGAATTTTTCTAAATTAATTAGGAATTTTCGGATTTATGCCAAAAAACCCTAATTTATGCCCCTAAAACCCTAATTTTCAGTTTTTACAAAATAAATAAATACAAATTCGAATTTTTAATAAATAAAGATATGATTTCAGATTTTATAAGATGAGGACAATCAAAATCAGATTTTATTAGATTTTATTTGATTTTATTTGATTTTGTGTTAATATTTTATTAAAAATCCTACACTAATGATAAGATGAATTTCTTCTAGAAATTGTGCATTTGTGTGGTCTTCCATTCATCTAGATTCATGACTCATGGATTAGGGTTACACCAAGGCTAGAATAGAGGAGGGAGGTGGAAGATTTCATTTAATTTGGCATTTAATTCTATGCCTAGTTGGGAGATTTGCATTAAATGGAAAGATTTGCATTTATTAAACCTTGGTCCCCAAGTCTTGCCTTCTACCCTCATTCTCCACTATAAATAGGACCTCCCACACACTTCCCCATCCCCAAAAACGTCCTCACACATACACACACTATACTCTCTCTATTTTCTTCCACAAACACACAAATCCCGCCTAAAAACACACCCCCTCACTTACTCTACTCTCAACACCCAAAACACTTCCTATTTATAGCCTATCTTCCACCCACATATATGTACACACAAGCCCTTCTATTTTCATCCATATATACCTAATAACCTTCCATATACTCCCTTATTTCCCTCACATACTCTTGAAGGAGGAAGTCAAGTTGATCTAGCCGAAACAAATCTATAAACTTGATAAACTCCTAAGGTGAGTGCTTTGTCAATTCCTTTTGGGGCTTTGAACTATATGATATAAATATTATTCGTATAGCCTACCTTATTGAATTTATGCGATCAAATCTTTCGAAAAATGTTTTCATACATATAAGACAAGTTATTTTCAAAAATATTGCATTCTCTGATATTGCCAGTTGTATCTGTCCCGAAATGATTTTTGACACCTTTGGGATATCATATTTTAATTATATTCTATGTATCCCAGGTGTAAAAATAAGTTATTGCTTTGTTGACAAGTTGTGAGCCATATCTGTTTCGTTATATTTCCGTTTACCCTTGGGGACGCCCTTGGGAAGTTTGGGCCCAGGTACTTATAAGAGGAATTTTATCGGGCGGAACGGACCGTCGATGGAACCTTTTATATGATACCATTCCGTGAAACCAATTTCTACGTACAGCCGGAGGATGACTGTAGTAGGGATTGGAGCGATGTATTGCACGGACGCGTGATACATCTCCGTCTCGTTTAATGTCGAGGTGGCTTCTCGACAAGGGAGGCATAAGGGTTTCTATTATGATTTATCTGTTTTGGGTAGTCATAAGGTGGAGACTCCGTCTTGGGCTCACTGTCCGTATTACTCAGTTCAGTTATTATTATCAAGTTACATTTCACACTACGTGCACTTTATTATGATAACTTGAGTCTGTTTGATTAATTTCACATTATATATCTATCTAAATGTGCCTCACTAAGTCATTGGACTTAACCCCTCGTTTCTTTCTGTTCATTGCCTCAGAATCAGAATAATGGGAGTACATAGGATGGTAGCCGCTCCTCCAGTTGTATATAAAACTTCATTTTGCTTTGTCTTGCTTTATAATCTGTAATTTGCTACTTGATGCCACTAGTTGGCTATTTTGATGTTGCGCTACTTGGTTGTACTAAATATAGTTATATATATTATCCATATTGCATATTTTACTCTACCTCCACTGCGTATTGTTAAGTTAGGCGTTCGTATTGGGTATGAATTCCAAAATTTGTGCTCAATGCGATCGTCGGTGGCCTCCAACCGTATAGGAAGATCCTAGCGGGAGGGGTGCCACA